>CM074525.1:2982026-3582026 GCA_037379345.1 Perna viridis
TCTTGAACACAACAAACTCAATTCCATAAAACCCGATCTAGGCGTTCATCAATCCGGGTCGGGCAATCGCAAAGTAGTCATGACTAGATGCCGCATTGGACATTGTAGATTTGCACATGGCCATTTGCTTGTTGGTGATCCTCCACCTGAGTGTATCCCATGTGATTGCCCTTTCTCTATCAAACATGTTCTTCTAGATTGTGTGGATTTTGCCAACATCAGGCAAAATTATTTTGACTGCGCCAATATGTTTGATTTGTTCAAGACCGTTTCATCTAAAAACATTATCGATTTCTTGCGGGACATCGGTTTATTTAAGAAAATCTAAATTGGATACCTTCCTTGATTTTTCAATATTTTAAATGTTTTATCGAAGTTATGATTCTATATGTATTTTATGTCTTAGGTTCACCTTTTATGTACCTTTTTATATGTAAATAGCTGTTTGTTTTAATTTCATTATTTTATGAAGAGACTTTGATCTTGCTTTTAATATTTTCCTTGCATTAAATGTTCTTGCCGTGATATGGCCCTAGTCGCCGAAACGGCAATAAACAACAACAATCATCAATCAATCAATCTAAAAACATTATTGATTTCTTGCGGAACATCGGTTTATTTAAGAAAATCTAAATTAGATACCTTCCTTGATTTTTCAATATTTTAAATGTTTTATCGAAGTTACGTTTCTATATGTATTTTATGTCTTAGGTTCACCTTTTATGTATCTTTTTATATGTAAATAGCTGTTTGTTTTAATTTCATTATTTTATGAAGAGACTTTGATCTTGCTTTTAATATTTTCACTTCATTCAATGTTCTTGCCGTGATATGGCCCTAGTCGCCGAAACGGCATTTAAAGATAACAATCAATCAATCAATCTACTTTATCCAGAAGAATATGAACCTGCATATTGTCAGTATCAATGAATAAATAAACATTTTTGTGCATGGACCTTCTGTTTTGTCCCCCTCTATGGTTACACACAAATTTCCACATTCGATTTCCAAATCATCCATGATATGGTAACAGTTATTTGTATCTTTCACATTATTAAATAAAAAAAAATCATCCAAATAATAATCAATATCCTTTAAACCAGATTTATACAAATACAAAAGAAATTGAGGTTTCAAAATGAGAGCAACTAATCGAACATTCCATTGCCAAAACCTTATCTATAAAGTGTCTCTCCGCGATCCTAATAGATTAAATTCGCCCGAATAAATAGGCAACAGCCTGAAAGTAGATATTCAATTATATCCATTTTTCTAGCTCCAGACCAACCCCAATCGTACCATTTGAAGTGCATTATCAAACGATGAGTATTTAACACAAATTAAGTTTCATCTATTACAATATTTACACTATTTTCGGTTGGCGATGACAAATTTGTAATCAAGTGTATCCCCCATTTTTCTTCGTCATAATTCAAATTGGAGAAAAACGTACATTTTGGGTAATCAAAAGTATGTAATCCAGGGACAAAGACCAGACATGGAAAACCTACATACACAACAAAGAACATAAATTAACGAAAATCATACATTCAAAGTAACAAGAGCAACTCGGACTAAAAACTGGGAGCATGAACCAGGTGCACCGGTAGGGTAAGCGTCCTCTGCTTTTCTAGAAACATCCGCCGAGTTGCTCATAAAACGTCAAATTCGGGGTAGAAGAAGCCAAAGTAAATAAACGATTTTGACTTAAAATAAGCATTCATTTTAAAAAGTAATAAAGAAGCAACAGTACAAATAAAAGACACACAGCGTTATCAATTCTTATTGTTTATTATATTAAGTTTGTCTGAATAAAATCTGGTAATTTATTTAGCATGTTCCCTTTCCTTTTTATTGATTGTCTCAACTGATTGTCTACCCATTTGTGCAATTTAGAACAGTATACTGGAAACTGGAAACTTGCGATATTGTAATAATAAAAAAGAGAACAGATTTTGTGAAACCCAACAAATGCATCATCGTTTAACCATTGTTAAATAGTAAATACTCACAGAGATCACCAAAAGGTCTTACGTGAGGGTAAACACATCCTCAAGTAAGCTGTGAAAGGACCCGAACAAAATAATTATACAATCCACGGTAGCTGCACGATGACACTCCTTCCAAATAAAGTAAAAATCGAATGAAGGCACGAAGACGTATTGATGACCAACATTGACTTTAAAGTTTCATGCTTGAAGCACTGCAAACAACATGGCTAAGTTGGACAGACATCGAAAATCGACAAATTAAGATTAAGACAACGAATGTGGACAACAAATAGTGTTCAAGCGTTTGATATCTATATCCTGTATAGTAGAGCCTATAATCTAGCAGTGTTATTTTAGTAAACCATTAAAATAGTTAAAAGTCTGCAGCGACGTTATCTAGATATACCGTAAATCGGTAATTTTTCACCCTAAAAATCACTGCTTAAGTATTAAGAATATTTAATTTCAAGGCTGGTCTTCGAATTTTGAAATCTAAACCAGAAAACACCGGGTTCGCCGCAACTGGACTCCGTACTGCTCGAGGAAATACTATATGTCGGTACAATAACTTTCTGGACCACCAAGTATCGTCCAAGTACATGTCCACCTGAAATTAAAGTTCTCATATACATGTATGATCAAACGCACAGAGCTTAATGAGATACTTTGATATTTTCAAAGAGAAAGTTGTCCATTGAACTATTTTTCTTTGAATCTTTGAACATAATATTCGAGTTCAATCTGTGGCTTTACTTTTACACACTTTCAATTTAAATGGTTGAATTATTTTGGTTGAAACATTTTGGACAAACACGTTTAGGAATTTTCTATCGGTAAATATGCACGTGTCTGTATGTTGAATAAATTCACCTTTGCCTTTTAAGGTAGTGTGGTTGTAGGTATTTCGTATATAAGTTGAATTGTCATCTGTAATTACTGTCCCTTCAAATGAATCATTTGTGTGCTAAAACAGAGATTTAAAAACATGTCAAGCTTTCCTTAAAATCAAAAATCTGTAAAAGTCTATAATTTAAGTAAATATGTTATACGTCTACGCCCCCCTGTGGATCGCTATCCTTGTCGTGGTAGGGGGGCTTGCGTGCCTCAGTGATCCTAAGAGCTATGACAGCTGGAGTTTATTCTCCTGGTAGGGTTACCCATGCTGGAAAGGTCAAAGGTTAGAGGCCAGACTAAAGCGATCCGAACATCGACCGTGGGCCCGGTGTTTAAAATAAAAAGTGGGTTCACCTACTTGTTTGCCGTGAGTTGCAACCCGTGAGTTATTGGTGGGCGAGGAAGTCCTAGTGGATGAAGGTCGTATCTAGACTCCAGTCGTGACGTAACCCCCGTGTCATCGATGGCTGGATGATCGAGGATACGGCTGTATATGCCACTCGGCTCTTAGGTCATCTAAACGGGAGATCGGATGGACCCGGTTCGATCAATCGGCTGGTCACGCCATGCCCTTCATTTGTCCACCTGCTTTACTGATGGCATTTTGTTTAATCTAATGTTTCTAAGATTTTCAAAAGCTTACAAATGGCAAATGAAGAAGGCGGTGGCTCATGGGTCAATCGAGTAGTACGCTGTCTATGCGCCATTGATAGATACGCTCTGTTCGAGTATGTCGTCTCTGGAATCCCTGATGCTATCTGCTGGAAATCCGTAGTCCTAGCATCGCCCGTGTTGGCACTCGGTGGCGGGTGGGGAACAGAGACGATGAAACTTATAAAAACTTAACATGGCGACAAAAAACAACGGGGAGTCCAATGTTTCTTATTCAAAAAAACGAAAAAGTGATGTCTGCAATTCTTCTGACGAAAGTGATAAAAACTGGCCAAGATTTATTGTAATTTCTGCAAAAGATAAAGACAAAAATGTTAATGACGTTTCTCCTTTTTTAATACAGAAAACAATCAAGGGTGTAGCTGGTGATGTTAAAGATACAAAGAAAATAAGATCAGGAATTTTAATTGAATGCCTCAGACCTGGCCAATCATCAAATTTGTTAAAATTAACCAGGATTGGTGACCTTGATGTGGTTTCATCTGCACACAGGTCACTAAATCAGTCACAGGGTGTCCTTAAATACCGAGGTCGAGACCTCGACGCCTTGACTGATGAGGAGATCTGTGAGGAACTGAAATCACAAGGCGTTAAGTCAGTGAAAAGGTTTACTTCTCGACGTGCAGATGCAACCACACCAATGAGAACAATCCTGTTAACATTTAGTTCCACTTCAGTGCCATCTCATGTCTACATTGGTCCATACAGGACAGCTGTCAGTCTGTATATTCCTAACCCACTTCGGTGTTTTAAATGCCAGAAGTTTGGGCATGGAAAGGGCCAGTGTAGAGTAAAACTGTTTTGTTTCCGATGCTCTGAAGAGGGACACGAGGGAATCGACTGCAAAAAAGATCTGAAATGCAGAAAGTTTGAGGAAGCTCACATGTCATCATCTAAAGATTGCCCTCTTTATAAGAAAGAAAAAGATATTTTAAAGATAAAAACTGAAAACCAAATTTCATATAGTGAAGCTCGCCAGAAGTGGTCCCTTTCCAACAATTTTCTTGCATCTGGCAAAATATCTTATGCTAGTGTTGCAAAGCGTGCTTGTTTGTCCTCGACTGTTGAGGTGCAGACGATCATGAGTTGTAAAGAGGATATCAATGGTCTTGCCAAACTGCCCACTGAGGTATCCACTAAAATAATGAAACCATCCAAAAAATGTTTAGAGGAAATTAAAAAGGCCAGAGCTAAGAAATCTCACCAATGTTCCCAGACTCGGTCATCCCAAAATTCCGGATCATCTTCAAAATCATCTCCATCATCACAACAGTCATCGTCTTCCAAATCTCAACAGAAGAATGTCCAACCCCCAAAAAAGTTGGAGAATTTCCGTGTGGAGGACTTGGAGAAATGTAAGTCTAGGCGACAGATTGTGTCGCCTGTGCTGTCGGACTCGGATTCCGAGTCTGACATGGAAACAACAGATCATGGACTTTGTCCAGGTGAAAACTGGCTGGGTCCCGACCTTGATCAGATTGACCAAACAGATCCTGTTGCCATGAAAAAATACAAGGAGCAGCGCGTTCAGTCAATTCGAATTGACCTTAATGGTGGCACTCGTACTAGAAGGTCATCGAGTCGTGGTCGCGGATCCAAGTCAGAGAAAATATCCCCCATTCGTCACCCATCTAAATGGCCAAATTACTTCAATGGAATTGTCGAGGTTTAAAGGCTAATATTTTGGAATTAACTTTTCTTGTTCAGTCTATTTTACCAGTTGCATTATGTCTCTAGGAGACTCATTTAAAAGAAACGGGTCAAATTTCCGTAAAAGGATATACAATGTATAGTAAATTTGCTGAGGCAAATGAACGAGCTGCTGGTGAATCTACCATTTTTATTAGGGACAGAGTAATACATAGTTCAGTTCCTTTAACTATCGATCTACAAGCAGTGGCCGTTCGGTTATCCCTTGATAAAACCATAACCGTTTGTTCCATTTACATTCCCCCAAATTCAATTTTGTGCAGAAATAAATTAGTTGATTTGGTTAAACAGTTGCCCAAACCATTTATTATTTTGGATGACTTTAATGCTCATAATCCTTTATGGGGAAGTAATCATACGAATGATAAAGGTAAAAAAGTTGAGGAGCTCCTTCAGCAAGAAGATTTGTGCATATTTAATGACGGATCTTCAACCTTCCTTCATTCAGGCAATGCATCGTATTCTTCTATTGAATTTTTGAAGCATTTGTGATCCTCTCGTACTTTCAGAGTTTACATGGCGAGTTCATGATGACTTGTGCGGGAGTGATCATTTTCCAATTATTATGGAGCATTTATCCTACAAAACGGAGGAACGTCAGCCTCGTTTTAAACTTGAGAAAGCAGATTGGGCTTCATTTGAAGCCCACTGTCTTGAAGAATTACGATTAGAAGCGATGAAGGATGTTGAAGATCCCATTTTATTATTTAATGAAAGACTGACATCAATTGCTAATAAAACAATACCTAAAACCTCGACAAATCCAAAAAGGCCTAGTAATCCATGGTTTACTGATGAGTGCGACAAAGCGATCGAAGAACGCAACAAGGCCCATCGCCGATTTGACAAAAATCCTACACCAGCAAATCTGTCAAACTTCCGAATATTTCGAGCAAATGCTCGACGTACATGTAAACAAGCCAGACGAACCTCTTGGAAAAATTTTGTTTCTAGTATCTCACACTCCCCTCAATAAAGTATGGAATTTTATTAGAAAAGTAAAAGGAAAAAATCGAATTCTTCAGTGAAACACCTTAAAGTTGGTAATACCACTCTAACCACCGAAAAAAGATATCGCCAATAAGCTAGCCGAAACGTTCGCTAAACATTCATCCTCAACTAACTACAAACCGGATTTTCAAGAAATTAAATCATCTGCAGAAAAGACAAAATTAAACTGCAAGTCAAATAATGCTGAATCATACAACTCTCAATTTTCTATAGAGGAACTAAAATCGTCACTGGCTAAAGCCCACGATACAGCTAGTGGGCTAGATAATATTCACTATCAACTTTTGAAACATCTTCCTGATCCATCTCTACATACACTTCGTGCGTTAATGAACGAGATATGGACTTCTGGTAACGTTCCGTCCATCTGGAAAACGGCTTCAGTAGTCCCTATTCCAAAACCAGGGGAGCAACTGGGATGTGTGCCCCAGGTGGTGGAATGGGGTACCCCTGGCATGTTACATGCTGGGGTTGTCAGGCTATAATACGGAAAACCTGACCGCAAACCGTAGTGGTGCACCGTGTTGGGAAAGATGCCACGTTCCTCGCACGTTAAAGAACCCTGCTGTGGTATTCGATAGGAGTAGGAACCTTTGTGCTCCGCCACAGGAGGCTAAATTGCCCGATCTTACCCATCCCCCCTTTTTCCAGTGGCAATCAAAATTGGTCGATCCTATTATCCTTGTGGCCCATCCTTTTTTTTTCATTTCATGTTCATTATATCATCCATTTCATGTTCATTGTCTGAATATAGCTGAAATATTGCTGCTCGGACGTTAAACCCAAACAAACAAACATTCTTTTGATTACCGCTATAATCTTGGGCCCCGTGCAGGTCCGGGTGTCAAAAGAATAGGCCTGCAGCAGCGCTAAGCTTGTCGTAAAAGGCGACTAAATAGTGCTCAGAAACCTAGCCGGGGCTAGGCGCTCTGCCCTGCCCACAGAGCAACTGGGATGTGTGCCCCAGGTGGTGGAATGGGGTACCCCTGGCGCGTTATATGCTGGGGTTGTCAGGCTATAATACGGAAAACCTGACCGCAAACCATAGTGGTGCACCGTGTTGGGAAAGATGCCACGTTCCTCGCACGTTAAAGAACCCTGCTGTGGTGTTCGATTGGAGTAGGAACCTTTGCGCTCCGCCACAGGAGGCTAAATTGCCCTACCTTTCCCATCCCCCCTTTTTCCAGTGGCAATCAAAATTTGTCGACCCCTATTATCCTTGTGACCCATCCTTTTTTTTTTCATTTCATGTTCATTTTGTCATCCATTTCATGTTCATTGTCTGAATATAGCTGAAATACTGCTGCTCGGACGTTAAACCCCAACAAACAAACAAATATAACCTTGGTTCCCTTGATTACTCTTTGGTATATGTTAAATGTTCAGCTGCATGTATTAGATGCAGAACCTTGGACGTGAATATGTAGTGTAATTTCCGTCGATAATTAATTTGGCATGGACGAGGACAATTGATAAAACAAACAATAAGTATAAATTGCATAGGTAATCCTGATAGAAAATCACCCCATATATATTTTATATGCAATGTCATTATTTCATCCTTATATAAAATCCCTCAATACATTTAATTTTATCATGTAAGTCATACAAAAAAATCACTTCATACACATTGATTACTATATTGGTATATGTTCACACCAGTCTTTATATTTGATATATAACCATGACAAGAACATGTTGAGTAGTTCCTGTCGCTAACATACCATGCATGGACGAGAACCAAATGAACAATAATTAGTTGACAATATAAAATGTTATTTATGGAGGAATGAAACGATGACAAAGTAACATTTTGACTCCAATCAATAAAAAATGAGAAAGGATTGCATTTTTTTCATTGGTGACGACTTAAAGGAACCATATGAGTAATTAAACTATAAATAGAGATTTGTAAGTGAATTAATCTTTACTTTTTGGTTCATGGTTGGGTACTGCAAATTAAAAAGTTCTAGGAAATGTGACAATTTTAGGCTAATCTGATGTATGAAACCCGTCTGCTTACATAAAAAAATGTTGAAGATACTGCCTTTAGATGAATATATTTTTAATGATATATTTATGTTTTTTGTTTGTTGTTCATGTGTGTGTGTGTGTTGCGTCGATTCAACGGAAGGGATGTTTGCTTTGTCTATTCTGTCCAAATGAATTAAAGTATGTCTCGAAGCCTTATCTTTAGGTCTCTATGACTTTTATGTGCTGGTAGATGCCTGATTACAACCCAGTTGAAAAATCGCAAGTAGTTTGGTTTGTTTGTTTGTTTGTTTGTTGGGGTTTAACGTCCGAGCAGCAATATTTCAGCTATATTCAGACAATGAACATGAAATGGATGATAAAATGAACATGAAATGAAAAAAGAGGATGGGTCACAAGGATAATAGGGTCGACAAATTTTGATTGCCACTGGAAAAAGGGGGATGGGTAAGGTCGGGCAATTTAGCCTCCTGTGGCGGAGCGCAAAGGTTCCTACTCCTATCGAATACCACAGCAGGGTTCTTTAACGTGCGAGGAACGTGGCATCTTTCCCAACACGGTGCACCACTATGGTTTGCGGTCAGGTTTTCCGTATTATAGCCTGACAACCCCAGCATGTAACACGCCAGGGGTACCCCATTCCACCACCTGGGGCACACATCCCAGTTGCTCTGTGGGCAGAGCGCCTAGCCCCCGGCTAGGTTTCTGAGCACTATTTAGTCGCCTTTTACGACAAGCTTAGCGCTGCTGCAGGCCTATTCTTTTAACACCCGGACCTGCACGGGGCCAAGTAGTTTGGGAAGTGGTGTGTGCATGCTTCAAATTAATACTGCATATGACGCCTCTTTACGTTCATTTGATTTTGTCTTGTAGACGTAGTGTATATATTTACCCTTCTTAATATATTAATTAAAACGAAAGGTCAGAGTCAAAATACTTATTTTGAAATTGTCCCATGCTCCCCTCATAAATTCAAATTAGAATTCGTCTCTAACAACGATTATTGCACAAACAAAACATAAATCAAAGCATATAGAAACTATTTCCTGATTCCTAATACAATATGCAGATAACCCTATTAGACTGGATTAGATATTTTTACCATAGTTACTTGTGGTGAATTGTTAGCATCTTCTAACGTATGCTCGTTTAGTCCCTTTTGAAGAAAGGATGTCATTGCTATATTTATCCCATTTTGTTCCAGTATTTCCTTAGAATTTCCAAATCCACGGCCGACCACAAACAACAACAATTTCTTGTATCATATGACTGAAACCCATATATTTTTGTATAAGCTGGTGCCCATAGAACGTCGAGTAGATGTAGATACGATTAACAAATTCATGAGTAGCAAGTAAAATATTAAAGACGTAGACTGAAGACATGAAGTTGTACATAAATATGATTAGTAATAGAGAGATTAGCAAATGTATGTCAATAAGCTACGACTCGCATACAGTTTGTTTGTTTGTTGGGGTTTAACGTCCGAGCAGCAATATTTCAGCTATATTCAGACAATGAACATGAAATGAAAAAAAAAGGATGGGTCACAAGGATAATAGGGTCGACAAATTTTGATTGCCACTGGAAAAAGGGGGATGGGTAAGGTCGGGCAATTTAGCCTCCTGTGGCGGAGCGCAAAGGTTTCTACTCCTATCGAATACCACAGCAGGGTTCTTTAACGTGCGAGGAACGTGGCATCATTCCAAACACGGTGCACCACTATGGTTTGCGGTCAGGTTTTCCGTATTATAGCCTGACAACCCCAGCATGTAACACGCCAGGGGTACCCCATTCAACCACCTGGGGCACACATCCCAGTTCCCCCCTGTGGATCGCTATCCTTGTCGTGGTAGGGGGGCTTGCGTGCCTCAGTGATCCTAAGAGCTATGCCAGCTGGAGTTTTTTCTCCTGGTAGGGTTACCCATGCTGGAAAGGTCAAAGGTTAGAGGCCAGACTAAAGCGATCCGAACATCGACCGTGGGCCCGGTGTTTAAAATAAAAAGTGGGTTCACCTACTTGTTTGCCGTGAGTTGCAACCCGTGAGTTATTGGTGGGCGAGGAGGTCGTATCTAGACTCCAGTCGTGACGTAACCCCCGTGTCATCGATGGCTGGATGATCGAGGATACGGCTGTATATGCCACTCGGCTCTTAGGTCATCTAAACGGGAGATCGGATGGACCCGGTTCGATCAATCGGCTGGTCACGCCATGCCCTTCATTTGTCCACCTGCTTTACTGATGGCATTTTGTTAAATCCAATGTTTCAAATATTTTCAAAAGCTTACAAATGGCAAATGAAGAAGGCGGTGGCTCATGGGTCAATCGAGTAGTACGCTGTCTATGCGCCATTGATAGATACGCTCTGTTCGAGTATGTCGTCTCTGGAATCCCTGATGCTATCTGCTGGAAATCCGTAGAGTCCTAGCATCGCCCGTGTTGGCACTCGGTGGCGGGTGGGGAACAGAGACGATGAAACTTACTAAAACTTAACATGGCGACAAAAAACAACGGGGAGTCCAATGTTTCTTATTCAAAAAAACGAAAAAGTGATGTCTGCAATTCTTCTGACGAAAGTGATAAAAACTGGCCAAGATTTATTGTAATTTCTGCAAAAGATAAAGACAAAAATGTTAATGACGTTTCTCCTTTTTTAATACAGAAAACTATCAAGGGTGTAGCTGGTGATGTTAAAGATACAAAGAAAATAAGATCAGGAATTTTAATTGAATGCCTCAGACCTGGCCAATCATCAAATTTGTTAAAATTAACCAGGATTGGTGACCTTGATGTGGTTTCATCTGCACACAAGTCACTAAATCAGTCACAGGGTGTCCTTAAATACCGAGGTCGAGACCTCGACGCCTTGACTGATGAAGAGATCTGTGAGGAACTGAAATCACAAGGCGTTAAGTCAGTGAAAAGATTTACTTCTCGACGTGCAGATGCAACCACACCAATGAGAACAATCCTGTTAACATTTAGTTCCACTTCAGTGCCATCTCATGTCTACATTGGTCCATACAGGACAGCTGTCAGTCTGTATATTCCTAACCCACTTCGGTGTTTTAAATGCCAGACGTTTGGGCATGGAAAGGGCCAGTGTAGAGGAAAACTGTTTTGTTTCCGATGCTCTGAAGAAGGACACGAGGGAATCGACAGCAGAAAAGATCTGAAATGCAGAAACTGTGAGGAAGCTCACATGTATAGTACATTTGCTGAGGCAATATTGACAATATTGACGGTTCCTTGTATGTAGACGACTTTTTGATCTGCTACAGGGGACAAAATATGAGTAATATTGAAAGGCAGTTACAACTTTGCCTCAAAAGAATTGAGCAATGGGCTTTGGAGAATGGGTTTAAGTTTTCTACATCTAAAACTGTTGGTATGCACTTTTGTCGAAAGCGAAAGCTGCATCCGGACCCAGATCTCTTTCTTTATGGTAATTAAATCAAAATAGTAGAAGAAACAAAATTCCTTGGATTACTTTTTGATAGTAAACTTTCTTTTCTTCCCCATATCAAATTACTTAAATCTAGGTGTCTTAAGGCACTAGATATTTTAAAAATGGTGTCCAGTACCGATTGGGGTGCTGATACCTCAATTTTATTAAATTTATATAGATCTTTGGTTAGGTCTAAACTTGATTATGGATCTATTGTTTATGGTTCCGCCAAAAAATCTTACCTTAAAATTTTAGACGCTGTTCACCACCAGGGGTTGCGACTTTGCCTTGGTGCCTTCAGAACCTCTCCTATTGAGAGCCTTTATGCCGAGGCAAATGAACCATCCCTTGGAGACAGACGTTTGAAATTAGGTCTTCAATATGTAAGTAAACTTATGGCCTACCCAGATAGCCCTGCCTACGACTGTGTCATTAATCCTATTTATGTCGACATTTATCGAAAACATGAAAGCAAAACCCCTCCTTTTGGAATTCGAATAAAACCACATTTGGAAGCAATTCATCTGGAGACCAATGCAGTGACACCTGTTGTTACTTCGAAATGCCCTCCATGGGAGCTTCCACACCCTTCTTTCATTTTTGATCTGCGTGAATATAAAAAGTCCGATACCAATCCTTTATTTTTACAACAAAAATTTTCTGAAATTAAAGCAAATTATCCGGATTTTTCGACGGTGTATACAGATGGCTCAAAAGATGGCGATAGCGTTGCATGTGCTGCTGTCCATGGTGACAGAACTGTAACTGAACGGTTGCCATCGAGCGCTTCCATATTCACAGCTGAAGCTCGAGCCATATTGTTAGCACTTAAATTGATTACTCAATCTAATCTGTCACAGTTTATTATTTGTTCTGACTCTTTGAGCTGTCTTTTGGCAATTAAGAATCACAAACTGAAAAATACTCTTATTTTACAAATTTTATATTTTATTCATCGACTTCGGGAATTTGATAAAGAGATTGTTTTCCTATGGGTACCCAGTCATGTTGGTATTCAGGGGAATTCAGTTGTAGACAGGGTTGCCAAAAAGGCATTAAATGTAATAATAAAGGACGTTAGTTTGCCATACACCGATTTTAAACCTTTAATAAGGAAATATATTTTAAAGATGTGGCAGGACCGATGGGACGGTCTTGAACACAACAAACTCAATTCCATAAAACCAGATCTAGGCGTTCATCAATCCGGGTCGGGCAATCGCAAAGAGCAAGTGGTCATGACTAGATGCCGCATTGGACATTCTAGATTTACACATGGCCATTTGCTTGTTGGTGATCCTCCACCTGAGTGTATCCCATGTGATTGCCCTTTCTCTATCAAACATGTTCTTCTGGATTGTGTGGATTTTGCCAACACCAGGCAAAATTATTTTGACTGCGCCAATATGTTTGATTTGTTCAAGACCGTTTCATCTAAAAACATTATCGATTTCTTGCGGGACATCGGTTTATTTAATAAAATCTAAATTGGATACCTTCCATGATTTTTCAATATTTTAAATGTTTTATCGAAGTTATGTTTCTATATGTATTTTATGTCTTAGGTTCACCTTTTATGTACCTTTTTATATGTAAATAGCTGTTTGTTTTAATTTCATTATTTTATGAAGAGACTTTGATCTTGCTTTTAATATTTTCCTTGCATTAAATGTTCTTGCCGTGATATGGCCCTGGTCGCCGAAACGGCAATAAACAACAACAATCAATCAATCAATCACATCCCAGTTGCTCTGTGGGCAGAGCGCCTAGCCCCCGGCTAGGTTTCTGAGCACTATTTAGTCGCCTTATACGACAAGCTTAGCGCTGCTGCATGCCTATTCTTTTAACACCCGGACCTGCACGGGGCGAAAAACACTGAGTTTGGAAAGAAACGAAATACACTGAATATGAATTATAAATTATAAATTATAAATTAAATGTAAGTGCAATTATATATTTAAAACACGTGTGTGGATATAAATGTAATTGAAATAAACTGAGTGTGGTTTTAAATGAAAAATACTGAGTGTAGTTTTAAATGAAAAATCTTGATCATTGTGCAATAAGCCTTAAGTTCAAAATGAAAAATTATAACACAAAAAGCAACTTAAAACCGATTTATGGTGACTAAATAAATTTATGGTGACATTCATAACACATGGATGGACAGACCGATGAAAGCTGATGATACGCTGTTCTATGAACTTTTGCTGTTTTTCGCCGGAACATTTTTCGAAAAGAACAATTACTTTCATGTCGTCAACACTGGTACTGGTTTGCCTCCCGATGATGTTCAGCGACTGGACAATCCTTACCATTGGTGACATTTTGTTTGTGTTCAACAAAACAAACAACAAACCTCTGATAGGTTTCGCCCACGCAAACCATTATACGGCGTTTGCAAACCACAACGTTGTCTGGGGTACTGGTGAAGCCAACTTTTATTTTAAAGATTCTTGCTGGCCCGTCGAAGTAGTCAGTTTCCAAAGTAAAATGTTTGTTTGTTTGTTTGTTGGGGTTTAACGCCCGAGCAGCAATATTTCAGCTATATTCAGGCGATGAACATGAAGTGGATGATAAAATGAACATGAAATGATGATGAAATGAAAAAATAGGATGGGGCACAAGGATAAGGGCATGTCGACCAGCGTAGTCGCTTACAGTGCCGAGTGCCTTTGTAACTGACAGGGGGCGTCTAGTGACACTTTTGAAAAAAAACCGGAACAAGATGCGCTTTCAGACTCTTTCCCTTCCTATAGGCTGCAATTGTAAGACCAAAGGAACATAGTTACTATCGTTTTTCATCCTCTTTTCATTACTTTGAAAACGGACGTGATTGCTCAATCAAGAAATTTCATTGTGTTACAATGAGCCTCGAATTTTAGGTCATCGCTGTAAATACGACAAAATCTTAAAAATTGTGACTTTGGAATGGCATTTTTGCACGACTGTGAATGAGAGGGCTGATAAATGTAGTAACAATGGCCATCCGTGTGTTTGTAAAAAACTGAATTGATTTTTTTCAATCTTGGATTTTGCAATGAATTTCAAGACACGAAAGGCTTTCTTGTGTGATGTTGAAGGAATATTTGATGCCTAGAAGGTAAGAAGAAACAAAATTGATGAGAGATATCAAGTCATGTTCTTCATCAGAGGATACCCCTAAGAAATCATCTCTGTATCTTTTGTAAAGATATGGTACGGGGCCTATATACTCGGAGAATATTTTCCTCTAGGTAGCCCACAAATAGGCACGCAAAACTGGGTTCCATTTTAGTTCCCATTGCCACCCCACCTGACTAGCGCCAGATCAAGAATATTGAGGGCACGAGTAGTTTTTAATATATGTAAATGGGTTCTCCACAATGGGCTTGAACATGTCGTGAAGAAATCTGAATATTTTGCTGAATTTCAGCATTCGAGTAGCTTTTTTGCATTCGGCACATTACACTGCTATTAAATCTTAAGTGTCGTAATGAGACCATTAAATGTTCCGTTTGGATGTGCACTTTTTTATGCCGATATTGAAAACTTTCAGTTTCCTTTATGTAGGATTTTATTATCTAGCAGGTTGGTAGCTTAAAAGCTTTCTTCCTTTTAATTGTTAAATCTGTGAAATTAACTGAAGTTGTAGAGAACGTACATGTATAAATAAATTTTCATGAGTATTTCATGTGTTTTACCCTACCGGAGCACCTGGTCCATGCTCCCAGTTTTTAGTGGAGTCCGAGTTGCTCATTTGCTTTTGTTACTTTGTATGTATAATTTTAGTTACTTTATGGTCTTTGTTGTTTATGTCTGTTCACCATGTTGGGTCTTTGTCCCTGGGTTACATTCGTTTGATTACCGCTATAACCTTGGTTCTCTTGATTACTCTTTATATGAGCTGTCACAATATCTTCCTTCGTGTTTATCTATAGGTAAAATAAGAAGTCTCCCCAAATATTTCGTTGGAGAACCACATTGAGAAATAATCGGACGGCTTGGTATTGAAATGTCTTCTTTGTTGGAGATAAAATTTGGAACAAGGTTTAGTGGTAGTTTGTGTATTTTTGTAGAAGATTTGTTATTTTCAAACCCCTGTTAAACCCCTGTTTAAATTTGTCCTAAACATACTACATCTTTTTCTTATTTGATCTTTGTCGGATGTTAGATCTGAGCATCTTTCCAATAATTTGTTTAAAATTCTTGATTTATTATAAAATAAAAGTCCTTGGATCTTGAAATCGTAAATGTTTACATTAAAGGCATATATTACATACTTCTTCATACATAATTTAACATGCTGAATACAATTTATAATACATTCAATATGTATACACGCCATTCCTCTCCTCTTCTTTTCGTTTTATTATATTATTTTTTTTCATCTAAACTTTTCTTTTACGAAAAGCAAAATGCAACATGATTGATTTTAACCATTGTGGAACTTTGTTTTATTTTTTTCCTGACACAGAATTTTTTTTTATTTTCAAAGTGAAAGTAAATTTTTTTTTTCAAAAATATCCCCCTACCCTCAATATGAAAATGGTCGGTGCCTAACAACTAAAAATAACGCATAAAAATAAATTTTATACAGTAAATAGCACATACAAACCAAATCCGTTCCCATTTGTAAAATCAATAAAAAAGCATAAAGACGCTACTATCAATATTTATTTTCAATCAAACAAAACAAAGGATACTTCACCGACAAATAATGATGCAAACACGTTGACCGAATGTTTCATCATTATTTGGAAAGGGAACAAATAGACCAAGATCTGGCAAAACAAAGGATAAATCAGAATAACGAATTTAGTCACTTCTTTCTTGAATTAGTGCATTCGTTTTGTGAAATTAACTGAAAACTTAAAGTACTAATGCAGTGTACAAAACAATAATATTGTACTTGTCCATTTTGTACTGATTGATTATTGATTGACTAGTGTTTAACGGCCTATTGCTGATATGTTCATTCATTTCATGAAAATTAAGATTGAGCTAATGAACACACCCTGCTTTGTACCAGCTCGCAGTCGTAGATGCCACTCAATTCAGGCATATAATACAAAGAGTCTGAGTCGTCACATAACTCCCTTTAATTTTGCGTGCTGCTCGGATAATCAGTGACGACTACATCTATCAATTTTATAGTATATCGTGTGACACAGCTTCATCGAACTTGCAGCTCCGAGACCAACGGTTGCATTATTGTACTGATTAGAAAGATATGTAGATAAACATACGGATTAAGTAATACGGACTGCTAAATATGTTTTATGAATTGTATACCGAACTGTATAAAACATTAAGATGACTTTAACCACTCAGCATTTGAGCTAGCGCAATGATATACAATGGAAATCTGCCCAAAATAGTTTGAATAAGGGTAAATTCGAGATATGAAGAATAACCTTGTTAAAAACGCTTGCTTTTAATGGTGTATTAATAATAGAGGAAAACTTGAATTTATTTAATCATTTGTTGTCAATGATTGAAACAATAATATGAATCATTAATTATTTGTGCAATGTTCATTCTTTACAGCATATACGTACCAGACTGTGTTGTTGAGGTGACTACCAAGGACAAAAACTTGTGACTATTTCCGCTTAATGTGTGTGATTTGTATACATGTTTATCTTCAAGATGCCTGACATTGTCTCTTAATGAACTGCCTGCATTACAGTTATAAGTAAAATATATTAGTTTATTAAAAAATACTCATATTAGATAACAAATGTAGTTTACTATTAAGTAGAATAAGCACGTTAATCCAAAGTTAAGCCTTTACTTACAGTACCTGAACCGATCCGTTCGAAACATGAAAGGTTGATCTGACAGAAAGACCCGAGATCTTTTTATTTTAGTTTGATTTTCATAAACCAATTGCATATAACATGACTTGTATCATTTAAAACTCTACTAATAGCTCAATCAAAACAATCGCTTAAATACACACGTGGTTTGACTGACAAACATAAGAAGTCTGGTTTACTGCTTCTATTTAAACAAACGTAATTCCGCTGTTTTTGTTTTATAACACTCTCAATTAAACTCTGTGGTATGTAAGAATTAGTTTGGCCGTCTGCCTGTGGATTATTTTGTCCATATTGCTTGTAGGCGCTATTCCACATAGACCGCAAAAGAGATTTTATGACATTTTAAAGCGAATAAGAATATCGTATGTACATGTGCTTGAACAAATAAAATTGATGTTTTGGGACTCGAACGGAATATATTGAGACTTATATGGGTTTTACATGTTAAAGCCCTGTTCGTATATCTCCGACTTAACAGCTCCAAGGCAATTTAGGCTATTTATAGAAGTTGGGTAAATATTAGACGACCCAAAATAGAAATAAAATCAACTTAAATGGTTTGGCATTAACCTTTAAATATACATTGTTAGCGTAAATCCCCTTTGATGAAATGTTGGTGATGGGAACTTGCTCCTTTAGGCAAATGAACTGCATATCGAAGTTTGTATGATTAGCGTTTTTGTTATTTATTAGCTTAGGGTCGATGCTGGTTAACCTAAGATAACCGAGGGTATTAACCAACCACACTTGTTTGACCTCGAATTATTTCAGCATGCATTATCAAAATTTGCAGTATTATAAATTTCAAAATACCTAAAAACACCTGGGGTTCATTCAGTGTATTTTAAATGGTAAAACCTCGCAGAAATAGATAAGGCTTTACTTTTCGATAATTATGGTTCTGCGTACTTCTTGTATATACTGTTTATATTTTGGATTGAGATATTTATATATATTTTGTTCTAATGCTGTTGGTGAGAGGTTACTCCTTGAAACATGTGTACCGAGTGAACAGCATATCAAAATTTGTAATGAATAAGAATGTTCTAGTGGAAATCAAAAGAATGTAATCCAGGGACAAAGACCAAACAAGGGCAACACAACAAAGAACATTAAGTAACAAAAATAATACATACAAAGTAACTAAAGCAAATGAGCACCTCAGACTCTACTAAAAACTGGGAGCATGGACCAGGTGCACCGGTAGGGTGAACATTAATTATTCAACTTAAAACTTTGTTTGTTTTGGTTTCAAAAGAACCAGTACTCGAAATTAATGGAGTTTTAAATAAATTGCTAGCCTTGATTTGCTTTAACATATACACATGGCAGTTTCAAAATGATCTTAAATATGTCGTTAGGGCAAACAATTTGTAAATGGCCTTCAAATTAGCTTAGCGATGAAATCTTAAATTCACATTTACATTTAGGTTCATAGGTCCCTAACGGCATAAACCGGCAAAGTGGTTGGAATTGTCTGTCAAAGAGTAATCAAGGGAACCAAGGTTATAGTGGTAATCAAAAAAATGTAATCCAGGGACAAAGACCAGACATGGAAAACAGACATACACAACAAAGAACATAAAATAACTAAAATCATACATACAAAGTAACAAAAGTAAATGAGCAACTCGGACTCCACTAAAAACTGGGAGCATGGACCAGGAATTATATTTAACACACTTTATAGTACATGTACAGTGTATCACGACATCTATTTGATGACGAGAAAATAGTACAATCCTATGTAAGAAAATAGATGGATATTTTGAATCAGGAGGGGTTTCATAAAACAATGACACTTATTCTAATTCAAAGTTGTGGCGAATCTCTTAATTTAACTTTACGCTCTATTTTGTACATCCGAATATTTGAAATTCTTGTTGCAAACACATCTTACACATTTTTTTATTGACTAATCAATTACATATCCCTATGTTCTATCCTCTTTTGGTTTCTTTACCAAAGAGGTTGATTGTGATTTACGGTCTATGTCCTGGATTCCAAACTCCACAAGGATCACTACAAACAACGTGATGGATGCGTTTTTTAACAAACGGTTGACATTCCAATGGGAACAAACCGTGCTTCTCTGCAATCGTTGCGTGTCCCCATATCCGTTCCTTTTTCTGTAGTCATATAAAGTATGGGATAATTTCAGTAAATACATCTAAATAATGGAAGTATTTTTAGAAGTTACAAATCATTTCCGCAATAGGAGAGGGGTGTCAGTACTTAGCTATGTGACTCATGATATTTGTGTAGTGATGTTAATCTTGTAGCAACATAACCATGCCACAGAGGCCTAATTGTTAATCGTCTAGCACGATACACAAGATTTGTGTGCATTATTTTGATTATTTTTTGCTCTTTGCTACAATTTTTTCTACAAATTTCGGAAAGTTCAGCCTCAGTGCTTTAGGTATTTTGAAATTTGTAATACTGCTAATTTTGATAAAAATGAAATAAAATCTGATATATTTTTGGGGCATACAAGTCTGATTACCTGTTTGGTGAATACCCATCAGCAGTGGCAACGAACCAGAGATAAATTCCAATCATATATATTGCAAATTTTCATATATCTTACACGTGGTTCGATGAGTAACCTTCTGCCTTTTACTTAAATACACTCCTTTAGATGTTTACGTTTCCCATTTTAGCGTTCGTGCATCGTTTATCGTGCATTACACATCGTTTTGCGTTTTTAAAAAACGCACGATAAACGCACGCTAGAATCGTTTGTTTAAAAAGCACGCTGGGAGCGTTCGTTTAAAGGCACGATAGGAGCGATAGAAGCGTTCGTTTATTTTTGTACTTTGATTATTTCCTTGATTTAACTGTTATTTTTATATTGTTTTGCATTTATTAATTTATATAATTTCATTAACTTTATTTTCTATTTCTTTCTGTCTTCATTATATACCAATGTTATTATTTTCTTTATCGGCTTGATCAGTTGTTTCAGTTGAAGTACCGTCATCATCAATGATATCTTACAACATAATATAATAAATCATTGAAGCAGATGGACCATATTAAAACTATGAAATTAAATATATCGAAACAAGAGTAATCAAGGGAACCAAGATTCTAGCCGAAATAAAAATACTGTAATCCAGGGACAGACAAGACATGGAAAACAGACAAACACAACAAAAAACATAAAATAATCAAAATAATACATACAAAGTAACAAAAGTAAATGAGCAACTCGGACTAAAAACTGGGAGCATGGACCAGGTGCACCGGTAGTGTAGAGCCGTGTTGCTCATAAAAAGTCAAGTACGGGGCAGACGAAACAGGAAAGGAAAACTTTGATACGATGAACAAATCCGTTCTCATGGTGCAGATGGATACATCGTAACGACCCACGAGTTCACGATGACCATAAAACATCTGTAGTGATGACTTCAATATTGTAGCAACATAACGTTGTTCCAGAAGCCTAATTTTAAGAATCTAGCGCGATACAAAAACTATGCGTAGTTATGGCAAGCTATGGCATAACGTATGATTTGTGATATGAAACTTCATACGGGAATGCTGAAGGGATGTTGCAACAGTTGACAATACGAAATAGTCATCGCGTTTTCCGTATAGTTTTCCATCGATCTCTAGGTGTAGGTCACGATATGAGACTGACTTCACCGTGTCGGAATTAACAATATAACAAATGAACAATCGTAAAATAAAATAATTACCTTGGGTTTCACTTTCTGAAGTACTCCATTTGGGCAATGGAACGTTAGTTCATAACAAATTATCGGTACAGAAATTAAATGTAGAAAATCTCTGCAGACATTTTTCAACTGAACATGGGTACAAAGAAACGTTACAAATTAGTACAGCTCTGCTTATAATGAGTGATTCATGCATGTCTAAATCCCAAACATTTTTATTGCAAATCCTTCTACATGTCCAATTAAAATATTTTTTAAAAAAAAGTATAAAAACAGTTCACTGGAGATATTAAAAGTCAAAAGTTGGCTATATTCTACTACAAAAAATACGGGAAAATTTCCCGCCAGCAATTTTACACTCTAGTTAGTCAAAAAAAAAGATAAATCGGAGATCCTAAATATATTCTGATTAAAAATCCTTCAGTAATCCTCACAGAAGCTGTATTAAAAAATAAATGTGCAAATGAAAGTTGCCCATTGGGATATTAACACTAAGATTATGGTAATGTTCCACTACAGAAAAAGTACAAGAAAACTTCCTGCCAGGATTGGAACATTATAACCAGTCAAAAATGTTTCACAATAAATTGCAGATACAAGGATATGAACATAGGAAGAGTTGTTTTCAGGACCTAACAAATGTATATATACACGTTCAATGATAATTCTAAGATATGAAGAATCACACTTGCCTGTTTTTTTTATTATTATTTTATTTTTTTATTATGATAAATAATCTGTTTAGGTTAACACTGATAATCACTCCTTATTTTAATTGTTTTGCTTTCTATCTAGTAATTTTTGATTATTCGAATATTGACAACTATTAATGCTGTCAAAATTTAACTTTATAGATATTTTTGTAGATGGCTGGTCAAATACAGTATCTGTATACATTAAAAAAAACATTATACTTATACAGTGAAAAAAAAACATAATACTCGTCCATATTATACTTCGTTTTAATTGATTTTGACTTCATATTTCAGATATGTAAAAGTCTATCGGGTTACTCGGCCTATGATCACACCCACGACCTCAACAAGCACGCTACTGTGTGACTACCTGTTGCATTATTGTACTGAATAGACACTTGTTTAGCTATATATACGGATTTAATAATAAGGACTCGTAAATAGTTTCCTTAATTGTATACTAAACAGTATAAAAACATTTTTATGATAACATCAATGTATGGTAAGATTTATTTCATTTTTAAAAAGACACTCAGCATTTGAGTTAGTGCAATGATATTTCACAGAAATTCTGCTACAATAAGTTTGAATAAGGGGTAACTATAGAGGCATATATGTAAGAAATGATATGAGAAATGGTTTTCTTAAATGCTTTTGCCATTAAGCTTGTGTTTAATACTGTTTTATAAGATGAAATAAAATTGACAAAAAAGAGCAACGACAATAATGAAGAAAAGCGATGTTTATATGTGGTGTTGTATTGACATTCGCAGACGAAGGCCTATGGCTATTTCCGCCTAATTTGTGTGCTTTTAATATACTTATTTTTTTTTGTTTTTTTTTGTTTTGTTTGTTTGTTGTTTTTTTTTCAGATATAGCACCATGTCTCTTACTGAACTGCCTGCATTGTGGTAATAAATAAAATATACAAGTTTACAAAAAAAGTTACTCATATCATAAATCAACTGTAGATCGACACGAAACTGAGTAAAAAAAAATAATTTCAAAATAAGGCTTTACCGAAATAATTACAAAGCAAAAAAATAAGATGACCGCTGAAAACCTTTATTAATGTTTTGTTGTTTTAACTATTCTTCTTGACTACAAAGAAAAAAATCCATATTGAGCCGTATGCGACCATTTACTTTCAGCCATTTCTAAAAGTATACTTCAAAAGAAAATATGTTATGTAGAAGTGTTGCCTACAATATAGCTGGGATCAATTAAAATCCAAGACGATAATTATAGCGATTATGAAATGGTATTGGAATACGCTTCACTTTACAGATTGTTTGACATATGAAGCAGTAGAACATGTACGCTAATAGTGGTTTGTTGTTTTTTTTTAGTCTATGATAGACTTAAAAATTTCCCTTTCCAAAAATGAATTTTATTTTCAATACAAAAGATTTAAAGTGTTTTCTCTAATTTTTTTGCTATTGTAATAATATTTATAGACTTACAACGTATCTAGTTCCTACTTCCTTGTTTAGTTTTTTGTTATCTACTTTAATTTACATATTTGATTGACAACATTGTCAGTTGCTATTGTTTCAATTGCCGTACTGTTCTATGACATATGTTTTTGTATTACATTGCATAATGTCAATTCCATATTTTCAATTTTTATCACGTAACTCACGCAAACGCATATCAAATGTAAAAAATTAATACCCAAGTTTTCATTTGCAGAAAAGGAGGATTTACTCAAAATACATTTCATGAAGTACACACAACAAAAGGGATTTAATTTTATTTGTATTGTCTAATAGCATAAAATATGAAAGATAGTATTTAAAACTGTAACTAAATAGGTATTGATTTATTTAACTATACATAGATAACATATAGCAGAAGTCGCTTCTACTGATTTTTTAATAACATTGTTTTTATACCACCCTCAAACAAATTATGTGGAATGTAAGAATCAGCCCATCTGTGAGCCTGCATGTTAGTCATTTCACATTTCTTGTAGATGCCATTCCCCCTTAACCACATTAACATTGTAAGTGTAGCTACAAATAAAACCTAATGATGCATCATACAATGCATGTATTAAAGAATCTAATTACTGTTGTATTAATTCAACGGAGAATAATTGACATTTACGTTAAACTCATTTTGAAGCGTGGATATTCATTTTCTTTTTGAGATTGTGCGTAGAATGTCTGGGTTTATATTTGTAGGTACATATATATAACAGTTCTACAACAAACAAATTAAAGAATAATCAAGGGAGCTAAGATTCGAGCGATAATCAAAAGAATATGTTCAAGGATAAAAAAACTAAAACGGGAAAATAGACACAGACACCAAAGAACATGAAATAAAAGCAATGTCAAGTACAAAGAAATAAAGGTACATACGGAAACCAAACGTCACAAAACAGGTAGCTTGGACCTATACACCAGAAATGTCAGCTCCTCCGATTTTCTATAGTTGTTTATAAAACTGCTCGGGAAGATATATGATAGGTTCTCTTTCCATCGATCTCTAAGACAAAGGCAGAATTTTATACCGACTTCATAGTTCTTTGTGGTATATTCTAGTTATAAGATTTCCTAAAGTTAGGATTTTATTAGACAGAAATTTATCATTCCTGAAAGCGGAAACTGAGAACAAAGAATCTGGTCGATCGATGTTTCCTCTTTTGGATAAGATCAATTTAAAAATAATTTTCAGAAGAGTGACGATATAGAATAGTGAGTAGCACAATTGTTAGCATAAAAGTGTCGACCGAGTAATGAAACCACGCCCTTCTAAAAATGTGAATTATTTTTGTAAAATTGAAGAAAATTAAAAAAGCGATTTTACTTTTCAAAACATAAAAGATTTGTTTAAAAGTTTTTGTGTCAGATATTATACATGCCTATCACATTTAAGTCTTCCAGTTGATTTTAATTGGTTTGTTTTTGCGTATGTGTATTATACACCTACATTAACACACTACAACGTTTTATGCGTCGGCTTACTACATTTGTTAGTTTCATATGTTTTGTTATATCCAATTTGTCATTTTTGTGAACATTGTGAAATATTTATTGTTATTATTTATGTTCCATGACTTAATTTCATAACATTATTATTCAATCTACATGCTAAAGCATATCAAATATTCATTTTCAGCATATTAAATTTCAAAGTATATATTTCATGAGTATATTATTTGTGACAATTCAACTAATTTATTACGTCTCAATACGCCTGTAACCTTTGATATAACCAATATTCATTTTGGATGTTTCAACAATATTGACGGATAAACGGCGAAGCAATGTAACATTGATCGATAATATTCGATAAAACGCTATCGAATTACAATATTTTTATTTAACAGTCATTGTATTTTTCCTTGATATAATGGATACAAACTTTCATTGTTTTATATAGCAGAAAAAAAGGATCATTTTATATATGATGGACGTTGAATAATGTATATGTAAATATTTTTCATCAAGTTGTTCATTCCATTTAGGTAAATTTCGTCAAATTAACCTAGAAATACACATTCAACATGCCTGATTAATAATTGGGGTTAAGAATTCTTCAGCATGTCCAGTAGTTTAATTCTACAAGATTCCAATGTATCTATATTCATAATTAGTTTAGTTGTAATTAAATTATCTAGAACAGTTGCTTAGAAGGTCAATAAAATGCATCAATAACAGAACACAACTACTGAACCAACTTTCATACAAGCTATCTGGTTGATTTATTAAATTTGTTTTTTCTTTGCACGGAATGTATATCATGTATAAGAACCGTATTTATTTTTTCTTGTACTAATACCAATAGTAATTGCGGTCATTCATCTCTCCATAAGATCTTGCGCACGTAACTCTTAGAAGTCATCGATATTTTTTTTAAGATGTTAATGTGTAAAATTAAGATGGATTTAATAAAAACTGGACTTTTTGCCCGTCTTAAGTCGAGAACTTCTTGCATTTGTCTTTATTGTATTACTTTTGATTAAATTTGGCTATTTCGGATGGTTGTAGTGCTCTGGGATGTGTGCCCCAGGTGGTGGAATGGGGTACCCCTGGCGTGTTACATGTTGGGGTTGTCAGGCTATAATACGGAAAACCTGATCGCCAACCATAGTGGTGCACCGTGTTGGGAAAGATGCCACGTTCCTCGCACGTTTAAGAACCCTGCTGTGGTATTCGATAGGAGTAGGAACCTTTGCGCTCCGCCTAAGGAGGCTAAATTGCCCTACCTTACCCATCCCCCCTTTTTCCAGTAGCAATCAAAATTTGTCGACCCTATTATCCTTGTGACCCATCCCTTTTTTTTTTTTTTTTGGTTTCATGTTCATTCTATCATCCATTTCATGTTCATTGTCTGAATATAGCTGAAATATTGCTGCTCGGACGTTAAACCCCAACAAACAAACAAACAATATAAAGACAGCCTCATAAGAGTGAAGGTATAGGTCAGCAAGTAAAGGAGCACAATTTGTTCCCATTGGAATGCCGACCGTTTGTTGAAAAACACGTCCACCGCACTGGACAAATATGTTGTTAATTAAAAATTCCAGCATTTTGTAAACATCTTCCTCTCTATATTTGGAAAATGATTTGGAATTATTTCTTACAAAGTATGAGGAATCTCTACCAAGAACTATATATTTTATCTGGGTGTACCATCTTTTTTGGAAAAACAGCGATGTATAATGTTTTTAAGTCGGGATTTTAACTGAGTATGGGGAATAGAAGTATACAGTGTTGAAAAATCATAGGTTTTAATGCTATTATATTCAGATAATAGTCTTGAACTGATTATCTCCAAAAGATCTTTCGACTTTTTCAGGATCCACATTGAATTAATACCACTACGGCAGTAACAAGTGTTGTGGTAGGACTGTAGACCCTCTTTGACAGTTGTGAGTATAGAAGATAAAAGTTTTGAAAGAGGTTTGGTGGTACATTTTGCAGATCCAGTTATGAAACATTATTTGTATGGATTCTTGTGAAGTTGAGGAATCCAGTACATAGGCGGTAAATCACAATCATCGTCCTTTGTAGAGAGACCAAAAGAGGATAGTACAGATTTATGGTTTTCCACAATCTCTTCTTTGGAAAAGTGGTAGCAGTGTAGGTCTTATCACTGCTATTATTTTCTACGTCTACCTCTGATAATAAACATTGGATATAAAACGTTTTGCAGACAAAAACAATGTTGTTTTGGGCTTTGTCTGCTGGTACGGCAACATACTTGTCATGTATAGTAGACAATGTTTTTGCTACATCGGTGTCTTTGAAAACTGATGTAGCCTTGGCACTCATTGACCTACTTAAAACTGTCATTCGTTTCAAAATCAAAGACCTCACGGCCCTTAACCACTCTGACAGAGAATCAATGTCTTCTTCTTCTCGTTTTATCCATTTTCTTGCATAGTCCTCGACGGCATCCATAAGAACTTTAAAGTTATAATTCCAATTTTTGGAGCGTGGGGCATTTAGAAAGGATATTACGCAGAGATTAATTTTTGATAATTTTTAAATCTCCCGTAACGACGTGACCAGAAGGACCATATTTGAATGGAGAGGTTTTGCAAGAACAGTCAGGTGGTTTAGCCTTGAAGTCCTCAATATCGAGGTTCTGCAATAGCCTTTTATAACTGAAAATTTTGGATGCGATGGGTGAAGTATAGGAATATGAAATAATTGGTATGGATTTGTCTTTGAAATATGGGGGAATTTTGTTGGTGACGTTTTTGTGATGGAGTAGGTTAGCCAAATTAATTGCATCTATACTTTTGTTGACAAACGATAGTGGAAGAAATGATCGTTTTTCTTCATTCTTGATCATTCACACAAACTGGTTTAAAGAGTCTGTGGAAACCAATATCCAAAATGATGGCAACAAGTCTGTGTAATGATGAGGCGGGGTCAGAAACAGGAGTGTCAAGACTTGTTTTGTAAAGGGAGTGTAGTAGCTAAAGAAAAGCTTGAGTAATATATGTTGTGTACAAGTTGTAATTTCATAATTATAATTTGTATGTTGCTTTTGTACACATTATAATTTGTCCAAAATTCCTTGGACAAATTATAGTTGGAACAAAAACGGCTGTAAATTCAGTTGCAACATGCAAATTTTCAATCTCATGAATACAATAAAATAAGATATGGATTTTAGCAAAATTGTGTATAATATTGAAAGATAACATCAATACAATTACTTTTTTAATTCATCAAATGTTTCACTATCTGTTAATACATGACATTGATCCATGACAATGGGAATTACATAGAACATTTGATATATTGCATTTACATTTAGAAGATTTACAATCACCTTTGTATTTACAAGACAGAAATCCCTGTCGTCCTGTTTTTGATAGCTTATTCTTTATTATTTTATTATTTTTTAGATGAGATCGTACCTACAAAGGCACTACTTGTTACTGCCTCAATCTGGTTTCGACGCAGAAAGCATGATAATGTACCCACTTTAGTTCTTATGCAGTATCCAAATTCGCTCAATTTTTTGTTTATGCCTCGAATGTTTTGTGGGTCTGTAGGTCCCCTTAGGTAGAAACGGGAACGATACTGTTCTATACTGAAAGTTCATTTAAATTTTGTTTAGTGGTTCGCATTAGTTTTTCGGCCTGATTTTCGGGATCGCTTACGTGCGCGTATAATTGGTGTTTCATTATCCGCAGATGCAATTTCAGTAGTTTTATCGCAAGAGGATACATAAACGGGCCTTTGAACTGTATATAGACTATAGACAAAGACTTCTGCTATGTTGGTTCAATTACTTGATTTAAATATCACATATATAAGGTCTTATCTTTAGTATTGAAAATATTGTACAAGTTGAAAGTGGAGTTCAGACAAACTATAATGTGGATAAAGGCAACATACAAATAATAATTTGTACAATATTTTCATGCAAATTATAATATGTATACCATAACACAACATGTACAAACAATACCTGCTTATGACAAACAAATATATTTTATATTGTTATTACCTTGCGGCCTTTCTGGTGTATGTGTCTGTATAAATTGGAAATTGTTGCCTTCACCTTTTAACATTTGTTTAAAGGAGATGTTAAAAAAATTTTTGAATACACTGAAATACGAAAGTAAATAAAAACACATTTTTATGCTAATTTAATCGTAACGTATAGTCCATTTTGTTTTGTTTGTTTGTTGGGGTTTAACGTCCAAGCAGCAATATTTCAGCTATATTCAGACGATGAACATGAAATTGATGATAGAATGAACATAAAATGATGATGAAATGAAAAAGGGATGGGACACAAGGACAATGGGGTCGACAATTTTGATTGCCACTGAAAATAGGGAGAGGTGGGTAGGGTCGGGCAATTTAGCCTCCTGTGGCGGAGCCCTATGGTTCCTACTCAGGAGAATACCACAGCAGGGTTCCTTAACGTGCGAGGAACGTGGCATCTTTCCTAACACGGTGCACCACTATGGTTTGCCGTCAGGTTTTCCGTATTATAGCCTGACAACCCCAGCATGTAACACGCCAGGGGTACCTCATTCCACCACCTGGGGCACACAACCCAGTTGCTCTGTGGGCAGAGCGTCTAGCCCCCGGCTAAGGTTCTGAGCACTATTTAGTCGCCTTTTAAGACAAGCTTAGCGCTGCTGCAGGCCTATTCTTTTAACACCCGAACCTGCACGGGGCTAGTAGATTTTGAGAAACGAAACAATTTTTTTGTTCTTTAATAATGAAATTAATCCAAGATTAATTTAACATAAAAAGACCTGACTGAGAACAAAGCAAAACCTTTTCATATTGATAATATATATAATTTTATAACGAAATTAAATATATGTTAAAATGTTTCCAAACGTATGAGAAATGATATGTCATTCGGGTGTATGAGTTTAACATCTGCATAATGATAAATTTGACTGTTTTGGTCATAAACGCTTAAAATTATGATAAATACCTACTTATCTCCTAATTTGTTGTTAAAGTACACCATTGAAAGTTCTTTTACACGAAGACCGATCAGATCTTACTCCTGAATCCGAATCTTACTTTACTTTTTACATCAGAGACTAGGCGTTGAACTTTTACTTTATATCTTTATGACTTATTGATGGTGGTCAAGTTTTTTTGTTTGTTTGTTGGGGTTTAACGTCCGAGCAGCAATATTTCAGCTATATTCAGACGAAGAACATGAAATTGATGATAAAATGAACATGAAATGATGATGAAATGAAAATGGGATTGGACACAAGGACAATGCGGTCGACAAATTTTGACTGCCACCGGAAATAGGGAGAGGTGGGCAGGGTCGGGCAATTTAGCCTCCTGTGGCGGAGCCCTATGGTTTCTAATCCAGGAGAATACATTTTCCCTGGAAATTGTCACTTGCTGAATTAGAATCAAACAAAAAAAACAACAACTCTAGTAGCATAGCAGTTTTTAAATTGTAATAAAAAAGTTAACATAGCAAAATATCGAATTTATAAATTATTTGTTTAAGTCTTGTTTGTTGTAAATTGTCATCTTTGCATCATTGGATAAATATTAAACATGGAAACACAGCAGTTCAAGGTTCATATATTCAAAATATTATTTAAAGTGATATTATATATTTACCTTATTATTCAGCGATATAGATTTGCTGCCTTAGTACTGAGCAATCCGCTATAGCTTGATCACGAAAGTGCACTTTATTTACATCACATCTAGGCCCCATGCTTCCAGTCTCCTACCAACGAGACATATGGCCATCAATTGCACGAGTGAAGCATATGATCGACAAAACGTTTTTAAAAACTGCATCCTTTCATACTGATTTATTATTATTGGTTTGTGCATATCCGTGAAGACATACAGACCGATAAGGGATAACCGTTTTATATTTCGTCTGTCAATAACTGGTTTAATGATATAATGACTACTCACATCATACGAAACTAATAAAAAAATGATATATCACCATAATGAAACAATAACAGATGCTATAGATGATCAATTGTTTTACATTTTTATTTTTTTATTTTTATTTATTTTTTTCGTTGAATATCACATTCGTTTCAAGTTGAAAACTGACATTTCATTCAGATGAATCTTATTGTTAAGTTGAGTTGTTACGGAAAAAAACTTTGTTGAATATATGTGTACCTGTCCCGCTGATCTTAAATGTATGTAAAGGTGAATGACTGAGACATATTATACACAATTTTGAATTAAATTACAGTATTCTTGAAAGGGATAGCTTCCTACATGCGTAGTGCAATGTTTATGAAATATTGAAGTTATAAAATGAATGTTAACCACATATATTGTGAAACTCCAAAGTTAAGAATTAAATAGCAATTGGGTACATGTGATTGATAACATGAATAAATTGAAACATGATTTTCGGTTTCATATTATGTAATACTTTATTTTTGTAATCCGTTCTTTGTAGTGAAAGTAAGTCAAGTAGACTCAAGTTTATCCCTTGTATTACCCCATGCTTACATATTATACCGTTTTTGTGTTGTTTGGACTGAATTCAATAACTTGCTGTTATCTACCTAATATAATTATTAACAGTTATAATTTTCATACAATAATGTGTTATCCTGAGAGAAAAATTGGTTCTTCATACTCATATCCGGTGTAAAAAAAGTCATGATTTCACAATTTGAACTAAACTAGACTTAATCAGTATAGGCCCGCACACGATATCATTATTTTAAAGTCATTTAATATCCTGATGATGGAAATTGAAAGTAATCACACTAAAAAAATGTAAAATTATGCCAATGTAAATTGAAATAAATATGTCTTATAGTCGGCGTCACATAAATAACATACTGTTAAAATTTGAATAAAAATATTTTTTACGACTTTATTGACACCTACCGTCGTTTAAATTGTCTTAAATGACTTGCTCATTCGTTTAGCCAAACGGCTTCTCCCTAAACATTGAATCGTTAAATTCCGGTCAGATTTTAATTCTAGGTGCCAATATTTACATTGTAAAAAGTCAGCCATGTTTACAGTGATCGGGTTGCTAGGAGATGTTGTTTACGTTTAAATGGTTTGTCCAAAAACCGAAGAACCCAGAATGCACTTCGGCGTTATTTCGGATATCTCGGATTTATTTTACGCGAACAACATACAATACCGAGAAGTTGATCAAGCAGACGATTGTCACCGGAGTTCGACGGGAACTTACGAACTTCGTTTGTAAACAAATCGTCCCGTAAAAACCAACATGGCGGATATTAGTATGGGATTTTCCCGTAAGGATTTGTTACGCATGATTTAAGCTAATAAGCGACTTGTTTTTGATAACCTGTTTGGCTAAACGAATGAGCAAGTCATTTAAGACAATTTAAGCGACGGTTGGTGTCAATAAAGTCGTAGAAAATATTTTTATTCAAATTTTAACAGTATGTTATTTATGTGACGCCGAGTATAAGTATTAATTACTAACTCGATATGTTTGTGATAGTGTACGTGTAGATAACCTCTGCTTTCTCATTAATTCTATCCTAAACCATACTGTATATACACATCATTCTTAATGTAGTAAATCACATGTGCCATGATGCAATCGACGTCATGATGGTCAGTTCCAGCCACGTGTTTGTCAGTTTAAACGAGCAGTCAATCTGAGCAGCATGGCTGAAAACTTCGATTTACTACAGTAGTAAAGTATTTTGTTTATGGGATGTAGATGAAAGGGTAATCAACGGAATCAATGTTAAAGCAGTAATTAAAAGAATGTAATCCAGGGACACAGACCAGACATGGAAAACAGACATACACAACAAAGAACAAAAAGTAACTAAAATCATACGTACAAAGTAACAAAAGCAAATGAGCAACATAGACATTTTAACCTTTTGTTTTCAGTACGCGCTAACAAGACCTATCAATAAATAAACGCAATCATTCAAAGTAAATTAACTGCATTTGTGAATTGACTAATGGTTTTCATGAACACCATTACACTGTCGTCTTGTGATATGTGTACCACTTCAAATAGATAATGGGAGATGCAATCAATATTAATGTAGAAATTTGTTACTTTTTGTGCAATAAATCAGGCATATAAACTTTGAAATTGTTTGCAATTAAGCACACTGTATTTGACCATTATGGTCAAATTTTATGAGGTAACACAAAAACTATATATGGGTGATTTTAAAACAAGTTCGAAATCTTTGTTTGCCTTACTGTATATACTGTTTTTAATATCTATAATGTCTTTCCAGATATTGATTATCAACCGAAAAAAACGTAATATAAGGAAAACAACTAAAACAAGAATTTATCCCATAACTTCGAACTTTGAACATCTTTGAAGAACTAAAAGATCATTTCATCGATTGAATGTGTTTTTTCTATTTATCACGATGTTCAAGGTATAGGCTAAAACTTTTTTAAATGCTATTAATGTCTTTCATCTCTTAAAAGGAGTCGTCTTATAATTTCGACCACATGACGACTTTTATAAAGCTCTTCAAGACAATTTAAAGCCATCTTCACTTTTGTTTAACCCTCACTGTGTTTGAGATATTCCGCGAAATAAGTGGCTCTACTCTTATATATTAAATAGTTATGGCGTTCAAAAAATTATCCACACTCATTTTTGTGAAAGATACTATTAAGAACATTCAAGCAAGCTTTCATTTTACTATATCAAGTATTTTTAGAGCTGAGTTGTTTGAAGAACAGTTTACAGACGACGGACGCAAAATGATGAAAATAACTTTGGGTCAGGCGACTTTGCCAGTTTTTATACTCTTTGATAATCGATAAGATACTTTTGTACATATAGTTAAAATTGTAAATGACCCCTAAACTGGTCAGGAACAATTGCAAGTTTCTCATTCAGAGTTGCTTATTTACTTTTGTTACTTCGTATGTATTATTTTGGTTCATGTTCTTTTTTGTATGTTTTCTGTTTTCCATGCGTGGTCATTGTCCCTGGATTACATTGTTTGGATTTCCTCTTATTAAATAAGTTTGTATTATTTTCGCCAGTGTTGTTTCTTGATGGCAAACATAAAGAGAAGAAGGACACTAAACAGCCTTCCGGTACCGTAGTATAATACCAATTATAGTATAAAAAGTGAATCACAGTTTTTTGCTTACGAAGCCAATGAAATGATTCCATGAACAGTTAACATAACAACTGGGACTACATTAAGTGAAATGATCAGTTCATATCGTGGTATTTTTTATTAGTATCCATATCGCTCGTCAACATGTTTCCTATTGAGCATGCAATATTTCTCAAATGGATTTTAGAATAAATGTTTGCGTTATTGTAATATTCATGGGTACTTCAATTCACTTAATATGATCATTCTTGAATAAAATATTTAAGTTTCATGTATATGTGATAGAGTTTTAAAAAAAATTTATAACTGAGGTCAATGGCTACGTTTTGGCTATCCCATTATAAGGCTAGACCATTCTTGCAAGCAATAATGGATTACCCAGCGCCAGAGGTATAAATATTCATTTTTGATTTTTCTTACAGTGCCTTGACAATATGTTGTAATGCTAAATAATTGCCATTCTTGATAATTATTAGATATGATCGTCTATGATTTGAGAAAAAAGGCATGGGTAAGGATGTGTAAAAATGCCTACATGATTAACAAACGTTTCTAATTTCGTGGGAAGAAACAATTACAAATAAAACAATGTTCGTTGTTAAAACATCGGAGTAGGAAGGTCTGGTGTTCCCAAAACTTGTTTTCTTCACTTTCTGAAATGATATCCTAGTTCTTTGATCCAATTCTGGATAGTAACTGATAGCAGTTTGAGGTGACTATGCTGACAGTTACAATTTATTAAATCAGATGGACAAGGTTGTTATGTTTAGAATAATTTCACCAGCCTTATAATTCAAGCGGTTTTCAGGGTTTCGACGCCACTTTTATTCGAAAAGTTTGCTAATTACATTAAATTAGGACAGAAACGCTGTTTGCCAAAGAAGATGTGAACTGTGAGAAAGATATGAATAATTTTATTATTCTCACTTGTACTATTTGTAAATCATTTCTCCTTTTCTTTACGGTCTGTCACATTTAATCTTTGAAGGCGAGTTTCGTTGAATTACGTTTAAGGCGCGTACCGTCAAATTAAAGGAAATTTCTAATACTACATTGTACATGTACATAATCAGGACGTAAGGTAAATAACAATATGTTTAGGCATTTTCGATGTTTGTTTTCTTTCTTTTTTGGTATATGTATATATATTTATATTTCCTAGGATCGTTGTATAAAGTCAGAGACAATGGTGAAATCCGTGCCTTGATAGAGTGAACGAGGATATTGCTTTTGGGTGGTGAAAAGCTCTCGTTTTACTGTATGTTTGACAAGTGTTATCATTGATTTCATTGCTTTTTCGAACGTTGACATCAAAGCTATGTTATCTGTTTGTACGGAGCTTCAAACACTAATGTCCACGGGAAAGCATCCCAGTTAAGAACTGTCATTAGCACACAGGAGATTTTTGACTAACTAAAACAAGGCAGATATGACATCACCTTGTCGCACACCACGTTATACAACTAACTATCGGGTTCACTGTACATAATAATGCGTCGTGTCAAACCGTATAGAAAGCTTTCATACTGTCTAGTAAAACAACAATGACGACACAGTTCCTATCAATGTCATGACGGATAGTCTATTGAAGGTGGATTCTTGATAAAGATGTCTGATTTGTCATTTGAGTCGGAAGAGGGAATTTCTTCTCCAACGTTTCTAAACGATTCATCAGGGCTTTCTCGAATATTTTAGCAATACAGCTTTTGAGCTGCTCCTTAGAAATGATTGATTCAGGTAGCCCTTCCCTTTTTGGAAAAAAAACACATGTTCCCTAATTTTACCAAAGATATTTACTTTTGACTGAGTGTCTCACCTATTATGGTCAGCTTCAAAATGATACACTACGCATTTTTAAGAAAAAAGACAAGCAGTTTTTATAGAGAACTAATGGACAATTTTACATTACAACTAATATTTAAAAAACTATTTTTTTGTCTTCAAAATTCAAGATAGAAAGTTGAATATAGTGCAAATGTATGCATGTTTCCAATTTAAATGCAGCTTATCATTCTACAATTTTCTTTTAAAATATAAAAAATGCAAATTTACATAATAATCCATTTGACCTATACCCATTGGTGTTACGTGTTATACATAGTAATTACAGAAATTTTCGATTTTTTATCTTTATTTTTCTTGTTATAAAACAATCTATGAATCATTTACTATTGTTGGGATACTATTGTTTGGATTATTACCATAGGCTTCCATCAGCCTACGAAACAATTGGCAATTATTTTTTATTCATCTGTATTGTTGTTTTTATTTTTTTTTCTATACTTAAACCTAAATTACAATTTTCATCATGTTTTTATTTATTTATTTATATATATATTTTTATTTGTTTAAGAGCAATCACGGGAAGTAGGTTATATCAGTAATCAAAAGAATGTATTCCGGAGACAAAGACCAGTCATGGAAAACACAACAAAGAACATAAAGTAACTAACATCGTACATTCAAAGCAACAAAAGCAAATGAGAAACTCGTACTCCACTAAAAATATCGATTGTCTTGTTTTTTTTTTATCTTTTGCTTATATCATTCTTAATTTCTAATTGAATCTTGGTTTTCTTCATTCTTCATATATCAAATGATCGGAAAAAATGAGGTCTACCTGATTATGAGATTAAAATAGAAGTAGAACGATTTCGGTTGATATTTATATTTTAAACCGTAAAACCGTAAATTGTAGAGACTTCGGACTTCACCATTTCAACGTCAAATGTCTCCGGCGACCTTGAATGTTGAGCCTAGTGAATAACTAAATTAGAGGCTCTAAAGAGCCTGAAACATTCGACCGTCTCGATAATCAAGATTCAATTTCTGTAAAAGCGGTCATGTTTTTTTTGGCATAAAAAATCCTAACGCTCAAAATTCAGAAACTGTCGTATACGTTTCATTAGATTCTGTCGACCCGTGCAGGTCCGGGTATCAAAAGAATAGGCCTGCAGCAGCGCTAAGCTTGTCGTAAAAGGCGCCTTAATAGTGCTCAGAAACCTAGCCGACAGAGCAGCTGGGTTGTGTGCCCCAGGTGGTGGAATGGGGTCCCCCTGGCTTGTTGCATGCTGGGGTAGTCAGATTATAATACGAAAAACCTGACCGCAAACCATTAGATTCTGTCCAATGGTTTCAGAGGAGGAAACCCAACTAGGTTTTTATTCATTTTTTTTATATTTGTAAGAGTTATTGTTGTTCCGTAATACGTATATTTTTCATGCGGGTTCCGTCGTTGATTCATTTTTTCGTAATATCTTGAATGGTTCCGGCATTTCAAAACTCACATGTTTTGCGTATTTTATACTTTTAATATACTTCTAAGTAGCTCATGGCACCAAAGTGTAAGTTTATAACATATTATAATCTTTTTGAGATATATTTAAAGTCCTGGTTAACCTGTATTTTGCATATCTTTCGGTAGTTCATGATGTTACATTGATTTCCCATTGCGTCATACAATTCGTTGTATGTTTTCTTATTTTTTAACTGTAAACCCATATAATATCCATATAAACCCCTTCTTATGATCTTAAGCAACCCTGTACGCCCTCATTTTTTATTTGTTGCATCGCAATAGGGTCACGTTCGGTGATTTTGTTCACGTCCTAAATTTTGACCTTTTTATGTATTGAAAACCACTGTAGGAATACATGCGAATCGATCTTTAATTTTTCATGGAAAGTAATGTGGGCATCTATTTTCTGCTTTTTCTTGTTAATCGCCAATATTTTACCGCAACTTTTCGATATGTTTTCAAACCTTTGTAGGAGTTGAATCATTTTCATAATATGATTTTTGTATTGCCATTTTTTATGTACATGTATTCATTAATTTCTGTAGTATTTGTTGTAAGGACTGTCATATTTTGTATTTTCAGTGTTTTACCCTCTCCGGAGGTTGGTTCATCAATAAAGCTTAAAGAATTATCAAAACTTCTTCTCTGTGTGACAGAACAGTAAAATAACTTTGAAATGGCTATGGCTATGGAACGGGAAAGGAAACTCACTGACGCTGGAACTGAGATATTTATGGATAAGTGTCGAAAATATGGTCGACAATTGAAACTTATACACAAAGACATTGATATATTGATACGTGGAATTGAAGAACATGCAGATGATCCAGGTATTGATTCCACATATGAACAATTAAATCAGGCTTGTGGTGATTTTTAGGCTCTGTCTGATCATTATGTAGACTTCCTTTCAAAAACAAGAACAGCAGAAAGTGAAGAAGAGAGAATTGCACATCTTACTTTCAGAGATCATGTAAAAATAGTAGTAACACAGGTTCTAAGTCAATGTAGGAACACCACAAGTAAACGAGCGAGCAGTATTGTGTCAAATCGTACAAATGGTTCGAGTAAGTCAATTATTCAGAAAAAGGCTGAATTAGAAGCAGCCAAGACGAAAATGAAATATGTTCAGCAACAGGCAATGATCATGAAACAGAAAGCAGCTTTAGATGCAGAAATGAGTCTGCTACAAGTGAAACAGGAAGCGGATGCTATAGAAACAGAACTAAAGGTAATGGAAAGTGCTGAGGTAGTTGATAAAGCAGAAACAGACTCTGTTGTTAGTGAAACTCGTCGATCTAGAACAAATGAGTTTATTGAAAAACTCTTTACAGACAATAAAACTGAAACACCTGTTAAATATTCTGAACACATATTCACAACACCTGTGCAACCACAGTCACTTACACAGCCCTCGAGTAATGGCATGTTGACTTCAACTACTCAAACTTTTGTGCATTCAAATGAACCGTTCATGTCTTTACCAACTCATACAAATATACAATCTGACTATAGGAATATACGTGTAAACCATCAAATATCACATCAAACTCATAGTCATCCAGTGCCTACATTTGTACCGCCAATGCCTACATATAATTCGGCACCTGCAATTGTTCCTTAAACTGGCTTACCTTTTCAATCAGTGACAACTAGTGTGCCTATGACACCATTTTACCAGCAATATGCACCAGTTAATGTGCCGCCATTTCAAAATGACCCTCAAATAGGTTTGTGTGAAACGATCGCTAAAATCATGGCGAGGAAAGATGTAGTACTTTCACGTCTCATTAAGTATAATGACAGCCCTATTCAATATTTGTCATGGAAGCAGACGTTTAGGGACGTCATGTCTGAACTTAAAGTTACACCATCAGAACAAATTGATCTTATGATCAAATGGTTGGGTCCAGACTCACCTAAACAGGCGGAATGAATTAAAAGGGCGAGTGCAGGATCTCACGCGGAGGCCGTAAACAAGGTCTGGGATAGGCTCGATAATAGGTATGGCAATCCTGAATTAATTGAAGCATGCTTGAGGAATAAACTTGCTAGTTTTCCTAAACTTTCAAACTCAGCTACTGACAGTCAGCGCTTGTACGACTTATATGATATATTGTGTGAGATTCAATGTGCAAAAACCAACCCTTTGTATTCTGCAGTACTTGCGATGTATGATTCGTCTACTGGTGTGAATCAGGTTGTATCTCGTTTACCTACAAGTATTCAGGATAAATGGTCATCGCGAGCCAACAGTTACAAAAGTCAACATGGTATGCTTTTTCCTCCTTTTGACTTTTTTGTGAACTTCATTTACGATATGGCAAAATAGCGTACCGACCCAAGTTTTCAGTTCGATAGTAGTACTACGTCTGTCAAACCACCCGCTAGTAATCAGCCACAGTTTCGAGTAAGTGCAAGGAAAACTGAACTATCTGCAAGCTCTCCATCAGAGGAGAAGTTAGTTTGTTCATTACACAACTCTACGACTAACAATTTGAATCAGTGCAGGGGTTTTCAAAGTAAACCTCTGAAAGAGCGATTTGAAATTCTGAAGAGAAACTAACTGTGTTTTCGCTGTTGTAGCTTAAAATGGCATACTCAGAATAAGTGTAGAGAAACGATAAAATGTGACATTTGTAATAAGTCAGATCATCCCTCTGGTCTTCATGTGTCGAATGATCAAGGTCCGCGTAAAACCTCTCATGACAAAGGTGCGAATGTCACGAAAACAATCCAACACAGGCCCGCATAGTCTACGCACTCATAGATGATCAAAGCAACTATTCTCTAGGTAAACCCGAGTTCTTTGATAGTTTTAATGACAATTCCGAGTACGTAAACTTTACGTTGTCTACCTGTTCAGGAAAAACATCATCTAGTGGTAGAAAAGGTAGCAATTACGTTGTTGAACCCTTGGATCATAGTGTCAAGATTAAGATTCCTTCTCTTGTGGAATGTACAGATATTCCCAATAACAGGCATGAAATACCTTCACCGAAAATAGTTGCAAACTTCTCTCATCTTCGTGATCTAGCGTCATGTATACCACCCATTGATAATGACATTCAGATCGAACTTCTTATAGGGCGTGATGTATTACGAGCGCATCATGTCTTGGAGCAGAGATTAGGTGGTGATGACTTACCTTATGCGCATAGATTGCCGCTTGGATGGGAGAATCTTGTGTTGCTGCGACACATGGTCATGATATAACTGTTAACATCACTCACATTCTCCCTAATGGACAAGCAACGTGTATGGAACCATGCGTGAACACATTTACTGTCAAACAGAATTCTATTTTCGAGAAAACATCAAAGGACGAAAGGCTCGGTTCATAGGTGGAGGACAAGCTATTCGTAGATCTTATGGAAACGAAAGTTACGAAGGATAGTGACAATCGTTGGGTAGCACCACTTCCCTTCCGTGAAAATAGACGGTTATTGCCTAACAATAAAAGTCAAGCTTTGCAGCGAGTTAAGTCATTAGATCGTTCGCTTCAGAGAGACGAGGTCAAGAAGAAACACGTTATTGAATTCATGGGTAAAATGTTCAACAACGAACATGCGGAGTTCGCACCATCCTTGCAGGATAATAGTAAATGCTGGTACTTACCATTCTTCGGGGTGTATTATCCCAGAAAACCCCAAAAGGTTAGAGTTGTGTTTGATTCTTCGGCTGCATTTGGTGGAACTTCGTTAAATGATGTGCTGATGAAGTCTATTGGGAGTACTATTGCGATTTCGACAAGAGGCTGTAGGAATTACAGCAGACGTAGAACAGATGTTCTACAATTTCAAAGTAGATCAGGGTCACCGTGACTATTTGCGGTTCGTGTGGCATGAGAACAATGACATTTCACGACCATTAACAGACTACAGGATGACTGTCCATGTGTTTGGGAACTCCCCATCACCATCTATTGCAACTTTCTGTCTCAGGAAATCCGTAGAGTGTGCCGATGAAGACGTCCAAAATTTTGTGTGTAAAAACTTTTACGTTGATGATGGACTGATTTCTTGCCCCGATAGTGACACCGCAGTAAATCTGATGAAGCGTACACAGAAAGCGTTAGAGGTTGGCGGAAGGTTACGTCTACATAAAATTGTATCAAACAGTACAACTGTATTACAAAGTTTTCAACTTGATGATTTGTCGACTGATATCAAGAATTTGGATCTAGGGTCTGATAGTCTACCTGTTCAACGAAGTCTAGGATTGTCGTGGGATATTTCTAATGACTGTTTCGTGTTCAAAGTTTCTCGTGAAAGTAAACCGTTTACCCGTAGAGGTGCTCTGTCAGTCATAAATAGTCTCTTTGATCCCATAGGTTTTGCCGCACCCGTGACTACGTATGGGAAACTTCTTCTAAGGGAAATGATGTCTACTGTCTCGGGTCCCGTCGACTGGGATGAAGAGTTACCGCCTCAGCTGAATTCGAAATGGGAGCAATGGGTTTCGTCTCTTGTTCATCTGGAGAATCTTCAGGTACCTCGTTAATATTCGAACATTTCATTCTGTGGAGCTTTGCGAAAGGAGGTACACATCTTAAGTGATGCGTCGAAAGATGCTATAGCATCAGTTGCTTATTTGAAGTTGATTACGGAAGAAGGGTGTGATGTTGCGTTTCTGTTAGGTAAATCGAAGGTGTCACCCATGCATGGTCATACTATTCCCCGGCTCGAGCTCTGTGCGGCGGTTCTCTCTATCGAAGAGGCAGACTTAATGAAAGAGCATTTGGATATCAGTTCATGTGACTTTTACTATTATACGGATAGCAATATAGTTCTAGGCTATTTGCCAAACGTTGTCCGGAGATTTTACGTATACGTCACAAACAGAGTAAATAGAATACGAGCAGCGAGTTCACCGTCTCAGTGGAGATTCGTACCGACTGACATAAACCCTGCAGACATTGCCACAAGACGGCACGACGCCAAAAACTTGACAACTTCAGCATATCTAACTGGTCCTGATTTTTTGCGCAGTGACACACCACTTACTACATGTGATTTCCAACATAGAGATTCTGACGACGATCCGGAAGTTCGTAAGGACATAATTGTGAACAAAACAGAAGTTAAGAGTCGTAAATCAATGGCACAGAGATTTGCCTTCTTTTCTTCATGGAAAAGTCTAGTAAGAGCCATCTTGTTTCTGAAACGTGTGATCAGGAAACGTCTTAATCAAGGTGAACCGACTCGCTCAGAAGTAGAACAATTCATTGTTAAAGTTGTGCAACAGGACACTTATAGAGATGACATTGACGCGTTGCGAAATGGAAATAGTTTGTCAAGTAAATCCAACATTCTTCCCCTTGCGCCTATTCTGGATAGAAACAATATTCTCAAAGTTGGTGGCAGACTGAAACGTACTAGTTCTTGCAACTCACAACCAATAATTGTTCCGAAAGACCATCACTTAGCTAGTCTCTTAGTGCGTCATTATCACAGTAGCATTCATCATCAAAGAAGACACATGACAGAAGGGGTTCTTCGTTTCTGCTGCTTATTGGGTGATAGGAAGTAAGAGACTCGTTTCCTCTATAACTCGTCATTGTGTGATTTGTAGGAAATCTCGTGGACATTTTCAAGTTCAGAAAATGTCAGATCTTCCCGAGGACAGATTGTCCCCTGGTCCTCCGTTTACTTTCGTGGGTCTTGACACCTTCGGACCGTGGTCAGTTCTCCAACGTAAGACTCGCGGTGGTTCGGCTCAGCAGAAGCGATGGACGATTTTATTTACTTGCTTAGTTTCAAGAGCGATTCACTTGGAAGTTGTGGATCATTCATCAATGCTTTCCGTCGATTCGTTGCAATCCGTGGGCCCGTCAAATTAGTGCGATCGGGCAGGGGAACCAACTTTATTGGTGCAATTCAGGACTTAGGAATAGAAGCGGAATTCATTTAGGACGGAAAGGTCTCAAAAACGTTATCTTCATACGGAACTCTGTGGAAGTTTAACCCACCACATGCGTCACATTTTGGAGGCTCTTGGGAGCGCATGATTGGATTATGTAGGACGATTTTGGATGATATGTTGTCAAAGGTCAAGAATAGACTTACACACGATTCGCTTGTTACATTTATGGCAGAGGTTTCGGCCATAGTGAATTCACGTCCTTTGCTTCCAGTTTCATCACATCCTGAAAACCCAGATATTTTGTCACCATCCGTGTTGTTAACTCATAAAAAAGGTCAAGATGATTATGTTCCGTTTCCCCAATTTGGATTTAAGGACATGTTACGACATCAGTGGAAACTCGTACAGGGTTTATCTGACGAGTTTTGGTCCAGATGGACAAAGTAGTATATCTCGTCTCTTCAAGTCAGGCGAAAGTGGCATCAACCGGAAGTCAACTTGAGCGTTGGGGACATTTTTTTCTCAGAGAGAAAGAATCGCATATATCGGTGTGGCCTTTAGCCATTGTAATACAAGTTTTTCCAAGTGACGATAATCTTGTAAGAAAAGTTGAAGTGAAACTCCATAGGGACAATAAGTTTAGTACCTTTATCCGATCTGTAGTTGAACTTGTTCCATTGCTACTCAGAGACGAACAATGACTTATTTTCCGTTGTGTCATATGTACTGATTACATCTAGTACTTTCCTTTTATATTATTAATAATGCTAGTTAAGCATTTTGGTTTAGTGAAATTTTGTAGTGATTTTATTTGGTAAAATCAGGAGGGGAGTGTTCCGTAATACGTATATTTTTCATGCGGGTTCCGTCGTTGATTCATTTTTTCGTAATATCTTGAATGGTTCCGGCATTTCAAAACTCACATGTTTTGCGTATTTTATACTTTTGATATACTTCTAAGTAGCTCATGGCACCAAAGTGTAAGTTTATAACATATTATAATACTTTTGAGATATATTTAAAGTCCTGGTTAACCTGTATTTTGCATATCTTTCGGTAGTTCATGATGTTACATTGATTTCCCATTGCGTCATACAATTCGTTGTATGTTTTCTTATTTTTTAACTGTAAACCCATATAATATCCATATAAACCCCTTCTTATGATCTTAAGCAACCCTTTACGCCCTTATTTTTTATTTGTTGCATCGCAATAAGGTGACGTTCGGTGATTTTGTTAACGTCCTAAATTTTGACCTTTTTATGTATTGAAAATCACTGTAGGAATACATGCGAATCGATCTTTAATTTTTCATGGAAAGTAATGTGGGCATCGATTTTCTGCTTTTTCTTGTTAATCGCCAATATTTTACCGCAACTTTTCGATATGTTTTCAAACCTATTTAGGAGTTGAATCATTTTCATAATATGATTTTTGTATTGCCATATTTTATGTACATGTATTCATTTATTTCTGTAGTACATGTTGAAAGGACTGTCATATTTTGTATTTTCAGTGTTTTACCCTCTCCGGAGGTTGGTTCATCAATAAAGCTTAAAGAATTATCAAAACTTCTTCTCTGTGTGACAGAACAATTGTCCATAAAATATGAAAATCTATTTCCTTGCAAAGGTCGTGCTTTTTAATGAAAAGTGTCTGGACGCAATGTGCAATTGAGATCTTCTTGGTGTTCAAAACAATACAAGTATAATATTTTGAAACCGGTATTGACTTAATTATCCCTGTCTACATTCTTTAATCACATACCATATATGAGACCTTTTAACTCTATCTTTCTTTTCGTACTTCTGTTCATCTTTTTTAAGTTTGTCAAGAATGAAGCTCTTTTAGCATTTTTACTTTGCATCAAGTTATGTTAAAAAATTCGACATAAAAAATTATACCCATCTACATTTATTGTCCTGTAAGAAAACCCACATATGAATAGTTCTGTAAACAGCTTGTGCAATATAGCACAATGAAGTTACAAACAATGTCAATCTTAAAAACATTAATATAGTTTTTAAATGCTATCTAAATCTTCTAGAATTAAATACGGAAAAAGTTACAAATATTGAATAATTCCATGATAACATTTTAAGTGTCATTCAATGTGAGAATCAGGCAGTGGGTGAAACATTGTATAAGACATACCATTTTGAAAGTTTCATATGACTATTTGCTCCATCAGAATCATAGAAAAAAGACGAGATTTTCATAGAAATGCACTGAAAATGAATATTAAAAGGGAAAATAATTCTGTCAAAACCCTCGTTGACAGAGATGCAGAGATCAAATAATGGTCTTTACAGATACAGAAAGAGTGAAATTAGGTTGGTGGGTTTTTGACATCCGTGTTTTTCCCATCTTGCCTCATTCTCACAAAAAATACATCAAATCAATAATTATTTACAATCAAATAATCTAATAATTTTCTTTATAAATCAATGTAATCGCATTAATCCTCTTATTTTGTACGGCAAAATAAAAACACCTTATAAAAATATTTTACTCGTACACAAAAAAGTCAATAGTTTGTATATGACTTATATTAGTAAATTGAACCTCCTTTATGTGGAAATTGAACTTTTCGACATTTTCTAACAATGAAATGCATCAAAAATGCATAATATTTGCTTTTTTTTTTAAGTTTTACTTAATACATCTAACAAAGTGAGAACTTTTTTCAATGTATTACATATTAACTCCCTAATTTGAGATTTGAACAAGCATAATATTAAAAAAATATCGACATCAATAGGGCAGCGAAATCAACAATTAATGTATTTCCTATTTATATTCTTAAATGTGTAGATTTGTCTTATAGTCCACATCACTGCATTTTTTTTTCAGATAAAGGTTAGCTTTTGTTTAGAGTTCAAGAGTGTCTGATCCAGTTAACAGTAAACATAAATTATTTCAAATATCAGGTGTATCATAACCAGTTCTACTCCGACGTTGACAGTTGTTTGCCAAATAGTATCGTTTCATAATCTGAAATGTAAAGATAGTGATTGCTATTGTGTACATTAATCTAAAGGCGCACTGAAAAAAATACAAAAAGCACGTAAAGAGGTGACCGCTGATTTACCGATTATGACACTATATCATACACATGCCATGCTTTAACGTCAATATCGGTATGTTGACGCCGCAATGGAAGATGGGGGGGGGGGGGGTGGTTTGGCGCGCTTCCAAACCTAGATTGAACTCACAATATCATTTGAAATGTCTTCACCAATTCAGGAACTTTGGGGTACCAGCTATTCCGGTAATGTTACATCTATTTTATCAGATTTATTTTGGGCTTAATTTGATTATGGATCGGATTAGTGTTCGGTAATTTTGTTCGTTATCCAATCTTACTATATAAACCAATTTATGACCAATGACGTACACAATGTTATATATCGTCAAACAATTTTGACTGGTTTTAGCATAAATATTCTGGCTGGAAATTTGCCTTTCGTTAATAGTAAGTTACTAAATGGTGAGTATTAATATCGCCAATAGGCAACTTTATTTTGAACTTTTTTTTAATACAGTTTCTACCAGTGTTTTTTGAAGGATTTCAAATTAAAATCAATATTTTAGATTTGAAAATGTATGAATCACTAATCATAAGCTTCGGTCTGGTTTCAAGGCTACTGGTACTAAACCTTTCGGCAAATACCATTTTTAGTGACGTCCGCAAAAGAATAATATCAGTTTTGGTAGTCCTATTGAGCTGTTTGTGCTAAATGAAGCTTATATTAGTATTTAAATATTGTCAGTTATGAAAAAAAAAATCATAAATTTATATATCAAAACTCATGTCTCATGTTTCTTGCCTTCTCATGATAAAACTAGGATATTTTTAGTTTTAAGTACAGGTCTTCTTAAGGATCATTCTAACGGTGATAAAGTGGCTTTTTTCAAATTTATATAAATATAAATTAACTTTTACGGGGAGTTAAATTAAAATAAGTCGCTTTTTACCTTCAACATTTAATGATCACTGCATATTATTCCTATATCAGTACCGTGGGTACAGAAATTAATTGACGAATTACCACGTTGGCACTCGTCAAGTCGGTTCTCTGTTCCTGTACATGCTAAATCCGTTAGCCATATCATTCCCTTTCCAGAATCTCTGTCTCTGTAAAAGCCATTTGTGTCCGTGGTATTTATTCTACAATTCAATAAGGTAACACAAAATCAAATTGCATGGAGATCGGTACGATCGAAACAGTTGATACATACAAATGTACATAGGTTTGTTAAAAATGAATAAAAACTACAGAGAGCTATGGTCACTGAAATGGAAAGGATAAATGTCATGCCAAATATCCTTCTTGTTCTACCTGATATTTGTCAAAGAAAAATTGGTTTCTTCATGATTAATTTTAGGATAAAAATATTCATATTTTTTTATATCTTTTTAATTCTAATGCTAAATCACACTTTTAAAAAATCAGGATGTGCATTTATTTATAAAGGGAAAAATAAAGTATTAATAGAGTATTCAACGCTGCATTAAATAAGGTTTAGGATGCAAAATAGTGCAGATTTCAAAACAAACTATTGCGTGCATCAGGTATTTGGGTTTTGTTATTTCTATGTGGATAATCCTAAGAGCAGATTTAAATGAATAATTATACAATTCATAATATAGACTGATAAAGCAACTTATCATCAAAAGTAAAAATATGTAGCCTTATTACAGTGTATCGCATATTACAGTATTTGCATGATTCTTACAAAGACTACTACTTAGGTGTAAGTGTTTCTAAGAATCAAGGAAGATGGAATAAATCAGAAATATGCATGTCGAAAACCCGCCAATCTGACAATAAATTATCACTCAAGGATGTTTTTTTTATTTGAAAATTGTTTAACAGGAGCTTAGAAAAATGAGGTTTTGACAGAGTTAACAGCTCTTGAAATGTTCATTTACAGTGCATTTCAAGGAAATTGCAACTTAATTGTTCATTATGATATGGAAAATCTTGTATTTGTCCTTGATTCTAACGGTGCAAAAAGTCAAATTAAACTTTCAAAATTGTGGTTTTCTTCATTACATGTTTCACTCACTGCCTGATTATTAACGAGACTGACACTTAACTACTTTAAAATCCAATATTAACCTGTGTTAAGATTTATTTTTCATAACTTACCCTAGTCCAAGTTGACGACATGCGACTTCAGCATCAGCATTATCAAATCCAGTTTTACATATTGTTCCCCATGCACCATCAAAGTTTATCTCTAAAAGTCCATAAGTGTCACCACCACCAACCAAACGGAGAGCACCTAGAATAAATATGTACTGTGAAACTTTTTAGATAAAATATCTTCCGAATTAGAGGTTTTCGTCGGCGAAGGCTTTCATGTATTTTATATAGGTACAAACTGCAATAAAATACGTTTTCTTTTGGAGACAGTATGATACACATAATTCAGGTATTCAAACTTCCATAATGTTTTGTTCATGAATTTTCAAAGTAGAAATAGTCGTATAACAAATAAATAATATGTTTATTATAATGTTCACAATCATTTTAAAGGAGGAACATTGACCAGGGGATTATTTTATAAAGAATCTCAAATTTAGATTTTCCCTCAAATACTTCCTCAACTCATACTTTAACATATCAGATCATTTCAAAATAAATATTTAAGGGAGGTCTCAATTTGAGGTTGTTTATGAACACCAAGCCTGATACTGAATGTAAAGAAAACCACAAACCATGCAACCAGAAAAGATTTGGGTATCGCTTGTAAAATGTCAATAATGAATGCAATTTGATAAACTATTCACAGAGACATTAAGTGCAAGTTTTTGAAAGAATCAGGCGGTATGGGAAAATTCAAAAATATGTATTTCAAAACCTAACCGATTTGACAATATTATTTCACTCAAGGGTGCTTTCTTAATTCGAAAAGACCATTATTTGATCTCTGCATTTCTGGATTTGATCAGAATTTTTTCAATAGAATTATTGAAATATGAGGTTTTTGACAGAGTTATATGCTCTTAAAATGTTCATTTCCAGTGCATTCCAATGAAATTATTACTCAATTTACCAAAGTGATATGGAAAATCTTGATTTTATCCTTGATTCTGATGGTGTAAATAGTCAAATTAATCTTTCGAAATAGTGGCTAGAACTCTAACAAATAGGCTTCTGGAACAAGGTTATGTTGCTACAAGATTGAAGTCATCACTACAGAAGTTTTATGGTCGTCATCATGAACTCGTGGATCGTTATGGTGTATCCATAAGCACCATGAAAACTGATTTTTTCAACGGGTCATAGTTTTCCTGTCCTCGTTTATCTACCCCGGACTTGACTTTTTATGAGCAACTCGGCGGGTGTTTCTAGAAAAGCAGAGGCCGCTTACCCTACCGGTGCACCTGGTCCATGCTCCCAGTTTTTAGTGGAGTTGCTCATTTACTTTTGTTACTTTGTATGTATGATTTTAGTTACTTTATGTTCTTTGTTGTGTATGTCTGTTTTCCATGTCTGGTCTTTGTCCCTGGATTACATTCTTTTGATTACCGCTATAACCTTGGTTCCCTTGATTACTCTTTCTTCATATCTTGTTTCACCCACTGCCTGATTCTTACCGGGACTGATAAGTGATTGACAATTTGTCTTACCAAATTATCCCAAACCCTGAATATTTGTAAGAACAAGAGGAAAGAAACACATTGCAAGCTTTTATTAATTCGGACTGATTTGGGGCCAGCTGTAGCCTACCTAGTGGTGTGAAGGTTACCTCGTCGTTTATTGAAAACCCATGAACTCACATTTCTTATCCTGGTGGGGTTTTGCACTCTTTAGTATACTCATCAAACCTATTTTCGTCTCATTTTATCAATACAGACTCATGAAGGGCTAGCTGCAGCCAACCTTCTCTTTTGAGGTTTCCTTACCTTTCATTGAGGACCCATGGGTGGCCATCATCTTACACTTCTTATCCTAATTGAGTTGTTATCTCTGACATATTCATCTTACCTATTCTCGTTATATTTAATTGACTGTTTTGGGGCTACCATTTTGCAAGGGAATCTGAATTTGATTAAGTAGTAGTCTTTATAGAAATCAGACAAGATGTGATTCATACATGTCAAAAACTCCCGATTTCACTTTCATCTAAAATTCAGAAAAAAAATACAGACCAAGTACTCGGTCATATTATGTCGTTCAATTGCACTTTTGAAAGGCAAAGAATACATAGATTGTGTATAAGATGGGCATTTTGCAAAAGTTTTCGTACTTAATTTCCTGGGATTTGGTTGAGTCTAGTGAGATGATAAAGTGTAGTTTTCTCAAAAGCATATATCTAAATACAGTTTGGACAATTGTCAACGTCGTTTGTTCAGTGGATGTTTCTTTCACCAAGAATTATTTTAGCATAGGCCATGTCTGAAATTTATATAGACTGGTACTGAAAGCATTGAATCACGGTTGTGCTCTTAAAAGTATTTTATATCAATGATGAAAAACTATTTAAATTAAAGACATTTTTCTTTAAATCGTTCATATTTTTTTTGGCTGACCGAAACAAAAAAATGTACATTCTTTTACAGCACTAACCTTGTTGGGCAAAGTGATTTGGATCTGATTCATTTATACAAATAATTCCAACGTCTTTTCTATGACCATTGCAGCCGCTTGTAATTCCCCAACCATCATATGAACACTCCATTAAATTGTTTTCTGACCCGACACACTCCAGGTCTCTTAACCAAACAACTCCCTCGCCTAAACCATCCACATAATATGTTTTTGCAGAAGTAGTATTAATCCTAAAATTAAACCCCAAAAAAATGTCAACGTTCCTTTTTTGGAATTTGGAGACAGTAACGCCTGAGAAAATACATTATATTTTTTTTTAAATGGAAAACATTTGATGTTTCCCTTACCCACATTTTTCTTTAAATCGTTCATATTTTTTAGACTATAAGGCTGTTACAACAATGTAGTTGTTTGGGGTTTTTAATTATTTCGAAACCCGAAAATAGGTTTGCTACACAGGATTTAAAATGAGGAAGAAAATTCCTACAATTTTCATAGAAAAGACCGAAGATATTGGTTACCCGAAACCAAGTTGGCGACAAGCTACTTCAGCATCTTTTTCATCAAACTTCAAATTACAAACTGTTCCCCAAATGCCGTTATGATATATTTCGAGTCGACCGTATGTATTGCTTCCTCCGGTCAGACGAATTGCTCCTGAAATGAAATTTATAACAAGTATACTTAATTAGTCTACGAAATATGATTACGTTTTTTTTCCGAAATTCCCCATACGGGAAAATTTATGTCAAATTATGTATTTCATTTCATTGTCATCACCAAGAATGTAACTATATCATACATGAATTTGGAACTCATCTTCGGCTCTTTAGATCTTTCACAATTCTAAGATTTTAAACATTGCATCTACCCCCTTCCCAAACAAATACACAAAAAATTTTTTTTAAATAAACCAATACACTATGCATTATTATGCCTTACATAACCTAGACGTCACATAAACAGTAAACTAATTCCGGCCTGGATAAGGTAATTACGTGCAGAATCGATTACCATTTTAAAAAAGTAATCATTCGTTCGATCTATCAAGTATTTCTGGATATTATAGTTACTTAGTCCCCTTCCTATACAAATATACACTAAGTATGAAGGCTATGCCTATAATGGATGGAGCTCAATGCCGTATTTAGAGAAAACAATGCATCCACACTTTCGCAATCGTCTACTTCCGTGTTGACAAATTTCTTTACTTCCATCAAAATATTTTAGCCATTCGTAGTTCTGGTCTTACATTCTACATGAATAGAATGTCGCTGACGCTACATACATTTAATGTTATAGAAACTTCAGAAAACTTCTGATGTATTTTATGTTTATTAGAATTTAGAATATGGATTTCCTTTGGTTGATTGGGGGAGAAATCGAAGTAAATCGTATTTACTAATTTTTGAAATCATATCAAATTTAGTTGATGACAATATGTTAAATGTTGAAAAAAATACATTTGATTTGAGATATTTAAACAATGGAAAAAATCATATGGAATTGTATTGAAAATGGGGAATTTATATTGATGACGTAGAATACAAGGAAAGGGGAATAAAAGAATAAGTAATTGGAATGAATGAATAACACAAAAAAAACAAGTGCCACAAAACGGCAGGATTTAATTCATAATTAATTGCTCTATTCAACATAATTTAAGAATTCAAGTTTTGTGATGGGCGTATTGATATTCTCTCTGTGATGCATGATTTAGTGGGTAAAATTCCGAAATTACAATGAACCTGTCCTAACTGAATTTCCTTTTTTAACTTACCATCCTGATCCAGGTCTTCAACCTTTGAATTATTTTTACATATCACTCCTATGTCGTCATCATGTTCACATGTTTCGTGAATCCCTTTTCCTCTAGAAGGACAGTTTATTAGTTTAGTCTCGCTTGAAGTGCATTGAACAATGTCCAACCATACTGGACCTTTACCGCCAACATCAGTTTCATAGTATGCTTTGGAAATACTTGTGTTGTAGACACTGGAATTTGAAAGAAAAATATTTAACACAACAGAAAGTCTATGATTACGCCCTCAACAGAAACCGACTTCCACTTGCACCCTAAAAATGCAAATATTAAAGGAAGATTCTCTTCCGTTACAATAATTTTACAGTTTTTATGCTTGTTCATTCTAATACTATTTGAAAAACAACATATATTGTCTTGATTATAAAATACCATTTTGAATTGAAAGAGTAGATATGCTGAACATATTTTTCTTTATTGAATTGTTTTTCATACAATCATCAACCCTTTTTCTTAAGCTAGTTGACATATTCGAGTGTGTTTTTAACATTGCTTGTCAAATAAGATTAAGTAATTGACAAATGAATTTAATTGAAGTTTTATTTGATCAAATCCAATTCAGGCATCGGTCTGAAATAATAAACATGATACTAGTAATAATAAAGTCAAACAATACTAGACAGTAAAGTAATTGTACCCCGACCTACAAATATTGCACACATTCAAATCATGTGCACTTCACCTGAAATTAACATGAATTTACGTGAAATCCAGTTAATGTAAAACAAACCACGTGAATTCACGTGAATGCTCAACTCATACTAATTTCACGTGTAGTCTGTTAAAGAGTTTATTAAATCAATTTAGTTAAAAAAAATCGTGCGAAATATTTCTTTAAAAATTACATGAAATGATTTCCCTGTTTAACTGACACCGAAGTTGATAATTGTTTTTTTTTTGTTTGTTTGTTGGGTTGTTTTTTTTTGTTTTGTTTTGTTTTGTTTTTTTTTTTTTGTTCATTGTCCTTACTATGGGTGATAGTATTGAACTATGACCTCCTCTAAATTGAAAGTGATTCATTCATGGTGCAAATCATTAAAAATCAAAATACTAGAAGCTGTAGGTGATTATTGTGAAATAAAACATACATTTGTACCGCTGCTCTTTTAATCGCTGTTAAAGGGGTCATATTAAGGGGCCATGTTTATACTTTCTATACTTGAATTCTTATTTTAAAAGATAATAACAACTCTAGAGTATTTCCTTAAGTATCTAGAATCACCGTTGAATATTTTGATATTTTACTTTATCATTTTTGTATTTAATCGTAATGTTAACCACCTACTGAATTAAACAATTTAGCACGTTTTTATTCTGTCCTAATGCAAATATAGCTCCCCATTAAAGTGTGGAATAAGAGGAATTTTGCAAAAATAATTATGAAAACATAATAACCGTTTCGTCACTAGCGTAGTGCATTAAACTTATTATATGCTCAATTTTAAGTGTAATTGGTGGAAGAGGAACATCAAGTAATCATGATGAATACTAAAATCATGAGTTAAACTCGAATAAAAATTTGGTATTAAGTTCTTGTACGAATCAGATAGAATAGGAAAAATCATAAACTTGTCTATCAAAAACCCACTGATCTGACAATAGGATTGCATTGTAATTGAGATGCCTTAATGTACTTGCGATATAATTCCTACATGCAGTACATACATAATAAAGCTAGTTTATTGAGAAGATTGTCTTTTAGTTACGTACTCAAGTTTAAGCTGCCTACATGCTACAACTGCATCTTCATTTCCAAATTTGCCTCGACAAATGGTTCCCCATACATCGTCGTAAAGAAATTCAAGCCTGCCATAATTACCATTTCCTGCGATACGTAGAGCACCTAAACAATAAAACATTACAAATTTAATATCAGATGTAACACGCTTTCTAATTGGAGAAAAATGTTTTGTCAACCATCCAATACATTAATTTTCGATAGACCACAATGCTTTATGGAAGTATTTTACAAACACACATCTAAAGTACCAGTCATTGTAAGAATAATTGTACAAATTTTCTGCTAACTGATACCCCACCTATCATATTTTGAATGTTTATAGCTGGAGTACTGCTTAACCAATTGTACATATCAATAGATTTGTTCACATCATAATTATTTAAAGCTGCAGCTTCCTCTAACAAGATCTATTAATTCATGGTGATATATAGTAAATTTTAAAAGCTACAGGTTTAGTAGTGAATCGCGTCAATTTATTTTATAGAATACTAAAATGATGTGAGTTATGATTGATGCCCTTTAATAGGTACCCCCGGCATGCTACATGCTGGAGTCATTAGGCCATAATACAGAAAACCTAGCCGCAAACCATAGTGGTGCAACGTGTTGGGAAAGATGCCACGGTCATCGTATTTTAAAGAACCCTGCTGTGATAGGAGTAGGAACCTTTTCGCTCAAACGCAGGCGGCTGAATTGACCGACCCTAACCCTTCTCCCTATTTCTAGTTGCAATAAGAATTTGTCGACCTTTTTATAATAGTGTCCCATTCCATTTTCCCTTTCATCATCATACCATGTTCGTGTTATCATCAATTTCATGTAAATCGCCCGGATATAACTGAACTATTATTTCTGCTTATGCGTTAAACACCAACCAGTGAATCAATAAATTAATAATTTTAAGGAAATGAAAGGACATGTAAAACATGTAAATGAAATTAATCAGAAAAATCAAAAAGGGAAAATTATTTAGATATTAATTCTAAATTGTTCATTTATCGAACTGGTAAACTAGATAAGCATCGGGTACTATCTTTAAATTTAGAAATTTCTGCCTTGCAAATGATGCTGACACACCTAACTGAACTTACCTTGCTGCTCTGGGTGATAATCAATCGATCCATTACATATAATACCTATGTCATATTCGTGGTCATCTCGTTCTTCACTTTTGTACCCCCACCTATTGTTGATACACTCCGACAAATTACTTTCCTTTCCGGTGCATTTAAGGTTAGAGTCGCCAAGCCAGATCATACCTTTACCTCTCCCATCCAGATAATACAGCACTTTATATCCTTTATTAATTCTGGAGAAATTTAAAAATTTAGACGCACAGACAAAATAAGTGCAATGCCTTTACCTGAAAACAATATATGTTAAGGCTTAAAACCAATGTTTATCTTTAGTACCAGTCTATGTAAGAATCAGACAGTGGGACAAAACGGTATGAAAATACTCACCATTTAATTTTTTGCACGATCAGAATCATGGAAAAAAGATGAGATTCATCATATCATTTCAGTTAATTTAGTTATAATGTCACAGAAATTCACTTAAAATGCACATTTTAAGGGTAGATATCTCTAATTTTTCTAACATTCTATTTAAAATGTTCTCATTACCTCGATTGATGTAGAGATTAAATAATGGTCTTCTCACATAGAGAAAGCAGCAGTGAGAGAAATTATGTCGTGGTTGGTTTTCGACATGCATGTTTCTGATTTTTTCCATTTTGCCTGATTCTTACAAATACTAACACTTAAATCCAATTTTTGTCAAGTCGAATCATCGTTGAGTATAGCATCGGTCTGAAGCTGGTGACATTTAGAAATGGAATATCTTCATGGTCACAACAATACGCTTCTTCGGTGTCACGGTTAGTGCATTTTGACTGTTCGATTATTCTGATAAGTAGAGAAATAAATGTAGATAACTTAATAACGATGGAAAAGATTCATAACGCATTACAGACATTTAGAAAATCTTTTCATCAAGCCCCGTGCAGGTCCGGGTGTCAAAAGAATAGGCCTGCAGCAGCGCTAAGCTTGTCGTAAAAGGCGACTAAATAGTGCTCAGAAACCTAGCCGGGGGCTAGGCGCTCTGCCCACAGAGCAACTGGGATGTGTGCCCCAGGTGGTGGAATGGGGTACCCCTGGCGTGTTACATGCTGGGGTTGTCAGGCTATAATACGGAAAACCTGACCGCAAACCATAGTGGTGCATCGTGTTGGGAAAGATGCCACGTTCCTCGCACGTTAAAGAACCCTGCTATGGTATTCGATAGGAGTAGGAACCTTTGCGCTCCGCCACAGGAGGCTAAATTGCCCGACCTTACCCATCCCTCCCTTTTTCTAGTGGCAATCAAAATTTGTCGACCCTTCTGTCCTTGTGTCCCATCTCGTTTTTCATTTCATCATCATTTCATGTTCATTTTATCATCCATTTCATGTTCATCGTCTGAATATAGCTGAAATATTGCTGCTCGGACGTTAAACCCCAACAATCAATCAATCAATCATTTTCATCAAAATTATTTTGGAAAGGAAGAGGTAGAAACTCAGCGACAAATTTCATATTCAAGCGTTTTAAAAGACACTTAAATAGTGATCTTGTATGAGTTTGCGTGTTCTCGAATGAAGCTTACTCCTGCATCTTTCATATTCCCTCTTAATGGCACTTTTTCAATTGATTTTCATGGCATAACTATAGAATGCTTCAAAATAATTTTTGAAACTTATAAATTTAATTTTGAATCGAAAGGGTAATATGATTCAAGAATAAAAACCTATTACATTTATTGTCATTAGGACACATATCAATGTCACAAGTACTTAATGAAATAGAATTTTTGTTGCAAGGCAGGGAACAATGAGCATAACTGATGTATTACATTTTCACTTTGTCTTTTAATTTCAATCTTTAAAAATTGAATATGTTTGCAAAAGCAACATCTACAATATTGTCATAATCTTTTATTTAATTGAACATGTTCTTAAGTTACATCTAAAAAGGTTTGTTTTTTCCTTTTCTTTGTATTTTCCTGAATTTGTCACAGCTTGACCCTCTTGACATTTTTTACTCAACATTTATATTGTTGGCATTTCTAGTTTTAGAACGGGAATGTATCTCAAGAGTCAAATATGACAAAAGATACATTTCGATGCAGAGATATTTAATTAAGAAACAACTGATTTTATAATCTCATCTTAATAAATGACCTTTGACCTTGAATTTTGTAAATAATTCAGAATAAAGTTATAAAGGAACCTTTTTCCGATTAACAAACATCTAGATATCATTAAAATTAGATGCATTCTTTTATTTCTTCATTCTGAAAAAAACACTGAACATTGCACTTTTTGAAAATTCGAAAAATATTTTTTATTAAGTCCATGAATAAACAAGTGAAATGTTAAAATTTGTTTCTATATATCGATTTGTAATGATAAAGTTTTGTTAAAATCATAACTATGTTATGGCTATTATGTATAATTCGTATTAAATGACTGAAAATTGCAAAAAGTCTTTTTTTCTGAATTTTTGATGGAAATCCCCAAGGTGGGCTTTCATAGCAACTGTAGTGATTTTATTTTACTTATGAAAGTTCCTAAGTTGTTACATGATGATAAAGTCGATGTCTGAAAGAATAATTCAATTCTGAGACTATGAATGCCTGACCCCCTATGTAAATTGTCTGGTCCTTAGAGAGAATTCGTCTTAATATTTTTTGCTTTTTATAGAAAATTAATATCCTCCCCTTGACGAAGACACAATAATGTAACATTACTTGAAGGTTTTATTTACTTACCCTAAATTAAGTTGACGGCAGACCACCTCTGCTAGCTCATTGTCAGCTCCTGTTTCATAAACTGTACCCCAGACACCATTATAGTATACTTCTACCCTTCCGTTATAGGGACTGCTACCATCCACTAAACGAACGTCCCCTGAAGCAAACAATATGTAATCAATTTCTACACTTTTTAACCCATTTCTACATATTGCAAAAAAAAACCCACAAAACACAAGAAACAAAACAAAACAAAACAAAAGCAGCTGTCCATATGTAGATATAACTTTCTAAAAATACTTACTATATGGTCCGAACTAAACATTTTTATTGATGATTATTAAAGAGTAATCAAAGAAACAAAGGTTCTAGCGGTAATAAAAAAATGTAATTCACGGACAAAGACCAGACATGGAAAACAGACATAAACAACAAAGCACACAAAGGGAGTAAAATGATACATACACAGTAATAAAAGCAAATGAGCAACTCCATTAAGAACTGGGACCATGGACCAGGTGCTCCGGTAGGCTAAGCGTCCTCTACTTTTCTAGAAATACCCGCCGAGTCCGTGATAGACGATAGAGGATAAGAAAACTAAGACACGTTGAACAAATCAGTTTTCATGTGGCAGATTGATACACCGTAACGATCCACGAGTTCATGATGGCCATAAAACTTCTGTAGTGACGTCTTCAATCTTGAAGTAATATAACCCTGTTCCAGAAGACCACTTGTTAGATTTCTAGCGCGATACAAAAAGTTTGCGTGGGTTCGGCAAGCTCTGGCGTAACGTATGAGTTGTGGTATGAACACTCCATACGCAGATGTTAAAAATATCTCAACCAGTTACTTTGACGTAAATAAAAGAAACTTGGTTCAAAGATAAATCTAAACGCTGTCTACGTAGCATCAACATTATTAAGAGGAAACACATTTAAACGTATCTGCATACCCTGGACTCATTCAAATGACCAACAGATTATGTGCACTGACTAGCGTAAGTTTTTTTAAGAGTCGGGTAAAATGGATATAAAAAATCAGATATAAAATTGTTGTGCATTTCAACGAAATTATACCTCAATTTATCAAATTGATATGGAAAATCTGTTTTCCTTGTTTCTGTTGGTATACACCCTGAAACGTATAACGTTTCCTATCCCACGCACACGAACCACGATCCAACGAAACACGTTCCTAGGAAACACACACATGAAGCACACGAAACACGTTGCACGAAGGACGATAAACGAATGATCGTGTCCGCCAGAAGTACAAATTCACCTCAGTAATTGGTATATTTCGAAATCTAACTTGCAAAACGAAACTAATAATAATTCATGACATACAGTGTACATCTTCGTCGTTTTTGTTGATTGCTAACATCTTACATGTAATTTTACATTAATGTGTATTATGCTTTAATAAACAATTTTGATCTACACAAGTTCTAAATGTCTATAAATGTTTTGATATAAAATCACGTTAATTTCCGTTTTTTTTAAATTGAAGAAATATTCTAAAAAATATTTAGCTGATAAAGTGTTCTTACCATGTAATCATGTTGCTTTGAATATGAAATAAATAGAACTACTTTTATGTGTACAAACTGTCCATATTTGCTGTATATGGATTATTGGGAACACATTTTCCTTGTTTCATGAGAATAAAAATACCAAAATGTCATAAAGTATTGGAAAAAAGTACTTTTTTAAATGATTTAGCCCTTTTAGTGGATGCAATACCATCCTATTTATCTAAAAAAAGAAAACATTGTATTGTTGATATGAGCAGTGTCAATTTTTATTATACATGGTACATTGCGAAAACATTTTGACTGGACTGGGAGTATGAAAAAATTGAAATTTCATAAAATTGGGGTAAAATATACTCAGTTTTTTTAGTATGTTTGTTTATGCCATACCATCTTATTGCTCTATATATAAGACGAAAGTAATTTTGAGGTGAAAATGTCCATATTTGTTGTATATCGGTCAATGGGAACATATTTTCTTTGTTCCGGAGAAAAAATAACAAATTTCATAAAGTACTGGTCAAAAGCACCCTATTTTGAAATAAAATAGCTATTTTGACTAATGCGATACTATCTTATTTTTTCTTAAAAAAAGAAAACATTGCATTGTTGATAGGAGAAGTGTCCATTTTTATTATACATGGTACATTGCAAAAACATATTGACTTGACTAGGAGTATGAAAAAACTTGCGCTAAATACGAAAAGAAAGTAATTTGTATATGAAAAATGTCCATATTTGTTGTATATGGATTATTGGGAACAAATTGTCATTGTTCCAGGAGAACAAAAGTACCAGAATTACATAAAGTATTGGTAAAAAAACACTCTATTTTGCAATAATTGAGCTATTTTGGTTAATGCGATACCATTTTATTTGTCAAAAAAAAAGATGCTGCATTGTTAATATGAAAAGTGTCCATTTTTATTACACATGGTACATTGTGAAAACATTTTGACTGGACTGGGAATATGAAAATAGTGAAATTTCATAAATTGGAGTACAATATACTCAATTTTTAGATTAAAGAGTATTTTGTGTTCATGCGATACCATCTTTTTGCTCTAAATATGAAAAGAGAGTAATGTTTATGTGAACAATGTCCATATCTGTTGAATATGAATCATTGGGAACACATTTTCCTTGATCAAGGAGAACGAAAATACCAAAATTTCATAAAATATTGGTAAACATTACTCTTTTTTGAAATAATCAAGCTATTTCAACTAACGCAATACCACCTTATTAGTCTAAAAAAAGAAATATTGCGTTGGTGATATGAAACATGTCCATTTTATTATATATGATACATTGCAAAAACATTTTCACTGGTCTGGGAGTATAAAAATATCGAAATTTCATAAAATTGGGGTAATAAATACTCAATTTTTAACCTCAAAAGACAAACTATTACCATCAAGGAATGATCGCCATGAAATTATCAAGTTATAATTCGGGAAGTTTTTCCCCGATTATTCCGGAGGCCATTCAAATATTTACAGTATTTTAATATATGTACAAATAATGTTCGAATGTTTGAAACCAATTAATTCCTACAGGTATTGATTCCTTGTCTTTTCAGTGTAAAAGGAATATTGATAACGCAATTACAACCATATTCCGTAAAATTGACCTACCATAGGAGCTATTTTTATCATCCAATCAGAATACAGAACCGTTACACTAAGAACATTGCACGATACACGAAAAAACAAATACGAAGTGTGCACACGAAAGACTCACGCAAACGAAACCAACGCTACACGATACACGATCCCACGAAACACGCACACGAATCATGCTAAAATGGGAATGTCACACTTTTCAGGAGGTGTACAAATATTCGAATCAAACTTTCGAAATAATGGGTTTTACCACACAATAACATTGCTATTGTTTCATACCTTTGTCTGATTCTTACCGAGACGAACACTAAAATCTGGTGTGGTTTAATACGAAAGAGGAGAATATGAGTTTTCAAAAATTTCACATGGACTGTAATATTAATAGTCAAAACCCTCATTTAGAAGGCTTATTCGGTAGAAAAAAACTTGATCCAAGACTTTTTTTTGCTTGTTTCGTCTCTTATTTTCTGCTTCAGATAAGCCTTTTTGAACTCTCGAACATTATTCAAAATCGAACGTCGTTTGTAAATCAGAAAATGTCGTGGGAAATTATTCACATTTATTTACTTTGCCAGATTCTCTCGAGAAGGTTTGCTGCAGCGTGTAGAGGGAATTTTCACAAAGTATACAGATACACTGTAGTCATATATTGGGCGATTCATATTATAATCATAAGAGAAAAATCATGTGGTAATTAACATCTGATGATCATATATTTAATGTTTTTCGTGTGTAAATATAACATACATTCATCAGTATGTATTCATATGTTAACTAGGATATATTTTAATCTGATTGATTCATGTTTACTTCATATGATTTTCATACGCGATAACTTTGGGTCTGTTTCCAAGATGGACAGAATATATAATTCAGATTTAAATAAAATGTCGATGGTTAAGAGCAGTAGCTGACCACTGTTGGTTTTTTAACATTTAAAAGGAATCTGTCAAAAAAAGTGTCGTTATTCACGCTCCGAGCAGCGGCGAACATGCGTTTCCTTTATTACTTACCACTGAAAATTCACGGACATTATTCAAATCAAACGTCATTTAACAATCGGATAAATTCACATAAAATCATTCACTATTTTCCGACTTGACTAGATTCTTGCATTTTCTGAAAGGGTTGACTGAAGTGACTTGTGTGAATTTCGAACGTTGATTACTGTTTTTGGAGCTTTGTCGGTTTTATTATCAATTTCTCCACCGGTAAAAACAGTTAAGATTCAGGCAAATCGTGCATATATACAATTTTGCAACATTTATTTTTACAATACACGACTTACCATCTGAATTTTTTTCATCAACGATGGAGTCATTTATACAGACAACGCCAACGGAATATTCCTGGGAACACGTACGAACGACCCAACCACTATTTTGGCATTCAGTTAATCTTTCTTCTGTCCCATTACAAACAATTTCATTCAACCACATCATACCCTTTCCATATCCGTCAACATAATAAGATAATGAATCATTATCTGTCCTGTAATGTATACCATTTTTTTCTTCATTTCTTTAATCAAGCTATTTATGCCAACTAAATTAGGGAAGCATCATTGAAGAAACAGTCTCCTATATTTGTTTTCGATTGAAATAAGTACAGAATTCATTCCATTGTTTTGGCTATATAAGGATGTAGCCACAAGAGATAACGATTGTAAAGAACGCACTAAAATTGGGGTTAACTATTATATGTCAATTGGTATTATAAAGATGTTTAACATATTGATCGTCAATAAAACTGTGAAACATTTTAAAAAGGAGGCATGTAAGGAACATGATAAATCTTGATAGGAAAATATATTTTCTTGTTATGGGACATACCTTGTTAATTAAAAACATGTCTTTTTTTTATAAACTATGAAATTGAACCGTTTCTCATTCTTCATTGTAAAAATATAGACACATCAGTGGTACAAATTTCAATACATTGTTTTTTTTAACAGATTAGTATCATTTCGTCCTCTTCTTCAGTATTTCAAATCTTGAAGTTGAAAACAGAAATCTTTTTCTGTATATTGCTTATTTTAGAATTGCAGATCTTGTGAAACACAACATATTCGTCAAGGTATAAGCTTAATTCAAAATAATTTTAGATTTCACCAAAAGGACGTAAACAAATGAAAATAAAAGTTTTAGTGAGCAATGACAAGCTCCGCAAACAAACGAAACGGTAGCAGAAAAATTACAATTCTTCAAATTTGGCTCAATTATACATTTTATTTACTTGCACAGGAAGATATTTGATGTAATGATCTTACTGATAAAACGGGTTTCCCTCAAATTGTTGAAACAAATAAAATGAAAAGTATGACTGTCTATAGCATGTCAAACGGATAAGCAAAAGCAAACAAGGTTATGATTGCGACTATAATATTATGATCGAAATGATTGACAAATATACTCATGCCTAGGAAGGCTTTATGATCTTACCTAAGATTAAGTTGGCGGCAAATAACATCAGCGACCTTGTCGTTAAAATCATCAATGCATATTGTTCCCCAGATACCATTATGGTGTATTTCAACTCTGCCGTAGTATCCATCTGCTCCGTTCACTAAACGTAGGGCGCCTTTCAAAATATAAACAGATGTTCATTGACGAACTTCTATACAAATCATTGTAAACTTAAGAAAAAAAATCTGTTTCGAACAAAAAAATGCATTCGCATACATAGAGTACATTGAATGGTTTGTGCAAACAGAACACATCTGAATATTCCCTCTTCGTAGGCTATATAAAGCTAGCCGAGTGGTCTAGGGCGCTGGACTTTGTGCAGGCGGTGTTGCCATAGATGTCACAACAGTACGAATTCGAGTCCCGCGGAGGGAACGACCAAAAATTTGCATCGCAGATTTGACAGTTTAACATCGTTGGGCATTTTCCAGACCTTCCTATACGTTTATATATCTTCCTTGTGTCTATTTGATCCGATGGAGCAGTGTAGCAAATAGAGTCGTCACATTCTGAGACGTTTGTATAATATTGATTTGTTGTGACATGCATCATTAATTTGATCCTCTATCCTACATAACATCTAAATGAACTGTCCCGTACTACCATACATCGTGTACTAAGTTACAGCCCTAGATTAATCCTACGAGGAGGAATGATCCGGCCAGCGAAAGCTATATTTTATATAGCCTAGCTGGCCGAGTGGTCTAGGGCGCTGAACTTTGTGCAGGCGCTGTTGCCATAGATGTCACAGCAGTACGAGTTCGAGTCCCGCGGAGAGAACGACCAAAAATTTGCGCACGCAAATTTGACAGTTTAACATCGTTGGGAATTTTCCAGACCTTTATATATATATAACGTCTCAGAATGTGACGACGCCATTCACTACACTGCTCCATCGGATCAAATCGAAACTGGAAAGATAACGTAAACTTATGGAAAAGTCTGAAAAATTCCCAACGATGTTAGAACTCAAATTTGCGACGCAAATTTTTGGTCGTTCCCTCCGCTGGACTTGAATCCGTACCGCTGTGACATCTATGGCAACACCGCCTGCACTAAGTCCGGCCCCCTAGACCACTTGGCCAGCTAGGCTATATAAAAATATAGCTTTCGCTGGCCGGGTCATTCCTCCTCGTAGTATTAATCTAGGGCTGTAACTTAGTACTAAGTTAGTACTAAGTGCAGGTGGTGTTGCCACAGCGGTACGATTTCGCAAATTTGACAGTCCTAACATCGTTGGGAATTTTTCAGACCCTTCTGATATATATATATATATATATATATATACAATCACCTAGACTAGGAAGTTCCAATGATAAAACGTCATATATGTAGCGAACTGTAATTTAATGACCTGGCTGGGCAAGTGCCGCTCTTTCCTCCATCATAAGAGTGGTGATGGAATTGTCTGTCGATAGGCCAAAACCTTATTTCGACTGAATGCAAAAACACATTGTTATTCCCATTTGACAAAATGTTTTGACAACATATTATAGATGTACAAAACACCTATATACATGTTTATACATGAACTCACCTTCTTCTATTCTACTTTTACAGATCGGTCGTGTCCCTATCCATTTTCCATTTTCACCACAGAGTCTGCTAGATGGACCTTTAAGTTCGTAATCTTCGTTGCATTCGTAGAGCACTTTAGCCCCACATGTGAAATCGTTACCAATGATGTTTCCATTGAATAATTTGTCAGGGATTCCACAAGTCACGCCTTAGAATTCAAATAATGATACATCATAAAACAATGTTTGAGTGTCCATATCACATAAACGACTGTATTCAAATGTACCTCCACACCTCCGCACGAGAGCCAATGAAGAATATAATGTCAAATAACTAATCTTATTCAAGCGATAATGTTCTAATAAATAATTAAGATACAGTTTTGGAACCTATGTCTGGGTGCAGTATTGAACAATCTGATATTTTTGCCATGTAATCAAGAAATGATGATGATACTTCATTTTCAATACAAGTCAGCCTGTTTTATCTTTGAATAAGGATATTTTATTACAAAGGCTATTTTTAATTAGCATATCATATCCTAAAATTTTATTTCTCGATTTTTCTATCGCAATTTTTCTTATAAAGGATGAAGTCCTCATAAATACAATCAATACGAATTTAATGAGAACTTAATGACAGTTCGACAGGAAGATAACCTGCAAAACTGAATAAGGTCCTTTACTAGTTTCCTACCTTAACAAAAACAAATATTGTTCAGGAGTAATCAAGGGACATATTACTAACATATCTAAATTTTGCAAATAATAAAGAAAAAATAATAATCTTGAAGTTAAAAAAAAAATGAACGGCATCCACTTATTGTTACATATTCCTCATATCAATAAAATAGTAAGAATGTGTTTTGTCTCGTTAAGCTATTAAGAAAAAGGAATGCTTACGACCGACTGAAAAATGTAGAACCAGCACCTCTCTAATGCTTTGTACTATAGCAAGTCGTTAAAGTATATCACTTCATAAGTGTTTTGTCACAAATATAAGTCAACCAATGTTTCATGAGGAGAGATACCAAAATCTGTGGTTAGGCTTTATGAAATATGTGGAAAAAGTTGGCGAAAACTTATCTTTATTTTTAAACTTCAATGAAACGTAAAAAAATCCAGCAAACTGACCTTTTTAGACAAGAAAATTGAAATGATACTTAAAAAAGTAATCAAGGGGACCAAGATTTTAGCGGTATTTAATAAATGTAATCAAGGGGCGAAGACAAGATATTGAAAACAGATACACATAACATAGAACATAAAATAGTTCAAATCCTAGGTACTATAGGTTCTATACACTGTAACGGCCAACGAGTTCACCATGACGAACATAAAACGTTTGTAGTGATAATTTCAATCTCGTAGCAACGGAACCATGTCCCGGAAGTCTGTTTGCGAGAAATTTAGGCGGGACAAAAAATAGTTACGGCAATCTCTAGCAAGCTCTGGCATGAAAACCTCATACACCAGTGCTGAAGGGATGTTGCCACAAATGAATGGAGGGTTGACAATACAGTATGAAAAGTCATCACATTTGACGTATAGTTTGATCAATAAATTTCTTTTACCATTGGTCTCTAAGTGTAGGTCAAGATATGAGGCTAACTTCACAGTGTCTGTAGTATCCTTTTACTCAAGTTCTATTGGATAGAGTCGATGTATAAATTCCTCGAAGCTAGGATTGTTTACCGACAATATGTCATCTGTACAGCTAGCTGCGAAACGTAGCTCTAGGTATTTTTGTTTGTTTGTTGTTTTTTTTTTTTTTTTTTTTTTTTGTATGTTTTGAACGTCTAGATTGGAAAATTAAAAAAAAAGATCAAGAACTACGATTCCGCAGCTACTGTACAGCGGCAACTGAGATTAAAGCTAAACTATGCTCTTTCATATGGATTAGGTCAGCTATATAGTCAGCCTCATAAGAGTGAAGAATAGGTCAGCAAGTAGAAGAGCACAGTTTGTTCTCAATGGAATGCCGACCGTTTGTTGAAAAACGCGTCCACCACAATAGACAAATATCATGCATTTTGAAAACATCCTCCTTGGTATATTAAGAAGATGATTTGAAATACTTTTTACATAGTTTGAATAATTCTTACCAAATACTACATATGGCTTCCTTGGTAGGCTGAAAATAGATGCCAAAACTGACCTTTACAGACAGGTAAGGTTCCACTCAGTTTACCATCTAATCCACACGTTCGACGAGTATCTCCACTAACCAGTTCATAGCAGTTATCACACGAGTAAAAAATGTCAGTCCCATATCTCAAATCTGTATCGCTTGTCTTAAATATTCCATTAGCAATTCCTTGCTTTTGACAGGTAATTGCTAAAAAAAGAACGATTCATTTTAAAACATACCGAACAAAAAAAATGTTTTACTCGCCAAAACGAATATGACGTGTAATTCGATTGTTTCTAATGAGTCTTCATGGGTCAATCAATAAAAAGTTAAGAAATGCCCCGAATAAACAGTATTTTTTGTCGTATTCAAAGCACATTACAAAGAAGTTACTATACATGGCTAACAAACGCTTACAGATCATTTAAAATATTAGGACCGCTTTTCGTCACCTCCCTTTTGCGACTCATGCACTGTTTAAAAAAAAATTCGACGTTAAAAATATATTTGCTCAATGTTTTTTATGATATACTACTCAAACGATTTGAGGTATTTAAACTTCAGTATGAGTGTAAAATATGTTACTTATTGATTAGTTTGAAATTGTTTTTTTCTTTACTTAATTCAAACCTTCACATCGTGGCAATCGTCCGGTCCAAACTCCACAGGAGGTACATCTTCTGTATTTATCTCCGTCTACAAGCGAGTAACCTAAATTGCACCGGAAGACAACTAATCTTCCATGCCAATATTCTTTGACTTCACCATGTCGTAGCGAAAGTGAAGGACAGTCTTTATCTATAATTCCATAATATTTGGTTTTTTTTAAATAAATTTGAGTCATTTTTAACTTTATTAATGATGGATGGTCCGTTATAACTGACAATCCATTAGTCTACTTACCAGGAACAAAGTGTTTTGAAACACTATTAGATAATGTGTGTCTAAAAAAATCGCTGCTTGCAAAGAATACTGCTCTTTTTTGATCGACTTCACCATTGATTTTAATTCCCAATTTCACAATTCCTGAGTGCCTCATACCCAAATCCTCATGCCCATAACATTATGCGCTGTTTTTCTATATCCTTTAGAACGGAAAATTAATCCCTAAATCGGTACCACTCCTACTAAATGATTCATGCCCCATGATATTTTATTTCGAACATGGGTACATGTATTATAGGTTTTCCGTTTTGACACCTGTGTATTGAGTTTTTGTTTTACAACTCATACGGTATGCCAGAGACTGCTGTGACACTCATATATATATACACTCGAGAATCGTTACGTTGTATCCTTCCGCATCATGAGAACCGATTCGTTTAACGTTTAATAGTTTCAATTCCTCCTGCGTCAACCCAAGATTTGACCTTTTATAAGCAACTCGTCAGGCACTTCTATAGTACTTTTATCCCACCGGTACACCTGTTCTATATTTTCAGATTGTGTAGTGTCCGAGTAACTGATGTATTTTGTGTTTCTTTGTACGTATTTGCTTTGGTTATTTCATGTTCTTAGTGTGTCTACCTGTTTCTTATGTCTAGTATTTATCCTTGGATTGTTTTCAATGATTACTCTTTCAATACTATATACTTAATGCATGTAACGTATGCAATTCAACACATTTAAATTGATTACTCAATCTAATCTGTCACAGTTTATTATTTGTTCTGACTCTTTGAGCTGTCTTTTGGCAATTAAGAATCACAAACTGAAAAACACTCTTATTTTACAAATTTTGTATTTTATTCATCGACTTCGGGTATTTGATAAAGAGATTGTTTTTCTCTGGGTACCCAGTCATGTTGGTATTCAGGGGAATTCAGTTGTAGACAGGGTTGCCAAAAAGGCATTAAATGAAATAATAAAGGACGTTAGTTTGCCATACACCGATTTTAAACCTTTAATAAGGAAATATATTTTAAAGATGTGGCAGGACCGTTGGGACGGTCTTGAACACAACAAACTCAATTCCATAAAACCAGATCTAGGCGTTCATCAATCCGGGTCGGGCAATCGCAAAGAGCAAGTGGTCATGACTAGATGCCGCATTGGACATTCTAGATTTACACATGGCCATTTGCTTGTTGGTGATCCTCCACCTGAGTGTATCCCATGTGATTGCCCTTTCTCTATCAAACATGTTCTTCTAGATTGTGTGGATTTTGCCAACACCAGGCAAAATTATTTTGACTGCGCCAATATGTTTGATTTGTTCAAGACCGTTTCATCTGAAAACATCATCGATTTCTTGCGGGACATCAGTTTATTTAATAAAATCTAAATTGGATACCTTCCTTAATTTTTCAATATTTTAAATGTTTTATCGAATTTCTGTTTCTATATGTATTTTATGTCTTAGGTTCACCTTTTATGTACCTTTTTATATGTAAATAGCTGCTTCTTTTTAATTTCATTATTTTATGAAGAGACTTTGATCTTAATTTTAATATTTTCCTTGCATTAAATGTTCTTGCCGTGATATGGCCCTGGTCGCCGAAACGGCAATAAACAGCAATAATCAATCAATCAATCTATATTTTCAGATTGTGTAGTGTCCGAGTAACTGATGTATTTTGTGTTTCTTTGTACGTATTTGCTTTGGTTATTTCATGTTCTTAGTGTGTCTACCTGTTTCTTATGTCTAGTATTTATCCTTGGATTGTTTTCAATGATTACTCTTTCAATACTATATACTTAATGCATGTAACGTATGCAATTCAACACATTGATTTTGTGCCAGCACTTTATTCTGGTCAATAAAATCGTCCCAAATAAGTCACGGGATGGGGTGGTTGTGCTATAGAATTTTTTTAATTGATATTACGTTATTCTGATTTTGACTGATTTTTTTATTTCGGTCGATGTACCTTCTAATAAGTTAAGGGTGCATCTCAAGTACCTTTAGACAGTTTAACTTACATAATTAAATGCTATTTCAAACATGTAATAAAATGCCAAGTACCAAATGAGAATTAAAAATGACAATCACGTTTCTATTTGATGTGCTCAGTTTATGAGTATTAAAGATTAATCAAGGGAACCAAGGTTATAGCGGTAATCAAAAGAATGTAATCCAGGGACAAAGACCAGACATTCACAACAAAGAACATAAAGTAACTAAAATCATACATACAAAGTAACAAAAGCAAATGAGCAACTAGGACTCCACTAAAAACTGGGAGCATGGACCAGGTGTACCGGTAGGGTAAGCGTCCTCTGCTTTTCTAGAAACACCCGCCGAGTTGCTCATAAAACGTCATGTCCGGGGTAGACAAACGAGGAAAGGAGAACTATGACCCGTTGAATAAATCAGTTTTCATGGTTTTCTGTAGTGATGACTTCAATCTTCTAGCTACATAACCCTGTTCCAGAAGCCTATTTTGTTAGAGTTCTAGCACGATACAAAAAGTCTGCGTAGTTTTGGCAAGCTCTGGCATAACGTATGAGTTGTGATTAAACTGTTATATCAAATGAAAGACAATTATTGTCTTTTAATTATATATAATAATGCATTACTTTATCTATAATGTCCATCCTTATCTATAACAAGTGTCAAAGTTTTGTTTTAATTGCATGAATATATACAAACTAAAGGATGCGAAATTGCGGTCGATTAGGCAAAGTTTGGACGCACTACTAAATTGACGAATCCGAACCAAATGAGTTATTGTTGTAAAGGATCTATGATCACCTGCAATACATCAATGGTCAACAGTTTTGTTTAAATTGCTTAAGTGGTTTAAGAGGAGTTGACCATTAACTTTTCAAGGAAACTTGGTTTTCTTTCGACTCAGAATTGGTTTCTTTTGTGCGCGCAGAGCGCAAAATTATGTTTTGGAACATATGTAAGCGAATTATTATTTTTTTTATTATTCACATAACATATTTTTTTGTAAGTATTCCTTACCAAATTATCTTTTCTTCAAAGTCAAGATTGAAATATTTTTTACAACCAAAGAAAAAATCAATCCCCCTCCCAGGAAGTTAAAAGATGCGTCCTTAAGCAAGGTTTCATAACCTCATGCCAATGCACTTTCCTGAAAAAAATTAGTTTTAGCTGGGACCAAGAAGCTGATTTATTGGTTTTAGGTTTCATTTGACCGAAGGGTTTGGGAGGAGCTGATATTTTAAGACGATAATGACGACACCAATCGACAAACGCTAAAATTTAATAAACCCTGTTGGGGAAAAAAAAACAGTTTTGCATCTCAAAAAATTGGTGGATGTTCAATTATGCAAAATATTAAATGTACAATATTCGTGTAACATATGAACACATGATCAGGACAGTACGTCGAGTGTGCATGCGCGAAAGCGTATCACAACACACGGACCAATGACGGTCTACGGTTTGGGATATTTTCCCAAAAAATCGCTTTTTTTCGTAGAAAAAAACGATTGTCTCAATGACAAAATAAGAAAGTTCAAAACACTTCATTTATTTCTTATATCACAAATACATATTGGATCTTGTATGTTTACAGAGGACTTGGGCTAAAAACATCGGTGTATTCCTTTATACTCGGCGTCACATAAATAACATACTGTTAAAATTTGAATAAAATATTTTCTACGACTTTATTGACACCTACCGTCGTTTAAATTGTCTTAAATGACTTCCTCATTCGTTTAGCCAAACGGCTTCTCCCTAAACATTGAATCGTTAAATTCCGGTCAGATTTTAATTCTCGGTGCCAATATTTACCTTGTTTACAGTGATCGGGTTGCTAGGAGATGTTGTTTACGTTTAAATGGTTTGTCCAAAAACCGAAGAACCCAGAATGCATTTCGGCGTTATTTCGGATATCTCGGATTTATTTTACGCGAACAACGTACAATACCGACAAGTTGATCAAGCAGACGATGGTCACCGGAGTTCGACGGGAACTTACGAACTTCGTTTGTAAACAAATCGTCCCGTAGAAACCAACATGGCGGATATTAGTATGGGATTTTCCCGTAAGGATTTGTTACGCATGATTTAAGCTAATAAGCGACTTGTTTAGGGAGAAGCCGTTTGCCCTAACGAATGAGCAAGACATTTAAGACAATTTAAACGACGGTAGGTGTCAATAAAGTCGTAGAAAATATTTATTTTATTTATGTGACGCCGAATATAGTAGTGTAAATGTTTTTATATATTTTTTTGAGAATAGATCGAATGGTCACCTTGCATGTATTTGGACTTACGTTGTTTTTTCCACCATGGTCGAAATCTTCTTATCCCATATCTATTATATCGTGTACCTGTAAAAGATATTCCTCCTTTAAAGTAAACATGATTGATTGATTTATTGATTGTTGGGTTTAACGTCCGCGCAGCAATATTTCAGCTATATTCCGACGATGAACATGAAATGGATGATAAAATGAACATGAAATGATGTTGAAAGGAAAAAAGGATGCACCAACACAATGCACTACTATGGTTTGCCGTCAGATTTTTCGTATTATATCTTGCCAACCCCAGCATGTAACACGTAAAAGTGATAATCGAAAATTGAGTGTGTGTGTTTGTTTGTTTGTTGGGGTTTAACGCCCGAGCAGCAATGTTTCAGCTTTATTCAGACGATGAACATGAGGTGGATGATAACAAGAAATGATTATGAAATGAAAAATGGGATGGGACACAAGGACAATGGGGTCGACAAATTTCGATTGCCACCGGAAATGGGAAGAGGTGGGGAGGGTCGGGCAATTTAGCCACATGTGGCGGAGCCCTCTGGTTCCTCCGGGAAAATACCACAGTAGGGTTTTTTAACGTGCAAGGAACGTGGCATCTTTCCCAACACGGTGCACCACTATGGTTTGCAGTCAGGTTTTCCGTATTATAGCCTGACAACCCCAGCATGTAATACACCAGGGGTACCCAATTCCACCACCTGGGGCACACATCCCAGTTGCTCTCGGACACAAGTTTTCGCCACATTTTGTGATATATCATTACCATTATCAGTCCTACATGTGTAGATAATGACACATTTGGAATGTACACGTATGCATACACAATAAATAAAATATGTGAACTATTTTATATTAACTAATGACTTACCAGTCAAAACAAAGTCCGTAAAATAGAACAGGCAGAGGAACGCTATTGAAAGGGTTATTTCAAACCGCATTCTTCCTTGTTTAGATGTAGAATAAATCAAGACTGGATTGAGGCTATGACTTTATAGGCAGATGCTGAACTATGATCTTTGGTTTTACCATTAGATTTAAATATTGAATACGATTAATTTGACAAGTTCAAACATAGTTCAACATTACTAAGATAGACATTTCTAAATATGAATCATGTCCAGAAGTTTCTGAGGAGAAGAATTTTGAAAATTTGCTTACAGTCGACAGACGTCAAGTGACAGCTATAGCTCACCTGGCCAAACTTGGCCTTTGGCCAGATGAGCTAAAAAAGATGTGTCGAAATAATAGCATCCTAAATTAAAATTTCATTTTGGCTATGTTTAAATCACTACATCGTATGCCTAAATTACGAAATATTTTTTTTTATATAATATAATTTTTGTATTTGCCTTCCCATGTTTGTTTCTCACGCTCTGCAACAAGCTTCATAGGTTTTAGTTTCTTGCATGTATTTTACTAGGTGAGGTACACTCAATACAGATAACAAAAGTGCGTTCTCTCCCATTCAAAATTTAAATGCAATTTTCCTGCAGGCAGTAATTGCAAAGAAAATACATAAGAAAAAAATAAATATTGCCACTAAACAAAAGCAGTTAATTTCTAAATTATGTATTATTTCAAGCATATCCTTTCTTTGCAGTATTATTTATTCTCAGTGACTTTGATAGATTAAAAATACTTAATGAAAAACAGAACCAAAACGTTTAAGTTTTAAAGTTTAATTTTTACTTTATAAAAAGAAACTGATGTTAACAATACTGGATGTAGCCTTGTAAAGACAAGTTGAGCTCCAAACTTGTTTGTTCATTATCACAAGTACGAGTTTTGTATTAGGCCAGTACTAGTATAGTCACCATTATATCTCGTATCATACCGTATACATGAAAGTACCTGACTCCCGGGTCACGGTCAATAGTGTGATTTTTTTTCTGGGTAAATATTTGACTTTTCTATGAACTCAATAATGAAATGAATGTTCACAATTCAACGACTATTTATTGTTTTTACTAAGATCATGATCAAATAAAGGTTACTAAAAGGTTGAGTATTTGAAACACCTGCCATGAGTTAAATAGAACATAGTTCGTTTTGATTTGAGAATTTAATTGACAATTTTTAGTGAGATAAATTTTAAGAATTTAAATTTGACAATTTTATAATAATCCTTCAACAAACCAAATTATTTGTCATTTATTTTCATGACGTGGAAAAATGACGTCATTAACGTCGATTGGACCGCACTCCACGTAACCAAATAACGAGTAAAGAGTGCTAACAATAAACAATCAAATTATAAACAAAATGAAAAACTTTGGTTCAGTTTTAAGTGAAGTAATAAAAGAGGAAATGTAAATCATCACATTATTTTACATGTCATACAACCAAGTACATCTGTACATTCATCACTGCATGTGAATATGCAATCCGGGACAATGCTATAGAGTATTTGTATATTATGATATAAGAATCCAGTCTTTACAATATATATATGTGCATGCTTCTGATATGTACATGTTTTTTTTAACCAAACAACTAAGTGCAAAATAATGAAGTATTAATCTATTTACCGTAGTTTTTCACAAGAATTTTTACTCATTGCTTTCTATTTTATTTAATTGATAGATACATGTACAGACTGTCCATGTAGAGTGACAAATATAAAAAAAAAACAAAATTGGTAAAAGCATTACAAAACAAAATTGGAACACTTTGAACTGTCTGACATAGTCTAAGTCCAAGGGCGGTAACTTCCGTAAACGCATTCAACCCAAAGTTTTAGATACGTGTCATATTGTGAAAGATTTTGTAGTTAATAGGTTATGTTGTATGAAATAAAGCACATTTTTACAAAGCACGGAATATTTTGTCCCTTTCAATGACCTTATGCAAATTCTAAAATGCCGCTAAAAGTCCATTTACCTTGTTATGTCACTTTTAAAAAGTCCAATGACAAGTCAATCGACCCACATCATATCTCGAGATCCGTTCGTTCGTCCAAGTTCATTCAGTAAGAATAAAATCGATGTCAGTATTTCAACAAAACTGCCATTTCAAAAAAGAATAGGTTGTACACTAGAGAAACAACCCCCTTACATGTACACCCCAGATGACTAGTATGACTTATTTTGCTGTTAAAACGTACACAACTGAAACGAGTATGGTTTTTAGCATGTAAATTGTGATACATGTAACTCTTAAGATTTTGCAATCACTTGTCTGCGTTTTACTAGAGTTACTATTTACAATAGAGTCGACTTACTTTGTTTTGGCAGTAACACTTGTTCACAGCAGGGTCTGTTCGATTAATAAGTCTGAAATGCTCGTCCTTTCTGTCAAAGGACGTTAAATCATAATCAGTCAATTGTCAAACGATTACAAATTGTTTTTATAAATATAAGGTGCTGGGTGTGTCCCTCCGTTCTGTTCCGTTTCTATGGAAGGGGGGTGAAGACAACTATTATTTTTTTCTAAATTATCATACCATTTTAAAGCAATAGATGTATTGCGATTTCATGGATAATGATTTCCGACACGTGTCGGATCGGTTGAAAGATATAATAGATATCGTCTAAATAGCGTAAATAATTTAGTTTTGTATCTTGTTTTTTTCGTATATAAAGTCAGTGGTGAATGGATGAACATCACATACAAATATCTAGTCGATTGTTTTCATCTGTTTCCGAATGCACTCGTGACTCCTGAGTAGTGTTTAGACGCACGGAATCAGATTAGTTTTTAAAAATACATTTAGAGGCGCAACCGAATGTTTTTTAAAGGTGCTTTGGAGAGGGGGTCCAAGGGAAAGGTTTCACGCTCTTATCTGCACAATTTTGTTCAAAATTTATAACGGAATAAGATAAGTAAAACGCTTCAAGTAGGGATTCGGTCCTCGGTAAATACAGATGCTCTGTCAAAAGAGGCGATAAAATATATATAAAACAGATTATATATATATAAAAACTTATATATATTATTATGTTAGCGAGGAAAACTAGTCGCCTGTCTCAAGCAATTTTTTGCTTACTCACTACCCTATCCAAGACCGCGCCCTACAACATACTAAAAAACTCAAATGCACAGAAAATAGTGACATGTCCTATTAAATAAAAGTATTTTTTCTGCTTTGAATAATTAAACACAACTTCTCACTCAGACCATTTAATTCCTTTTTCATTATAATAAAAAACATAAAGAAAAACCACAACACTGTACTGCCAACACTGATTTACTCTCTGTGGACATCCAAGACTGGGACAATGGGTGTTACTCAATGGATTATTGGCACGTGCCCGATAGATGCAATTTTCTCAAGCTACGCAGCGTTTTATACTTCATTGTACATGTACCTAAACAGAATGTAATAAATTAGATTAAATAAGAAAACAATATGTGTAGGCATTTTTAATGTTTTCTTTTATTTATTTTTTTTTATATAGAAAGGTGCGTTGATAAATACAATATCATAGTATCGGATTAATCAACTGACTCGAGATGTTAAGTCATTGACACGTTTGTTTATTACATGTATGCCGGCTATTCCCAATAAACAAGAGTGCAACCATAGGGCGTGCTCCATAGTAATGATAAATACAGGTACTGCTTTCCATTCTAAAAAAGAACATTTATAAATAACACATTTTTTTAACATTTTAATATAGGACGAGAATGTTTCTTACATATTATTTTCACCTTCAAATTTATACCCTTCACATTTTTCATTTAAAATGATCTTAATAATTAATCCCAATAAACCTAAAAAAATGAAATGCTTTTCTAAACGGGTACAACAGCATAAACCTTTCTACTATTTATAAAAATCTGGAAGATAATTCATCGAGATGAAAATGATAGTGTAGATTTTAAAAATATGTCTTATATATATTTGCGTATTTCTATGGAACACTAAACCAACAAAGAGGAATGACCCGGCCAGCAAAAGCTATAGTTTCAATAGTCTAGCTGGTGGAATGGTCAAGCGTACTGGACTTTGTGTAGGCGGTGTTGCCATAGATGTCACAGCAGCACGAGTTCGAGTCCCACAGGGGGGAACGACCAAAAAAGTGCTACGAAAATTTGACAGTTCTAACATCGTTGGGAACCATACAACATATATCAAGTTCCAATCTTAGATTAATCCTACAATGGTGGAATGACCCGGCCAGCGAAAGCTATATTTTTATATAGCCTAGCTGGCCAAGTTTTTTAGGGCCCTCTGCAAATTTGACAATTCTAACATTATTGGAAGTGTTTATGACCTTATATATAACACTCTCAGTTTATGCTTAGCACTGAATAAGGCATACGTCGACTGAAATTGTGCACATTTATATTTTCTTGTAAATGTTTTGCGTTTGTGTCTATATCGTATTGTACTAGCTAGTAAACAGTCTCAAAATCCCATTAGACTTCATATATTTATTATATATTTGTCGTGGCTGAATATCACGCAGTTAACTAAAGCTATATTTTGATATAGCTGGTTGGCCGAGTGGTCTAGAGCAACGGACTTAGTGCAGGAGGTGTGGTAATATATGTCAGGGAAGATAATTGGTGCGAATCCTGCTGAGTGTGCGACCAAATTTGCATCGCAAATTTGCAACCTCGCGTCTCTTCCAGAGTTGGGGTGTAGTTAAGACTTAATATCAAACTGATATAACTTATCTGTAAAGTTGAATTTTCTTACCAAATCCATCCTGTCCTTGAGAGTATTAAGTGCTTATGTATTCTTAAATACGATAATTAAAATTGTCTAATGTTAAGTGTTGATATACAGATCATGAAGTGCATTCATTTTTTACCTGAAAATAGCCTTTGCATTAAAAGTCTATTTTTACAGTACTTTTATAGTAAAAACTTCCAATTATATGGTATTAAGGGAAGGGAATATCGATTGAGGATTGGGATGGTATGCTGGGAAGATTGAGGCTTTAGTTCTTTAAGTTTTTTATTGATACAAAGCTGTGAGTGTATTTCATCTAAAATAAAATTTTATATTTTATAAAATATAATATATTTTGAAGAATTTAAAAATATAGAAATCATTTTGATAATGTAATATTTGATCAAGAAAATATAATGGGGATTCTATGGGGGTTGGGATTTTTCTATGGGGAATAGAGAAATTACAATTGGGAAATGGGTTGGTGACCATGGGTTATAGGGGGATGATAATTGGTGTAAATGCGCAGTTGAAACAATAAAGCTATTTAACGGTAAACTTCCCTTAACATGTAACACATGAAAACAATTCAAAATCATTTTATTTTTCATTAAATTGCTTTGTCGTGGCATATTGCAGTTGTCAACATCAGTTATTGATTTACCTGAAATAAAAAAAATGAAATTCAATTGTAAATAATGCCTACTTACAGAAGATTCACTTTCCCCACATGGTTTGCTCCATTTCCAAAGCCTAAATGCCATATTTGCATTCGCATTTACCAACGCTCAATGCAGTTGAATCATATTTCAAGGAATAATGCTATGCAATGTAATAATTCTAACTCCGTTTAATGGATGCAGCATTAGAATATAAGGTTAGGATTTGTTTAGATAACGAATTATTCGATTAAACTTAGATTTCCTATTGTTTTAGATTATTTAGATTATCATTGCCCATGCTCACTTAACAAGATATTTAACCCATTCAGACCTTGTTATTTTCAACACATTCCACTATATTATGAGTGATCCAGGAAAACAAGATTCCAGCAGTAGTCAAACGAATGTATGTGAAGGGAAAAGATTTCAAAAAGAAGATGAAACAACCTAAACAGAGAGGCAAAAGTAATTGAGCAACGCAGACTCCAATAAAAACTGGGAGCATAGACACCCGAAAAGTAAGCTCACGTAATCTTGTTTTGATTTATTGATTACAATTTCGTCATTTTCCTTTAGCATTTTGGTTCCCTTGATTACTTTTTAATGTTTGATATTTTCGTTTGGAATAAAGTTAATATGCAGCCACCTTATTTTTATTTTTGGATTTTTTCTGGAAGAAATTGGGTAATTATTTTTGATACAAAGGTAAATGTGTATTTTAAGTCAGCATTTTTGAATAATTTCAAAATAAAACCAATATAAAAAAACAAGATTGTTTGTTTGTATGTTGGGGTTTAACGTCCGAGCAGCAATATTTCAGCCATATTCAGACGATAACAAAACAAGAAACCTACCATCTAGAACAAATGCAGAGACATCTAGAGTTACGGTATATGCCATCAACGCATTTTGCATTCTGACAGCAAGCTTTGCATTGTTTTCGAAAATATCTAAATGGTCCTTTCTTGTCGTAATTGTTGCATTGAGACAATTTCTTTATGGCTTCGGCTTCTGGAATAGTAACAGCTGAAAGATAAAAGAATTACAAGACTAGCTTTCTTACCAGAGTACATGGCAAAGTGGAAGAAACCTATAACAATCGCCAGTTTCATAAGAAAATAGCAAAATGACAAAATAACCATTTGATTATCTTTCTAAATATTTCCATTAAGGAGTCAATGATAAGTTGTAGATGCGAAATGCATAACATCTACCTGGTTCAAAGTAAATCTAATTTTAATTCAAACGTTATTAAACTTGCATCATTTTCACTTAACTTAGCCAATGGTTCATTCATGATAACCCAAACCAATTGAAACACTAGGTACAAAATGACAAAACCTGATAACTGTTTTCTTAAATTTCATTAAAATCATTAATAGGTTAAGAAGAATGGATAATATATTTGGGACTTTTTTCAGATACAATCAAAACTTTTCGATAAGATTCAAAATATAAAGAATACAATGTCATTGCTATATTAATGCCAATTTTTTTTTAATCAACATCCAGAAAAGCGGATAAGGGAGTGTTACGAGTAACAATGGATACCCATACCGCCCATTTACTTAATGTCAAAGTAAATTATACTCAATCTGTTTTCTTGGATCAAGGTTACAATTAGTCAAAAGTGCTAAGCAATGGTTAGTGGGTTGCTCCTGTTACATCTGTTCAGGACACATGGTGACATTATCTACAGATAACGTTGAAAATTTTGTTATTATCAGAGATTCAAACCCAAGATCCAGAAACAATGGAATACATTCAAGAGCTTATAAATATCTTTGTGAATAATTGAACGTTTTAATTGCTGTTATTGCCAGTAATGGTATCCCATTTACATAGTATGAAGTTCTTGATTCTTGTAGAAATTATAAAGTAAAACTTTATACAAGAAAGACACCTTGGATAATTTTGCCCGTTTCTCAAAAAAAAGTCAGATATTGTCTAGTTATAGAACATTTTACGATCCAAAGACACAAAAAAACGATTGATGAGTCTGGTTTTTAGATTATGTTCCATATTATTTGGAAATTTAGGTAAAACTGATATGCAATTTAAACTAAACGTATAGATAGATACCATAGTTTCACTTCTGATTGAAACAAAACCTGTTTTATTTTCATTTTGAAAATTTAGTAAAAGCGGCCCATATGACCGTCAAGTTAAGGATTGCAAGGAAAAGGAAAATCAATTGAACCAGGACTCGAACGTCAAGAAGAACTTAAATTCAGGAGATAATGACTGGAAAAAAGAAAAGCGACAAACGCAATAAAACATTAGAGCAATTCGGACTTCACCTAAAACTCACAGAATGGATCATGTGTACCGATAGGGTAGGCTACCTGTTTTTATTGACAGTAGATTGGGGGAAAATGTAAATTAAATTCTACATACAATTCATGTATCATTTGTTATATTTAGGGCATGTCTTACGTGTATGTAGATATTTTAGATATATACATAGGTTTGTTTGCACTTAGTGTGAACTTTGAGGTGTAAAATCAGCATTAATATTTATTTTAATATAAATGAGAATAATACTTGACAGGTCAGTTGTATACACTCCTTTGAAATTCCTGATACTCGTATTATTAGAACTTTTTATAACGAATGTCTAATAATGTGTTTGGCGTCCTATTTGGCAATCATTGGATTCATGATAGTAAGTACCAAAAAAATATAAATCTTATATAAGAACCACTAAACACAAAAATAAACGGGTCGTTGGATATAGAACCTTTGAGTTATACTAATATGTCAATGGGTCAGGTACAGCTTACTACTACAGGTAAATAACATAGAAACAAATACCGTACTAACATACTACTACAGGTAGGTACCATAGAAACAAATACCGTACTAACATACTACTACAGGTAAATAACATAGAAAGAAATACAATATTAACATCCAACTACAGATAAATAACTTAGAGACAAATACAATATTAACATACTACTACAGGTAAATAAAATAGAAACAAATACCGTACTAACATACTACAAGAGGTAAATAACATAGAAACAAATACCATATTAACATATTATTACAGGTAAATAAAATAGAAACAAATACCGTACTAACATACTACTACAGGTAAATAACATAGAAACAAATACCATATTAACATATTATTACAGGTAAATAAAATAGAAACAATTACCATATTAACATACTACTACAGGTAAATAACATAGAAACAAATACCATATTAACATATTATTACAGGTAAATAAAATAGAAACAAATACCGTACTAACATACTACTACAGGTAAACAACATAGAAATAAATACAATATTAATATCCAACTACAGGTAAATAAAATAGAAACAAATACCGTACTAACATACTACTACAGGTAAATAACATAGAAACAAATACAATATTAACATCCAACTACAGATAAATAACTTAGAGACAAATACAATATTAACATACTACTACAGGTAAATAACATAGAAACAAATACAATATTAACATCCAACTACAGATAAATAACTTAGAGACAAATACAATATTAACATACTACTACAGGTAAATAAAATAGAAACAAATACCGTACTAACATACTACAAGAGGTAAATAACATAGAAACAAATACCATATTAACATATTATTACAGGTAAATAAAATAGAAACAATTACCATATTAACCTACTACTACAGGTAAATAACACAGAAACAAATACCATATTAACATATTATTACAGGTAAATAAAATAGAAACAAATACAGTACTAACATACTACTACAGGTAAACAACATAGAAATAAATACAATATTAATATCCAACTACAGGTAAATAAAATAGAAACAAATACCGTACTAACATACTACTAGAGGTAAATAACATAGAAACAAATATCATACTAACATATTATTACAGGTAAATAAAATAGAAACAAATACCGTACTAACATACTACAAGAGGTAAATAACATAGAAACAAATACCGTACTAACATACTACTACAGGTAAATTACATAGAAACAAATACAATATTAACATCCAACTACAGATAAATAACTTAGAGACAAATACAATATTAACATACTACTACAGGTAAATAAAATAGAAACAAATACTGTACTAACATACTACAAGAGGTAAATAACATAGAAACAAATACCATATTAACATATTATTACAGGTAAATAAAATAGAAACAAATACCGTACTAACATACTACTACAGGTAAATAACATAGAAACAAATACCATATTAACATATTATTACAGGTAAATAAAATAGAAACAATTACCATATTAACATACTACTACAGGTAAATACCATAGAAACAAATACCATATTAACATATTATTACAGGTAAATAAAATAGAAACAAATACCGTACTAACATACTACTACAGGTAAATAACATAGAAACAAATACCATATTAACATATTATTATTACAGGTAAATAAAATAGAAACAAATACCGTACTAACATCCAACTACAGGTAAACAACATAGAAATAAATACAATATTAATATCCAACTACAGGTAAATAAAATAGAAACAAATACCGTACTAACATACTACTACAGGTAAATAACATAGAAACAAATACCATATTAACATATTATTACAGGTAAATAAAATAGAAACAAATACCATATTAACATACTACTACAGTTTAATGACATAGAAACAAATACCATATTAACACATTATTACAGGTAAATAAAATAGAAACAAATACCGTACTAACATACTACTACAGGTAAACAATATAGAAACAAATACAATATTAACAACCAACTACAGGTAAACAACATAGAAATAAATACAATATTGACATCCAACTACAGGTAAATAACATAGAAACAAATACCGTACTAACATACTACTACAGGTAAATAACATAGAAACAAATACCATATTAACATATTATTACAGGTAAATAAAATAGAAACAAATACCACATTAACATACTACTACAGGTAAATAAAATATAAACAAATACCATGTTAACATACAATTACAGGTACATAACATTGAAACAAATACTATATTAACATACATTTTAGTGCACTAATACTCACCAGACAAAGCTACCAGAACAATTAATACAATAATTGTTATTCTCATAATGCTGATAATTGCTAATTGATTCTGCAAGAAAAACATATTCAGTGATAAAATCAACTGTTAAAACATCGTTGTCTAGTAAACCTTAATAATGGAAATTTCTTTCACTCAGTTGGAGCTATAATATGGCAAAATATATTTACAACAAAGTTTGCTCTAATTACGTACCAATCCATACAAATTTCAGACACTGTCAATGGAATGGGTGTTGAAAGACCTACCGAATAACAGTATTCGTCTTTTTCAATGTACAAAAGCTGGTTTCTATAACTATTTCTGAATTGGAAATAAGTCAGTTAAATGTAACGCGTTTTTAATACACAAATCACTCTTTAGTTATAATCTGTATTTTTTCTTGCGCATTCAAAATTTACTTGCAAGGTGACATAATCGATTTCCCGCATGGTATTATCATCAATTTATGACAAAAAAGGTTGGAAACATTGGACATGATCCTATGATCCAATTTTTTGCAGATGCGATAAGCAGCATTCAATAATGTTATATAATGATTTTCCCGCAGGATAGAGGACTGATAGGAGGCTATTACCGAATTATTTTCAATACACATTGGCTAAAATACATTCATTTAGTAATGCTTTTCATGTTCTAACTAAATAGGCAAACTTACTTTCAGATCTTTCAGTCCCGGTCCAGAAATGAAATTACGCGACCAACAAGTTGACTTTTATACACTTAACCATACACGTCTCAAACGAAACTGAAAAAAGCAAAAAACAAAAACAAAAAAAAACATCCTTTCAACGTGGTACTTTATTCTTCTGAATAGAATGTTCGTGACGGAAGGTAATTATGCACAAGCTTCTTCCATTTTGACCCAATTCATTGATATATAATTTGTAGAAGTAAACTGACACGTAATATTGGAAATTGAATACTTTTTTCATCTTTTTTCTTTCAAAACTTAGTGACAGTTTACGACTACAACGGATTAACGGATTGATGTTTAAAGCTCAAGCAGTAACAGTGTAGCTATATCATAGTGACGAACATGAAATTAATGATAAAATGAACATGAAATAGGATGGGGCACAAGAATAATAGAGTCGATGGTGTACGCGCATTTGGTGAAAAACATATGGACGGAATAAGGTAACAATTGTTCAGAACAAATATATATATTTTAGGAAAATAATGTCTTGTGGATTAGTTCATTGACATTATAAATGTACCGGTCAATATATATGTCATTTAGCAAACACTTCTGAAAATTTTTAATATTGTATTTTTTTCGGACAGTTGTTTCTTGGGTATGGATTCGAGTACCCTATTCACAACCTTTCATAAATTTTCCTTCGCAAATTTCTACATATTTCTTTTTTGACAAGTGGAGCTGAAATAATACAAAGTAAGAGGGTGGTGGCAGCACTTTCCCAGGAAATATGAAGAAAAATATGTTAAATCTAACTATTTAGCAGGTACTTATTCGAGCCTAAAGTCATATCTGTTTATTTTTTTCCTTCTTGGCATCAGTTTTAACCTATTTAATACAATGTTATATCATTAAACAATATTTGTAACTATTTATGAAAAAGCGACGCCTATCCCTGTAGTAATAATCAGTTCTTCCTTCCCATAATATGGAAAAAACTGGCCGCACACCATAGTACTGCACCCCGTTGGGACGTATACAACGCTTTTCGCAAGTTAAAGATCCCTGCTGTAGTATTCAACATGAGTAGGAGCCTCTGCTTCGCTACAAGATTAAATGGCCCGACCATACCTACCTCCCCCTATTTTCAGTGGCAATAGAAATTCGTCAACCCTACTGTCATTGTGCCCCATCCAATTTTTCCTTTCATCATTATTTTATGTTAATTTCATCATCCACCTCATGCTCATCTAGATTGATTGATTGATTGATTATTGGGGTTTAACGGCCGAACATCAATGTTTGATCTATATTCTGGCGATGAACGTGAAATGGATGATATTATGAACATGAAATGATGATGAAATGAAAAAAAAAGGATGGGACACATAATTCATGTTTACAAGTAGGTTACGAAAGGTATCAAGAACATTTACGAAATGATAACAGAACATTATAATGGTGACAAGGGACTCAAATTGATAACAATAGGTGGCATGGATCATCGGTCCTGATGAGCTTAATAATAAATGTAGGTGGCTCAGTTCATCAAAAATGTTTTGCATAATTATATTGGCTTCAGTGCACCTCATTTTACAGTCGTGATTTATAGTTCTTGACATTTCTTCCGCTTTGTTAAAAAATGCATGATGACGTTTTTCATTAAACGAATATAAAGTTGACAGTGTTTTAGAACCTGGAAAGAGGGTAACACACATTACAGTTCATGTAAGGTGATTTGTGTTTTAAGTGATGTATTACAGAGTCTTTCGAGTTGAAATATTCAAATGAATTTAAACGCTCAAATAAAAATGTTTTAGATATCAATAGTTTACAGACTCGGTATATGTTAATTTAACTGCAAATAAATTTTGGAAAATGGCTTTACCAAGAAAGGACCTTTGTGGATGTTTCAATCTTTTCGGTCTTAAACTTGATGTTGTCTTTTGTTTCCTTGAGTTCGGTTATTATTTCTTTTATACCAAGATCTCCAGAATTTCACGGACATTAATTTGTTTTTGCGTACGTGTGTTGGTTGTTCTGTTTCACAAATCAGGAGGAAAATGGATAAGAAATATTACTCAAACAGTAAAATCTGGCTCACACACAAAGTGAGTACAGTAAAACTGTATTACTTATATTACATCTGGTCAATAAATAATTTTTGTCGTTCGGTTTTCCTCCACTTAGCATTCTCGGTGTCCAAATTATTACCTATTCTAGTTTATAACAAGAGATGAGACTCAGGATGAATACACTAAAACTGCATTTCGAACTGATATTGCACTAGACGAATTAACAAACTTCCATTAAAAAGTTGGTTTTTTTTATTTTGAGTTTTGGTTCATCCTAATGAAAGTAATGTTTCACCAAATCTGTGTATAAGTTAGAATAACCGGTTTGTTAATTTTGCTATCTTAAAGGAGGCAAGTGTTCATGGTGTCTAAAGCACGTCGAACTCCATTATTTCTTGTTTAAAAACAGTAAGAGATTACATAACCAGTCTTGGTTTGAGGATCTTTAAAGATAAACACTATATAAATGTGTATGAAATTGGCAATTTTTAGAGATATTGTTCTTGATATGGTCGATTGGTAAGGGAGATTATATAAGGTTTTCTCCTAAATGCAGATCTTAATACAACTACAGGAAGTACCACAGTTATGAAAAATTATAGCAAAAGTAAATAAAAAAAAGACATACACAAAAAAGAACCTGAAAACTTAAGTAATACATACAAAGTAGCATCAGCAAATGACCAGAGAGTCGTTAGATGGCTGAAGCACAATTATTAGAGAAATAGAGAAAGAAATTTGAGGTACATGTTTTCTGTCTGTCTTATGGAAAGGAAATATGAACCGAATAAACCACTTTTAGATCTTCAGTGTTTATTTTAAAGTTCCATGGTATTATTCTAGTCACACAAGTTCAATTTCAATGAGTGAATCATCAAACATCAATACTTATCTGAAGTTTTGTGTACCATACTTTCAATCGTTCTTAATAACACGACATTAATTAATAAGGCTTGTGATGTTATCATTGTTGCAGTCACAATTCGATTTGTTTTGTATGATGTTAAGATGTTATTAGACACCAAAAGCATTTCAACCAATGTCTATGTATGAAGCGACAATAAGCTTAATATGAAATATCTTCACCTGTTTAGTAAAGTTACCGACGCTGTTGCAGGGGATGTTATATATATTGTACTTTGGTTGTTTTACCATGGCGTGTGAATTGCTTTGTGTTGTAAAAAAGTAAAAGAAGTACATAAAAAGGCCAAATTCTATCAGCCTTTCCTAATCATATCCAAAAGACAACAATTAGATCAAATAATTCTGCAATATAAAAATTACCAGGTGTGCCCCATTTTACCGCCTGGGGCACAAAACTCCGGCCAGAGTTCTTAGCACTATAAGTCGCCTTTTACGACAAGGTTTGCGCTGATGTAGACCTATTCTTTTGACACCCGGACCCCCATTGGGGTCATCAGTTGGTTGAATCTCCAAACATCAACACAAAAATGTCTTGTACAATCATATTATGTACTATGTTTCCTTTTTTTCTTGTTGAATGACAAGATACAATAAATAAACAAAGTATACGTGAAAATATTGTTTGTATTTAAGTAGTACTCCAGCTGAGAATCATGCAAAATATGATTTAAGGGTAAAAAGCATACATATTTTTGTTTTTGATATTTTGTTTGAATAGCCATAGTAAACAAAAATCAATTTTCAGTTTTTTTTCATATAATCCGTGTTCTTAGGAGATAATAATTATGCACTGTAGATTTCAAAATTAAGGGAGATAACTATGTAAATGACACTCAAATACAATAGAATCTATTGGGTTTTCAATGTTGACTATCTCCTTAGAGCAGGCAGATTTGAATGAATAATTGCACATTACTAAATGTAATAGATGTAGTTTTCAACCAAAATGCATTTAAAAAATACCTTTCAAATTATCACGACAGTCAGATCAAAATACAATTTTAGTCAAAATTGCGCACATTAAACAGCATATAGATTTAAATTGCTTACGTTTATTACATTTAGTTTCCCTTCAAAAACACAACAAAGTCTTGTCATACAAAGAAATAATCCTAATTGTTACGACGCCTTGTTCCTTATAATGATAGCACACAGGAAAAAAGTTACATTACAATATTTACCTGATATTATATTTGCCATGCCATTTAGTTATTTTAGGTTTACATTTCACATTTTTCATTGATTTTGACTGATAATCATAGAAAAGTACTGTAACGTGTTTTTCTTTTGAAAATGTTGGAGAACCCTATGTGAATCAATGCGTGTTTGCATATCTGCCTACATCTGCAGTTTTGTATAAAAATGAACGTTGTCGATAAACTTTGAAGTGTGCATAATAAAACTATGCATATCTTATTTTGTCAGTATATTTTTTGTCCAGCACTCACATTTATCCGATACATTTCGTATTTGTTTATGAATATAATCATGCATACAATTCTCTGTACAACATGAATCAAAAAACGAAATTTTAACAATGTTTACTTTTCATTTCGCCCCGTGCAGGTCCGGGTGTTAAAAGAATAGGCCTGCAGCAGCGCTAAGCTTGTCGTAAAAGGCGACTAAATAGTGCTCAGAACCTTAACCGGGGGCTAGGGCGCTCTGCCCACAGAGCAACTGGGTTGTGTGCCCCAGGTGGTGGAATGGGGTACCCCTGGCGTGTTATATGCTGGGGTTGTCAGGCTATAATACGGAAAACCTGACCACAAACCATAGTGATGCACCGTGTTGGGAAGGATGCAACGTTCCTCTCACGTTAAAGAACCCTACTGTGGTATTCTCCCGGAGTAGGAACCACAGGGCTCCGCCACAGGAGGCTAAATTGCCCGACCCTACCCACCTCTCCCTATTTCCAGTGGCAATCAAAATTTGTCGACCCCATTGTCCTTGTGTCCCATCCCTTTTTCATTTCATCGTCATTTCATGTTCATTCTATCATCAATTTTATGTTCATCGTCTGAATATAGCTGAAATATTGCTGCTTGGACGTTAAACCCCAACAAACAACAAACAAAGAAACTTTTCATTGCTATATGATGTAATGCTAGGGATATATAAGCAGCATCAGATATTTATTTTTATTTTCTTTCTTATTTATGAACCCAGTGTTTAAAATAGCTGCTTAATAGCGAAGTCAGGTTTTGTAAGTTACTCCGTTGTGCAACCCTTTGCATATTTTCATTGATCTCCAATGAAATTACATCGTGAATACAGGCCGATTTCATTGGATAATCTAACAATTGTAGCCAGTGGAATTCGGTTTAACTCCGGAAAGTATAAAAGATGACAGCATGTTTCCATTATTAGGTTAAGATATGATCTACCTGAGAAACAAAAGAGACTCAACGAAGCGGAGAAAAAATCGCAAGAAATACGAAAACGTACATAGGATGACTACTCTATTTAATGGCTATCTAAGTTACTGAACTCAAGTTGAAAAAGGGATGGCATATACAATATTCAATATTTTGAAGCAAAACAAATAGGGTCGTTTGTAAAACACAAAGGGAGGATATTTCATATTTTAGACTAGTTTGACAGATGAGGGCAAGTCGGTCCAGGATTTTACTTGCCCTACAAGTGGTCTATAAATTATTTCAAACACTGTTATCTACATGTTTCAACAATAGAGGACAACAGAGCTCGTAAGATTACTTTGATAGTATGTGTGGCATATTGTTATGAAGTGAAGATGTGACCACTACACTGTCATATTGATTCGGCGAATTCTGTATAAGTTTGAATTTTATCTACCATATGGTTCAATAACAGAAGACCTTGTTAACACAACTCCTTTGAAACCTACACTATAGTACATAATTTACGTGTATTATTTATCAGTTACTTCTAAGTATTTTACTCTTTATGTTATGACAACAATCGTCTTTTTCTAGTTATATCTTATGACCTTAATTTGCCACGACGGGGATTTTTTTTTTTTTCGGCGTAGCTCTCTTTTATTGGTTTAGACAACAATAGAGTAAAAATAACCTAACCTCTAAAGCAACAATAGCTATGAGTGCTTTGTTTCGCCATAATAACCTGCAATATGTTTACACAGGTAATGATACAATATTATCAACCGTCAATATCCGGTTCATGCATGTAAAATCGGAAGCTTAAAACAGCATCATGACAGCTTCATTCATGTATACATGGCAAATGCAATACCAGTCTAGGAAACATTAGCTTACTTCGATGGTTAAATACAAATAGGATCTTGGTTTTTTTAATATGTGTAAAACCACTATTAAAAGTTCCATGTTGAAATAAGCCATTTTCAAGGTCACAATCATTTTTAAAGTTTGATAAAATGAACTTTAACAGGTTTTATCATAGAGGGGATCCTCTGTCATAAAATTGCCAGCATACCTATATTGACTTCTAAGAAAGAACGGTGAAGTGAAAGCATACAGGTACTAAAAATACTATTTTCCTTTTAGAAATTTGACAAATCAATGGGCTTAAGATTTAGACTCTAGCAAATTATTCTCTACATCAGAGTTCAAAACTGTTGTATCCAGTGTATACCTAACATGATAAGCTTTCAGATGATACCCAGTTTGCATATACTGGCTAAATCAAAAACAAATATACAATGCATCCTAGGAACTATTTTGTTTTTTACGGACTACTTTCTGTTATGTGCAGGCGACTTGTTCTCCTTAGTGGTGATATTATACCTATTAAAGGTTGAGATGGTTAAAACATGGCACCCGAATGTTTACAAAAATAACGTATTCAGCTTATCAATACTGGACAATTCGACCCAAAAGAAATTTGGGACCATAATAACCCAAATTTCACTACCAAAGCCGACCCATATATATTTCAGATCATGACAATAGAAGAATGCTTAAGGACAATCAAACCATAAATCATAACACATTTTACCATTTTTTGAAATTAATAATAACAGGGTTGATACAAATTATTAAGTAGCACTCCAGCTAATATTCATGCAAAATGTGATTCATGGGAAAACGCCTACCCACGTTGTATATATGTGTTTGAGTGACCATAGTTAATAGAAGTTAACTTGCGCTTTTTATATTGCCCGTGTTCATATGACTTTAAAAGAAAGGAATGTACTGTATATTTTAAATTACGGGAGATAACTCTGTAAATGACATTCAAATACGATGTAATCTGTTGGATTTTCAATGTTGATTATCTTCTAAGAGCAGACAAATCGAGATGATTAATTACACATTTCAAAATATAGACCAATGAACAACGTAATTACAATAATAAAAAAAAATATGTGGCCTTTTTTGGGTGTATACCGTTTTTTTTCAGATTTGGCATGTTTCTTACACAGACTACTACTAAAAGAACTTAGGCATTTAGTCAGGAGCATTTAAGGTATCACCGTCATCAAATCAATGATTCAGTAAAAAGTTTAAGGACGTTGAAAATGATAGCAGACTGAACAAAGATATACAAACTGATTAAAAGCCTATGTTACACGAAATATATCAATTTGTGAAAATTTATCACAGACGTAAATATTTTTTGTGTCAAGGATTTTTAAAAGAAATAGAACAATCTAAATGTACCAAAAAAAACTATCGAGTCCAAGTAAATTCAAATTGTTTCTCGCATATAGGGATATATTATCACGACATTTGTATTTTCCAAATATCACATACACAAATTTATTTATATTCATATATCAAATTTTAGTTAGATATATTATGGATACAAATATTTACATACTTAAACTTTCCAGAGCAGAGTATCAAAGTTTATAATACCAGAAAGCGTATAGATGAGGTGCAATTGCATGATGGTATACCAAAATCATCCGACTGTCTTACAATCCTTCTCCACACGACACCGTCTTACAAACAACTTTTAAGTAGAATTAACTTCACTTCTAGAAGTGCTAGAACTCTAACAAATAGGCTTCTGGAACAGGGTTATGTTGCTACAAGATTGAATTCATCACTACAGAGGTTTTATGGTCGTTTTCATGAACTCGTTATGGTGTATCCATCAGCACCATGAAAACTGATTTATTCAACGGGTCATAGTTTTCCTTCCCTCGTTTGTCTACCCCGGACTTGACTTTTTATGGGCAACTCGGCGGGTGTTTCTAGAAAAGCAGAGGACGCTTACCCTACCGGTGCACCTGGTCCATGCTCCCAGTTTTGAGTGGAGTCCGGGTTGCTTATTTACTTTTGTTACTTTGTATGAATGAATGATTTTAGTTACTTTATATTCTTTGTTGTGTATGTCTGTTTTCCATGTCTGGTCTTTGTCCCTGGATTGCGTTCTATTGATTACCGCTATAACCTTGGTTCCCTTGATTACTCTTTCTAGTATAGTTCATCAATGATATTTTGTATAATATTTTGGATTGCCATATTTGTCTAGCAAAATTAAAAGGTATCTTATAAGGCATGAGCAAATGGGAAATAATATCATAAAATCACATTCTAAAAATAATTTTACTTACACGTAAATTGAAATGTAAGTAGACTATGCAACACCGATAAAATGTCATGGAGGTACCTAATAACTGAAAACTAAGACAAAAACAATTTTAATGTAACAAATGTTTACTTCCTCTAAAATGTTTGCATGGAAACAGATTATACACAAATATACACTTTTAAACTAAAACAACTAACACCACGTGTTGATATTCCTACTCCTTCCAAAAGAATGTAATACCCATTCAGGAGCTATTCCAGGGACAAAGACCGGGCAGGAAAACCAGACACACACTATAAAGAACATACAAATAACCAAATAATGCGTACAAAGCAAATAAGTTAATGAGCAACTCGGAACTTACTACAAACTGGGAGCTTGGACCAGGTGAACCGGTAGGATGAGCGTCCTCTAGTTTTCTAGAGAAGTTGTGCTTTAGAGAATTACTGTTTGTATTTACATTACCTACGAACTAAGTCTAATTCGTTCATAAAAGTAGTAAAAGAAAGATAATACTGATGAATTAACAAACAATATATGGCTATGAGAAGATGTGTAAGATACGCAAGTCATGTCGATAAAAATAACTGCTGACCTGAGCCAACTGACAGCATGATCAAATTTACCAAGGAGAATATGTACTGGATAAGCAAAACTTACTTCATACGTTACGTAAATTTATTTATCAACATTATAATTAAGAATATAATTTAGATTATTTGAAATTTGTATTTATTATAAGATTGATTGATTTGTGTCTGACACCTGATCATCAGTATTTAAGCTATATCCGGGTGATGAACATAAAATGGATGATAAAATGAACATGAAATATTGATAAAACAAAACAAATGGGATAGGACACTAGGATAATTTCGACTGCAACTGGAAATTGGGATATGTGGGTACGATCTGGTAATTCAGACGCGTATAGCAAAGCTGAAGCCCATACTCGACTGCAGTGGGGTTTTAACATGCTATGAAAGTGATATATTTCCCAACACGGTGCACAAAACTGACCCGGTCTAATTTTGTAAAATTAAAAATAAAATCTAAAATAAAAATTAGAGGTGACACTTTGTGCATGGAAATGTTGATTGCGTATAGTAGAGCATTCATACATAATTAGGTGCAATACTTGTGACGGTAAAGAGGTGAAAATTGCATGCAAGATACTGGTCCTCAACGGATTGGGTTATCTTCCTTGAACCAACTGACCCTTTTTTTAAAACTGAATTTGCTTGAACTTTAAGAATTAAAATCATGAACAAAATTTTAAAAAAGAAACAGGTACACTATTTATTTTTTTTTTCACAATAATACCATGCCCGCTTATTCATTTTTTTCTGGCAGTTATTAAGTGATATTTTAGAGAACCTGTTTCTTGACAATTTTGGGGAGGCAACTACAATTTGTTATTTCAAACTGCTATATATCTTTATTATGTTACCATGGCTACGGATTTTCATGACAAGATGCAAAAGAATATCTTTCTTTTCCATTGTTTTGAAAAATATATACTTTTTACAAGAAAAATTATGTTGGATTTGCTTGTTTAACTGTCCTTACGTAGATTTATTTTCACAAATTGTCATAAAGTTATCTGCAGTTACCTATCTTTACAGCCCCGTGCAGGTCCGGGTGTTAAAAGAATAGGCCTGCAGCAGCGCTAAGCTTGTCGTAAAAGGCGACTAAATAGTGCTCAGAAACCTAGCCGGGGGCTAGGCGCTCTGCCCACAGAGCAACTGGGATGTGTGCCCCAGGTGGTGGAATGGGGTACCCCTGGCATGTTACATGCTGGGGTTGTCAGGCTATAATACGGAAAACCTGACCGCAAACCATAGTGGTGCACCTTGTTGGGAAAGATGCCACGTTCCTCGCACGTTAAAGAACCCTACTGTGGTATTCGATAGGAGTAGGAGCATTTGCGCTCCGCCACAGGAGGCTAAATTGCCCGACCTTGCCCATCCCTCCTTTTTCCAGTGGCAATCAAAATTTGTCGATCCAATTATACTTGTGTCCCATCCTTTTTTTCATTTCATGTTCATTTAATCATCCATTTCATGTTCATCGTCTGAATATAGCTGAAATATTGCTGCTCGGACGTTAAACCCCAACCAACAAACAAACAAACAAACAAACCTATCTTTACAGGGAACCTTAGCACCTCTTCTACTAGATTCAAAGAGTCAACAAGCCTACCAAACAATGAGAAAAAAAACATCCGACGGCAAACTGCGGGTTTTTAACGAGTAGGAAGAAATTTCCTGCAACTTAAGTCTTTCCGAAACTGGCACACGAAACGGCAAATTTACCGGCTCATTGAATTCGCTTTTTTGTGATATATTCTATTATTATTGTCTACATTATTGGGCAAATTTTCTTCCGTCGCTTATTTAACTTGCTTTTGATACCCTCTGATTCTCGGTGCATTTTTTCTAAATGATTCTCCTTTAAAAATTCTTGCTCTTGCAGATACTCGTTTTCAGCCCTTTGTAATTCCTTTGATAATTCTGATCGTAATTTTTGTTCAGCTTTTAAGAATTTTTCCTGTCTCTCTGCAATAAACAATCGCCTGTCTTTTAATACTTTCTCCAAGGCATATTTTATCCTTTTTTCCTATCCCTCTTTCAGCCTTTCAATTTCTTCTTGTCTCTACCTTATCAACTCTTCCCTTCTTCTATTTCTTCAGAGTTAATTTCTGAACTTTTCGAATCATTTTAGTCTTGTATTCATCTACATTTTCGTAAACATTTAAGTCTGAACATTATTCGTTGGACGGGTCGCTCGAATTTGCAACTACTATTTGTTGATTGTCATCGCCGTCTCGATATCTCTTCGTTCTCTTCATGCTCCTCTTCTCGGTCACCTTCTTATTGTGTTGTACAGGTTTCCTCAGACAAATTGTTTGAAATTTGTATGTCATTTAGTTTTCTTTCATATTCTTCAAGTACCCGTGTAAGTTCAGCCTGTTTTTCATCGTCAGCAGCTACCAGTTCATCTTGGACTGATTCTATGTAATTCTTATGCGCTGACGACTGAAAAAAAGCTTTTGAATGGTTGTTTACACATAACGTAAGTTCTTCTAAAATTTGAAGAGTATGTCGTTCCAGGGTCTCGTCTGTTAGCCGATTATTGATTGCGATGTATCGGCCATTGCATTTTTGAAGGCTGTTTTTCAAATCATCTCCCGATTCTTTTAAGAACTGCTCAGTGCTGATGTTATCATGTTCTTGATTATCAAGTTTTGTTAACGCCAGGAATGCATGATTACAAAAGTCATCACTAAAGATTTTGAAAAATTGTTCAAATGCTTCGTTTTCCTCATTTGTGAATCGTCCAGCGAAGAGAAAAATATGAGGCCCTGGGAAGGTCAAATTAATACACCGCTGAATTTCTAATGTCATAATTTCTGATTGCAGCACGGTATCGAACAGCCCTGGTGTGTCTACGATGACAATTCGTTTACCTAAAAAGACAAGAAAAATAAAAGATTCGCCTATAAATCGATGAAACAAAAAGTCACTCTGAGATTATTTGAGCTATGAGCAGTAGCTTTTTAGCAAGGCTCGCACTTCAATTTAAAAAAATTAAAAACTGGACCAATCTGAAATATTTCATCAACGCTGAAAAAAGGAAACAGCCAATCATTACAAACAATACTGTCAGCAAGATACTAAACATTGATGAATTCAAACTTGACAATGCTATGAAATAAAGTAACGTACGTTTACGGATAATTGATTTGGTTCTTTAAACAATCGTGGGTTGTACATACTACATCTACCCTAAATAATTTAAGATATAGAATACTACAAACTATAAATTCAATTTCATATCCATAGAGATCGATGGTTCGACTTATTGATTCAATTAGCAATCAAATGAATACTTCAAGTGTCTTTATACTGTATACGTGTTTCAATGAAAATCATATAATCAGTAATAAGTTCAAGATTCGAATGAATTGATCGTTGTCTAATTATTTCATGCATCACCAGGGCAACTCATGATTCAACTGTACAATAAATACGATTAATTCTTGTCCTGTATCCAATTGTCTTTTATCTTCATACCACACTCCTTTTGCACTACCGTATGAATTATTGTAATTTTAAAATTCACATGCTATGCCACAAGATGCAAATTACACAGACAAGTATACTGGACTAGACGTGTAATGAGTAGGCTTTTATAACATGACTGTGTTGCTACATGATCAAAATCAAAACTACCATGGATCGTGTATGGTGTTTTCATGTGCGCAATTATTATGTCCACCATCATATAGTTATATGCTCTTTGTGATCACCATACAAATCCTTGTTCCCTTGATTTTTCTCTAGTCGAGTCCGCATTGAGCAAGAAATTTAAGAGGATAGAATAAATCCATAAGAAGCTAACATTAAAACGATAGAGGACAAAAATAATCAAAATGCATTGCGGATAAATTCTGTATTAAAAATCATTATCAATTTAAAAGTTAAATTCTAAAAATACCAAATCATAATACAAATGTAATACTACCCTAAATAGTTAATTAACAAAGATATTATCAGTTATAACAAAAATTGCTATCTACCTAATGTTACATACCGTTTCGAACAGCTTCCTGCATTACGCACTTGCGTGTAACTGACTTGCCAAACGCTTTTGCATCAAAGGCTTTGTATCCCAATAGTGAATTTCCGGTGGCACTTTTTCCAGACCCAATCTTCCTAATCATCACAAAAGAACTTCATTTTCATCCCCTACAAACAGAAACAATAATATGTTTACTATTTATATGTAGCTTGAAGATTGAAGTCAACACTACAGACGTTTCATGGTCGTTATCGTGAACTCGAGGATCGCGTAATAATGTATCCATCTACGCTATGAAAACTGATTTATTAAACGCGTCATAGTTTTCCTTTCCTCGTTTGTTCATCCTGAACTTGACTGCTTATGAGCAACTCGGTGGGTGTTTCTAGAAAAGCAGAGGACGCCAACCCTACTAGTGCACCTGGTCCATGATCCTAGTTTTTAGTTGCTCATTTGCTTTTGTGACTTTGTATTATGACTTTAGCTACTTCATACTCGTTGTTGTGTATGTCTGATTTCCATGTCTGGTCTTTGTCCCTGGATTAAATACTTTTGATTACCGCTATAACCTTGGTTCCCTTGATTATTCTTACTAACATTGATAATAAAAGTTTGTATACAACGTTGGTCACATCCTGGTTAAACGTAATAATAACAATTTTTTCTACTTGTTTTCACAACACAAATATCAGCACAATTTATATACAACAATATGAATATATAAATATTCTAGCCACCCAAATTAACATTTTTACGGAACAGGCGCTCCTGTCCGTCTAAAAAGGTTTACTCAGAAGTGTGTTTTTGGTCTTGTTTTGCCACACCTTGTCCCGCATTTTGAATATGTATTCACATGTACTGTGAACGTACTTTATTTCGTGAATACCAATTTTAGGGGATTAGGGATGACACACATGTTCGTGGTTTTGAGGTATTTAGTATACACATCAATGAAAATCTCCTTTTCGTTGGGAACCAAATTTCGAGGTTTGGCCTACCTACGAAAACCACGAAAATTGGTATCCCCGAACAAAAGTACTTTCACAGTAGTATGGAAACCAGTAACTAATGTTCGATTGATTGATTGAACTTTTGTTGTTTAACGCCTAAACAGCAATATTTCAGCTATATCTAGGCAATAAACATGAAAGGGATGATAAAATTAATATGAAATGATGCATATTTCCAGTGGAAAACACATTTTGTCAATCCTGTACTCCTTGTGTCCCATCCGATTTATTATTACATGTTCACACAACACAAACCTTAAAATATCCAAAATAGTACATACAAAAGCAAATGAGCAACTCGGAGCATGGACCCGGTGCATCAGTAATTTAAGCGTCCTCTGCTTTTCTAGAAACACCATACGAAAGAGAAAGGAACACAATGAACAAATCAGCTTTCATGGAGCGGATGGATACACCGTACCGTGACTTTAATCTTGTAGCAACATAACCTTATTTCAGAAGCCAATTTGATAGAGGTCTAACAAGATACAAAAAAATTCTTCGTAGGTACGGCCTTAACATATGACTTGTGATACATACTTCATCCGCAGGTGCTAAAGAAATGTTGGCAGAGATGGAACGAAAATTGATTATATGGAATAAAAAGTCATCCCGTTTGCCGTATAGTTTTACCATCTCTATGTGTATGCAAGATATGAGGCTGCCTTCACAATGTCTGCAGTATTTTTTATATCGGGTATTCTTGGGGAGATGCAATCATGTTTATTTGTTTCTATTCATATTTTTACAGGATACATTCTTTTAATGATCAATCTCGTTGGCTTTCAACCTTTAAACAGTACCCGATGAATTCTCATAACAGTGTCTAGCTTTATCATGTATTTTGTGTACTATCTATTTATCAAGTGTCTTAACATCTTCAGCTCTACTACAATTGGTACACATAGTTGCGCTATATACTGTTGAAACCAAGCTGTGTTATAGATAGCAGTGAGTTTGTTTTATTCAGCATATTTTAACAAAGAAAGATATGAACTTGAATGATATTGATTCACAGTATCCGGACAGCGATAAATAAAACAATAATGAACAATACAAGTTATTTTTTTTTTATGTTCGTACAACAGTTTTGTCATGGAACATGATACCCGTCACGTTTTAGTTGTTTTAAATACAGAGACAGCATTGATTTATCAAATATTTTCCGTGTAACAGATTTTGATAACTCACAATGTTGAATTGATTCGGTAATTTCACTCTTGGACTATCTTCCCCAAAAACGCCAAAATATGCAAATTAATCAGCCGATCACAAACTTAAAAAATTCATGTTGAAAATAACAATTTATTATAGAGAAAATCTAGAAATAGGAAAAAAAATTGATTATCGTCAATCAGCTAAATAATATTACTCGTGCCAAGAAAATTTTCCGCACACTTAAACCTTTGCGTTATCAGCACTCGGGAAAATATTTCGGTTATTCACTCTCCATTCAATTATCATATCACCAATATTCATGGACATATGCTGAATTAATAATACAACGCGTAGTTAAATGGAAAATCCCGTCATTCATGGTTCAGCTTCACCAATAAGTAAAATTTCACATTCTTAAATATTGTACAAGGTATATCGTATCATCAGCATGTCTAAGGGTAAAAATTAATCATTTGTTTACAAATAGAAGTAAATAATTGGTGTGGGTTAATGTTATCCCTTTGATTGCAGAGTTTTTTTCAGGCTGTAGAAAGTAAACGGTGTTGACGAGTATCAAGCACGCCCTGATCGGGGTGTGATACATGTAGTAAGTAAATTTCATGATTATTTTTTCTATGTCGTTACAAAATATTTTTAATGTAAGATACACAAAACAGAGATGCATTATGATTATATTACTTTCTTATGCGGGGACGGTATATATTATTAGCATGATACTAGATCGCCGATTGTCACACTTTCCCTAACCGAAATGATCAATATTTGATGAACTTTGATGGAATTATTTTCATGGATTGTCGACATTCACTTTCAATTTCTCCTGAATCATTTATATATGATTTTGTAATGAAGTTTGAAAGTAGATTGCAGGCTATCGATTTCAGCTAATTTTACTTTCCACAATATAATATGGCAAAATTATACATCGATGAAATGCTTATTTCAAGCTTTTTCAAAATATTGACATGGTATGCATCGACTTTATTAAGGTCTCCGACAAAATGAAAAAAAAATGTGAATCATGAATTTTAAGGAAAATGTTTCCTTGACTTACTTTCCGTCACTGGTCAGACAAATTCCAAACTTTTTACATTATATTAGCATTTATTCCGCCTCACGCATTTTATAAGACTGCAAAAATAAATAGGACGTTCACGTTTTGTTTATTTGGAGTATATTGAGTACTGTTATAAGATCTGTTTTTCAAACATTAGGACATCATTTAAAAGATCATAAGTACTGTATTTCAATCTAGACATAGTTTCACTCCATGTTGTTTCAAATATATAGTCCATGGAACGTGGCATCTTTCCCAACACGTTGCACCACTATGGTTTGCGGTCAGGTTTTTCGTATTATTTCTTGTCGACCAAGCATGAGCAATGCCAGGGATACCCCACTTCACCACCTGGGGCATACAACCCAGTTGCTATACGGCAGAGCGCCCCAAATCCCGGCTAGGATTGCGAGAACTATTTATTCGCATCCTACGACAAGCTGGGTGCTGCTGCGGGCCTATTCTTTAGACATTCGGAGTCTCTATAAATTCTTAACAACATATTCCCCCATGTCTAATCATGGTGGTTTAGTCCAATATACAAAATACAGATAAAAACAGACATCACATTTTTCACATTCAAGTACTGTAGTGACCAAAACAACATTTTTGGCGGATTATCGTTGTTTTACCATCCAGAAATTGCATTTTGTCTTGACGCCTTTGAGTTGATACATGCACAATTATTACATTACACTAACACATTTTTTTTTCGTGGTTTTACGCCCTTTTAAGAATGGTTTGATGAATCAAATATTGTTAAACTAAGTAACGCATATATGTAACGTAATATATAAGTAACTAAATAATTAGCTGTATCTTAAATTCTCTTTTGATTTCCCTATTAAGTCTTCCTTTTAGTTTGATTTACATTAAAGCAATTATAATGCTGAATTAGGGTGTCATAAAGTTATATTCGGAACCAAAATCTTTCGCTGAATTCGAAATCACCTTTGCTGGAGATTCTTTTTTTCATTCGGAAGTTACAATATTTATAAACGATTGGTAATATTGTAATTCTCCGCTGAGTGTATCAGTAGTTTCCATATCCTTGTGTCCCATCCCATTTTTTCATTTCATCATCATTTATGTTCATCGTATCATCCATTTCATATTCATCGCTTGAATATAGCTGAAATATAGCTGCTCGGGCGTTAAACCCAAATAATCAATCAATCAATCTTTTCTTGAACGATACTGGTCAATTTTTTCATAATATATATATAAGGATGCACTTTGAAACAATCATACTAACATGAATTATGTCCAGAAGTTTCTGAGGAGAAGAATTTTGAAAATTTGCTTACAGACGACAGACGTCAAGTGACAGCTATAGCTCACCTGGCCAAACTTGGCCTTTGGCCAGATGAGCTAAAAAAGATGTGTCGAAATAATAGCATCCTAAATTGAAATTTCATTTTAGCTATGTCGAAATCACTACATCGTATGCCTAAATTACGAAATATTTTTTTTATATAATATAATTTTTGTATTTGCCTTCCCATGTTTGTTTCTCACGCTCTGAAACAAGCTTCATAGGTTTTAGTTTCTTGCATGTATTTTACTAGGTGAGGTATACTCAATAAGGATAACAAAAGTGCGTTCTCTCCCATTCAAAATTTAAATGCAATTTTCCTGCAGGCAGTAATTGCAAAGAAAATACATAAGAAAAAAAATAAATATTGCCACTAAACAAAAGCAGTTAATTTCTAAATTATGTATTATTTCAAGCATATCCTTTATTTGCAGTATTATTTATTCCCAGTGACTTTGATAGATTAAAAATACTTAATGAAAAACGGAACCAAAACGTTTAAGTTTTAAAGTTTAATTTTTACTTTATAAAAAGAAACTGATGTTAACAATACTGGATGTAGCCTTGTTACGACAAGTTGAGCTCCAAACTTGTTTGTTCATTATCACAAGTACGAGTTTTGTATTAGGCCAGTACTAGTATAGTCACCATTATATCTCGTATCATGCCGTATACGTGAAAGTACCTGACTCCCGGGTCACGGTCAATAGTGTGATTTTTTTTTCTAGGTAAATATTTGACTTTTCTATGAACTCAATAATAAAATGAATGTTCACACTTCAACGACTATTTATTGTTTTTACTAAGATCATGATCAAATAAAGGTTACTAAAAGGTTGAGTATTTGAAACACCTGCCATGAGTTAAATAGAACAATAGTTCGTTTTGATTTGAGAATTTAATTGACAATGTTTAGTGAGATAAATTTTAAGAATTTAAATTTGACAATTTTATAATAATCCTTCAACAAACCAAATTATTTGTCATTTATTTTCATGACGTGGAACATTAACGTCATAAACGTCGATTGGACCGCACTCCACGTAACCAAATAACGAGTAAAGAGTGCCAACAATAAACAATCAAATTATAAACAAAATGAGAAACTTTGGTTCAGTTTTAAGTGAAGTAATAAAAGAGGAAATGTAAATCATCACATTATTTTACGTCATACAACCAAGTACATCTGTACATTCATCACTGCATGTGAATATGCAAGCCCGGACAATGCTACAGAGTGTTTGTATATTATGATATAAGAATCCTGTCTTTACAATATATATATGTACATGCTTGTTATATTACATGGTTATTTAACCAAACAACTAATTGCAAAATAATGAAGTATTAATCTATTTACCGTAGTTTTAAACAAGAATTTTTACTCATTGCTTTCTATTTTATTTAATTGATAGATACATGTACAGACTGTCCATGCAGAGTAACAAATATAAAAAACAAATCAATTGGTAAAAGCATTACAAAACAAAATTGGAACACTTTGAACTGTCTGACATTTTCTAAGTCCAAGGGCGGTAACTTCCGTAAAATCATTCAACCCAAAGTTTTAGATACGTGTCATATTGTGAAAGATTTTGTAGTTAATAGGTTATATTGTATAGAATAAAACACATTTTTACAAAGCACGGAATATTTTGTCCCTTTCAATGACATTATGCAAATTCTAAAATGCCGCTAAAAGTCCATTTACCTTGTTATGTCACTTTTAAAAAGTCCAATGACAAGTCAATCGACCCACATCATATCTCGAGATCCGTTCGTTCGTCCAAGTTCATTCAGTAAGAATAAAATCGATGTCAGTATTTCAACAAAACTGCCATTTCAAAAAAGAATAGGTTGTACACTAGAGAAACAACCCCCTTACATGTACACCCCAGATGACTAGTATGACTTATTTTGCTGTTAAAACGTACACAACTGAAACGAGTATGGTTTTTAACATGTAAATTGTGATACATGTAACTCTTAATATTTTGCAATCACTTGTCTGCGTTTTACTAGAGTTACTATTTACAATAGAGTCGACTTACTTTGTTTTGGCAGTAACACTTGTTCACAGCAGGGTCTGTTCGATTAATAAGTCTGAAATGCTCGTCCTTTCTGTCAAAGGAGGTTAAATCATAATCAGTCAATTGTCAAACGATTACAAATTGTTTTTATAAATATAAGGTGCTGGGTGTGTCCCTCCGTTCTGTTCCGTTTCTATGGAAGGGGGGTGAAGACAACTATTATTTTTTCTAAATTATCATACCATTTTAAAGCAATAGATGTATTGCGATTTCATGGATAATGATCTCCGACACGTGTCGGATCGGTTGAAAGGTATAATAGATATCGTCTAAATAGCGTAAATAATTTAGTTTTGTATCTTGTTTTTTCGTATATAAAGTCAGTGGTGAATGGATGAACATCATATACAAGTATCTAGTCGATTGTTTTCATCTGTTTCCGAATGCACTCGTGACTCCTGAGTAGTGTTTAGACGCACGGAATCAGATTAGTTTTTAAAAATACATTTAGAGGCGCAACCGAATGTTTTTTAAAGGTGCTTTGGAGAGGGGTCCAAGGGAAAGGTTTCACGCTCTTATCTGCACAATTTTGTTCAAAATTTATAACGGAATAAGATAAGTAAAACGCTTCAAGTAGGGATTCGGTCCTCGGTAAATACAGATGCTCTGTCAAAAGAGGCGATAAAATATATATAAAACAGATTATTAAGTTATTAAGTTAGCGAGGAAAACTAGTCGCCTGTCTCAAGCAATTTTTTGCTTACTCACTACCCTATCCAAGACAGCGCCCTACAACATACTAAAAAACTCAAATGCACAGAAAATAGTGACACGTCCTATTAAATAAAAGTATTAAGATTTTTTCTGCTTTGAATAATTAAACACAACTTCTCACTCAGACCATTTAATTCCTTTTTAATCATAATAAAAAAAACATAAAGAAAACCCACAACACTGTACTGCCAATACTGATTTACTCTCTGTGGACATCCAAGACGGGGACAATGGGTGTTACTCAATGGATTATTGGCACGTGCCCGATTGATGCAATTTTCTCAAGCTACCCAGCGTTTTATACTTCATTGTACATGTACCTAAACAGAATGTAATAAATTAGATTAAATAAGAAAACAATATGTGTAGGCATTTTTAATGTTTTCTTTTATTTTTTTTTATATAGAAAGGTGCGTTGATAAATATAATATCATAGTATCAGATTAATCAACTGACTCGAGATGTTAATTAAAGTCATTGACACGTTTGTTTATTACATGTATGCCGGCTATTCCCAATAAACAGGAGTGCAACCATACGGCGTGCTCCATAGTAATGATAAATACAGGTACTGCTTTCCATTCTAAAAAAGAACATTTATAAATAACACATTTTTTAACATTTTAATATAGGACGAGAATGTTTCTTACATATTATTTTCACCTTCAAATTTATACCCTTCACATTTTTCATTTAAAATGATCTTAATAATTAATCCCAATAAACCTAAAAAAATGAAATGCTTTTCTAAACGGGTACAACAGCATAAACCTTTCTACTATTTATAAAAATCTGGAAGATAATTCATCGAGATGAAAATGATAGTGTAGATTTTAAAAATATTTCTTATATATATTTGCGTATTTCTATGGAACACTAATCCAACAAGGAGGAATGACCCGGCCAGCAAAAGCTATAGTTTCAATAGTCTAGCTGGTGGAATGGTCAAGCGTACTGGACTTTGTGTAGGCGGTGTTGCCATAGATGTCACAGCAGCACGAGTTCGAGTCCCACAGGGGGGAACGACCAAAAAAGTGCTACGAAAATTTGACAGTTCTAACATCGTTGGGAACCATACAACATATATCAAGTTCCAATCTTAGATTAATCCTACAATGGTGGAATGACCCGGCCAGCGAAAGCTATATTTTTATATAGCCTAGCTGGCCAAGTTTTTTAGGGCCCTCTGCAAATTTGACAATTCTAACATTATTGGGAGTGTTTATGACCGTATATATAACACTCTCAGTTTATGCTTAGCACTGAATAAGGCATAAGTCGACTGAAATTGTGCACATTTATATTTTCTTTTAAATGTTTTGCGTTTGTGTCTATATAGTATTGTACTAGCTAGTAAACAGTCTCAAAATCCCATTAGACTTCATATATTTATTATATATTTGTCGTGGCTGAATATCACGCAGTTAACTAAAGCTATATTTTGATATAGCTGGTTGGCCGAGTGGTCTAGAGCAATGGACTTAGTGCAGGAGGTGTGGTAATAGATGTCAGGGAAGATAATTGGTGCGAATCCTGCTGAGTGTGCGACCAAATTTGCATCGCAAATTTGCAACCTCGCGTCTCTTCCAGAGTTGGGGTGTAGTTAAGACTTAATATCAAACTGATATAACTTATCTGTAAAGTTGAATTTTCTTACGAAATGCATCCTGTCCTTGAGAATATTAAGTGCTTATGTATTCTTAAGTACGATAATTAAAATTGTCAAATGTTAAGTGTTGATATACAGATCATGAAGTGCATTCATTTTTTACCTGAAAATAGCCTTTGCATTAAAAGTCTATTTTTACAGTACTTGTATAGTAAAAACTTCCAATTATATGGTATTAAGGGAAGGGAATATCGATTGAGGATTTGGATGGTATACTGGGAAGATTGGGACTTTAGTTCTTCAAGTTTTTTATTGATACAAAGCTGTGAGTGTATTTCATCTAAAATAAAATTTTATGTTTTATAAAATATAATATATTTTGAAGAATTCAAAAATATAGAAATCATTTTGATAATGTAATATTTGATCAAGAAAATATAATGGGGATTCTATGGGGGTTGGGATTTTTTTATGGGGAATAGAGAAATTACAATTGGGAAATGGGTTGGTGACCATGGGTTATAGGAGGATGATAATTGGTGTAAATGCGCAGTTGAAACAATAAAGCTATTTAACGGTAAACTTCCCTTAACATGTAACACGTGAAAACAATTCAAAATCATTTTATTTTTCATTAAATTGCTTTGTCGTGGCATATTGCAGTTGTCAACATCAGTTATTGATTTACCTGAAATAAAAAAATGAAATTCAATTGTAAATAATGCCTACTTACAGTACTTACAGAAGATTCACTTTCCCCACATGGTTTGCTCCATTTCCAAAGCCTAAATGCCATATTTGCATTCGCATTTACCAACGCTCAGTACAGTTGAATCATATTTCAAGGAATAATGCTATGCAATGTAATAATTCTAACTAATGGATGCAACATTAGAATATAAGGTTAGGATTTGTTTGGATAAAGAATTATTCGATTAAACTTAGATTTCCTATTGTTTTAGATTATTTAGATTATCATTGCCCATGCTCACTTAACAAGATATTTAACCCATTCAGACCTTGTTATTTTCAACACATTCCACTATATTATGAGTAATCCAGGAAAACAAGATTCCAGCAGTAGTCAAAAGAAAGTATGTGAAGGGAAAAGATTTCAAAAAGAAGATGAAACAACCTAAACAGAGAGGCAAAAGTAATTGAGCAACGCAGACTCCAATAAAAACTGGGAGCATAGACACCAGAAAAGTAAGCTCACGTAATCTTGTTTTGATTTATTGATTACAATTTCGTCATTTTCCTTTAGCATTTTGGTTCCCTTGATTACTTTTTAATGTTTGATATTTTCGTTTGGAATAAAGTTAATATGCAGCCACCTTATTTTTATTTTTGGATTTTTTCTGGAAGAAATTGGGTAATTATTTTTGATACAAAGGTAAATGTGTATTTTAAGTCAGCATTTTTGAATAATTTCAAAATAAAACCAATATAAAAAAACAAGATTGTTTGTTTGTATGTTGGGGTTTAACGTCCGAGCAGCAATATTTCAGCCATATTCAGACGATAAAAAAACAAGAAACCTACCATCTGGAACAAATGCAGACACATCTAGAGTTACGGTATATGCCATCAACGCATTTTGCATTCTGACAGCAAGCTTTGCATTGTTTTCGAAAATATCTAAATGATCCTTTCTTGTCGTAATTGTTGCATTGAGACAATTTCTTTATGGCTTCGGCTTCTGGAATAGTAACAGCTGAAAGATAAAAGAATTACAAGACTAGCTTTCTTACCAGAGTACATGGCAAAGTGGAAGAAACCTATAACAATCGCCAGTTTCATAAGAAAATAGCAAAATGACAAAATAACCATTTGATTATCTTTCTAAATATTTCCATTAAGGAGTCAATGATAAGTTGTAGATGCGAAATGCATAACATCTACCTGGTTCAAAGTAAGTCTAATTTTAATTCAAACGTTACTAAATTTGCATCATTTTCACTTAACTTAGGCAATGGTTCATTCATGATAACCCAAACCAATTGTAACACTTGGTACAAAATGACAAAACCTGATAACTGTTTTCTTAAATTTCATTAAAATCATTGATAGGTTAAGAAGAATGGATAATATATTTGGGACTTTTTTCAGATACAATCAAAACTTTTGGATAAGATTCAAATTATAAAGAATACAATGTCATTGCTATATCAATGCCAATTTTTTTTAATCAACATCCAGAAAAGCGGATAAGGAAGTGTTACGAGTAACAATGGATACCCATACCGCCCATTTACTTAATGTCAAAGTAAATTATACTCAATCTGTTTTCTTGGATCAAGGTTACAATTAGTCAAAAGTGCTAAGCAATGGTTAGTCGGTTGCTCCTGTTACAACTGTTCAGGACACATGCGTGACATTATTTACAGATAACGTTGCAAATTTTGTTATTATCAGAGATTCAAACCCAAGATCCAGAAACAATGGAATACATTCAAGAGCTTATTAATATCTTTGTGAATAATTGAACGTTTTTATTGCTGTTATTGTTAGTAATGGTATCCCATTTACATAGTATGAAGTTCTTGATTCTTGTTGAAATTATAAAGTAAAACTTTATACAAGAAAGACACCTTGGAATAGATAATTTTGCCCGTTTCTCAAAAAAGGTCAGATATTGTCTAGTTATAGAACATTTTACGATCCAAAGACACAAAAAAAACGGTTGAGTCTGATTTTTAGATTATGTTCCATATCATTTGGAAATCTAGGTAAAACTGATATGCAATTTAAACTAAACGTATAGATAGATACCATAGTTTCACTTCTGATTGGAACAAAACCTGTTTTATTTTCATTTTGAAAATTGAGTAAAAGCGGCCCATAGGACAGTCAAGTTAAGGATTGCAAGGAAAAGGAAAATCAATTGAACCAGGACTCGAACGTCAAGAAGAACTTAAATTCAGGAGATAAGGACGGGAAAAAAGAAAAGCGACAAACGCAATAAAACATTAGGGCAATTCGGACTTCACCTAAAACTTACAGAATGGATCATGTGTACCGATAGGGTAGGCTACCTGTTTTTATTGACAGTAGATTGGGGGAAAATGTAAATTAAATTCTACATGCAATTAATGTATCCTTTGTTATATCTAGGGCATGTCTTACGTGTATGTAGATATTTTAGATATATACATAGGTTTGTCTGCACTTAGTGTGAACTTTGAGATGTAAAATCGGCATTATTATTTATTTTAATATAAATGAGAATAATACTTGACAGGTCAGTTGTTTACACTCCTTTGAAATGCCTGATACTCGTATTATTAAAACTTTTTATAACGAATGTCTAATAATGTGTTTGGCGTCCTATTTGGCAATCATTGAATTCATGATAGTAAGTACCAAAAAATATAAATCTTATACAAGAACCACTAAACACAAAAATAAATGGGTTGTTGGATATAGAACCTTTGAGTTATACTAATATGTCAATGGGTCAGGTACAGCTTACTACTACAGGTAAATAACATAGAAACAAATACCGTACTAACATACTACTACAGGTAGGTACCATAGAAACAAATACCGTACTAACATACTACTACAGGTAAATAACATAGAAACTACAATATTAACATCCAACTACAGGTAAATAACATAGAGACAAATACAATATTAACATACTACTACAGGTAAATAACATAGAAACAAATACCGTACTAACATACTACTAGAGGTAAATAACATAGAAACAAATATCATATTAACATATTATTACAGGTAAATAAAATAGAAACAAATACCGTACTAACATACTACTACAGGTAGGTACAATAGAAACAAATACCATATTAACATAATACTACAGGTAAATAACATAGAAGCAAATACCATATTAACATATTATTACAGGTAAATAAAATAGAAGCAAATACCGTACTAACATACTACTACAGGTAAACAACATAGAAACAAATATAATATTAACATTCAACTACAGGTAAACAAAATAGAAATAAATACAATATTAATATCCAACTACAGGTAAATAAAATAGAAACAAATACCATATTAACATACTACTACAGGTAAATAAAATATAAACAAATAACATGTTAACATACAACTACAGGTAAACTAACATTTAAACAAATACTATATTAACATACATTTTAGTGCACTAATACTCACCAGACAAAGTTACCAGAACAATTAATACAATAATTGTTATTCTCATAATGCTGATAATTGCTAATTGATTCTGCAAAGAAAACATATTCAGTGATAAAGTCAACTGTTAAAACATCGTTGTCTAGTAAACCTTAATAAAGAAATTTCTTTCACTCAGTTGGAGCTATAATATGGCAAAATATATTTACAACAAAGTTTGCTCTAATTACGTACCAATCCATACAAATTTCAGACACTGTCAATGGAATGGGTGTTGAAAGACCTACCGAATAACAGTATTCTTCTCTTTCAATGTACAAAAGCTGGTTTCTATAACTATTTCTGAATTGGAAATAAGTCAGTTAAATGTAACGTGTTTTTAATACACAAATCACTCTTTAGTTATGATCTGTATTTTTTCTTACGCATTCAAAATTTACTTGCAAGGTGACATAATCGATTTCCCGCGTGGTATTATCATCAATTTATGACAGAAAAGGTTGGAAACATTGGACATGATCCTATGATCCAATTTTTTGCAGATGCGATAAGCAGCATTCAATAGTGTTATATAATGAATTTTCCGCAGGATAGAGGACTGATAGAAGGCTATTACCGAATTATTTTCAATACACATTGGCTAAAATACATTCATTTAGTAATGCTTCTCATGTTCTAACTAAATAGGCAAACTTACTTTCAGATCTTTCAGTCCCGGTCCAGAAATGAAATTACGCGACCAACAAGTTGACTTTTATACACAACCATACACGTCTCAAACGAAACTGAAAAAAGCAAAAAACAAAAAAAAACAAAAAAACATCCTTTCAACGTGGTACTTTATTCTTCTGAATGGAATGTTCGTGACGGAATGTAATTATGCACAAGCTGCTTCCATTTTGACCCAATTCATTGATATATAAGTTGTAGAAGTAAACTGACACGTAATATTGGAAATTGAATACTTTTTTCATCTTTTTTCTTTCAAAACTTAGTGACAGTTTACGACTACAACGGATTAACGGATTGATGTTTAAAGCTCGAGCAGTAACAGTGTAGCTATATCCTAGTGACGAACATGAAATTAATGATAAAATGAACATGAAATAGGATGGGGCACAATAATAATAGAGTCGACGAGTTTTGATTATCAATAGAAATTGCGCGAGATGGGTAGGATCAGGTGGCAGCGCAAAGGTTCCTATTCCTAACGAATGTCACAGCATGGTTCTTTAACGTGCAAGGAACAATGCCATAATTTCATAAAACAATAATTTTGCCTATGTAAAACACTTTTTCCTCATTGAAGTACCAGAAAATGCTCCGTGTAATACGTTTGATCCAACTTGAATAAAACTATGTCAATGGTGTACGCGCATTTGGTGAAAAACATATGGACGTAATAAGGTAACAATTGTTCAGAACAAATATATATATTTTAGGAAAATAATGTCTTGTGGATTAGTTCATTGACATTATAAATGTATTTTTTCCTTCTTGGCATCAGTTTTAACCTATTTAATACAATGTTATATCATTAAACAATATTTGTAACTATTTATGAAAAGGCGCCGCCTATCCCTGTAGTAATAATCAGTTCTTCCTTCCCATAATATGGAAAAACTGGCCGCACACCATAGTACTGCACCCCGTTGGGACGTATACAACGCTTTTCGCAAGTTAAAGATCCCTGCTGTAGTATTCAACATGAGTAGGAGCCTCTGCTTCGCTACAAGATTAAATGGCCCGACCATACCTACCTCCCCCTATTTTCAGTGGCAATAGAAATTCGTCAACCCTACTGTCATTGTGCCCCATCCAATTTTTCCTTTCATCATTATTTTATGTTGATTTCATCATCCACCTCATGCTCATCTAGATTGATTGATTGATTGATTATTGGGGTTTAACGGCCGAACATCAATGTTTGATCTATATTCTGGCGATGAACGTGAAATGGATGATATTATGAACATGAAATGATGATGAAATGAAAAAAAAGGATGGGACACATAAACTCATGTTTACAAGTAGGTTACGAAAGGTATCAAGAACATTTACGAAATGATAACAGAACATTATAATGGTGACCAGGGACTCAAATTGATAACAATAGGTGGCATGGATCATCAGTCCTGATGAGCTTAATAGTAAATGTAGGTGGCTCAGTTCATCAAAAATGTTTTGCATAATTATATTGGCTTCAGTGTACCTCATTTTTCAGTCGTGCTTTATAGTTCTTGACATTTCTTCCGCTTTGTTAAAAAATGTATGATGACGTTTTTCATTAAACGAATATAAAGTTGACAGTGTTTTAGAACCTGGAAGGAAGGTTAAAACACATTACAGTTCATGTAAGGTGATTTATGTTTTAAGTAATGTATTACAGAGTCTTTCGAGTTGAAATATTCAAATGAATTTTAATGCTCAAATAATATTGTTTTAGATAGCAATAGTTTACAGACTCCCGGTATATGTTAAATTAAGCTGCAAATAAATTTTTGAAAATGGCTTTACCAAGAAAGGACCTTTTTGGATATTTCAAACTTTTCGGTCTTAAACTTGATGTTGTCATTTGTTTCCTTGAGTTCGGTTATTATTTCTTTTATACCAAGATCTCCAGAATTTCACGGACATTAATTTGTTTTTGCGTACGTGTGTTGGTTGTTCTGTTTCACAAATCAGGAGTAAAATGGATAAGAAATATTACTCAAACAGTAAAATCTGGCTCACACACAAAGTGAGTACAGTAAAACTGTATTACTTATATTACATCTGTTCAATAAATACTTTTTGTCGTTCAGTTTTCCTCCACTTAGCATTCTCGGTGTCCAAATTATTACCTATTCTAGTTTATAAGAAGAGATAAGACTCAGGATGAATACACTAAAACTGCATTTCGAACTGTTATTCACTACACGAATTAACAAACTTCCATTCAAAAGTTGTTTTTTTTTTATTTTGAGTTTTGGTTCATCCTAATGAAAGTAATGTTTCACCAAATCTGTGTATAAGTTAGAATAACCGGTTTGTTAATTTTGCTATCTTACAGGAGGCAAGTGTTCATGGTGTCTAAAGCACGACGAACTCTTATTTCTTGTTTAAAAACAGTAAGAGATTACATAACCAGTCTTGGTTTGAGGATCTTTAAAGATAAACAGTATATAAATGTGTATGAAATTGGCAATTTTTAGAGATATTGTTCTTGATATGGTCGATTGGTAAGGGAGATTATATAAGGGTTTCTTCTAAATGCAGATCTTAATACTCTTAATACAACTACAGGAAGTACCATAGTTATGAAAAATTATAGCAAATGTAGATAAAAAAAAAGACATACACAAAAAAGAACCTGAAAACTTAAGTAATACATACAAAGTAGCATCAGCAAATGACCAGAGAGTCGTTAGATGGCTGAGGCACAATTATTAGAGAAATAGAGGAAGAAATTTGAGGTAGCAATACAAAACTAGTACATGTTTACTGTCTGTCTTATGGAAAGGAAATATGAATTGAATAAACCACTTTTAGATCTTCAGTGTTTATTTTAAAGTTCCATGGTATTATTCTAGTCACACAAGTTCAATTTCAATGAGTGAATCATCAAACATCAATACTTATCTGAAGTTTTGTGTACCATACTTTCAATCGTTCTTAATAACACGACATTAATTAATAAGGCTTGTGATGTTATCATTGTTGCAGTCACAATTCGATTTGTTTTGTATGATGTTAAGATGTTATTAGACACCAAAAGCATTTCAACCAATTTCTATGTATGAAGCGACAATAAGCTTAATATGAAATATCTTCACATGTTTAGTAAAGTTACCGACGCTGTTGCAGGGGATGTTATATATATTGTACTTTGGTTGTTTTACCATGGCGTGTGAATTGCTTTGTGTTGTAAAAAAGTAAAAGAAGTACATAAAAAGGCCAAATTCTATCAGCCTTTCCTAATCATATCCAAAAGACAACAATTAGATCAAATAATTCTGCAATATAAAAATTACCAGGTGTGCCCCATTTTACCGCCTGGGGCACAAAACTCCGGCCTAGCACTATAAGTCGCCTTTTACGACAAGGTTCGCGCTGATGTAGACCTATTCTTTTGACACCCGGACCCCCATTGGGGTCATCAGTTGGATGAATCTCCAAACATCAACACAAAAATGTCTTGTACAGTCATATTATGACAATGTTTCCTTTTTGTTCTTGAATGACAAGATACAATAAATAAACAAAGTATACGTGAAAATATTGTTTGTATTTAAGTAGTACTCCAGCTAAGAATCATGCAAAATATGATTTAAGGGTAAAAAGCATACATATTTTTGTTTTTGATATTTTGTTTGAATAGCCATAGTAAACAAAAATCAATTTTCAGTTTTTTTTTTCATATAATCCGTGTTCTTAGGAGATAATAATTATGCACTGTAGATTTCAAAATTAAGGGAGATAACTATGTAAATGACACTCAAATACAATAGAATCTATTGGGTTTTCAATGTTGACTATCTCCTTAGAGCAGGCAGATTTGAATGAATAATTGCACATTTCATAGTATAGACCCATAAAACAACTTAATTACAAAACTAAAAATATGTAGCCTTATTTTTTATATTTTTTTTGGAAGGGGGGAAGGTGTCACATTGTTTCAGACTTTGCATGATTTCCTACAGAGACAGCTAATTAAGTGGTAAATGATAGTTAACAGCAACTTTTATATGATAAAAATCATAGTGCACTTCATAATAGATATAAAGATAGATAAAAAAATATTTACAAATTACCAAGATTCATTTCCAGTAAACTGACGTTTAGATATTTAACCAGAAATTCTTAATAGCAAAACTGACCTGTTCTCTTTAACAGCAAAATAATAATAATGCAAGATAGGAATGCCACGAGTATCACCAAATTATGAGTAAATGTGTTAAAACATACACTATATAAATAATTTTCGTGTTATACCATATAAGTTGAAAATAAAATCATATTTTCTCCATCATAAATGTATACAAAAGTAGTGAAAAATACAAATGGGGCAAATTTATAAAAATCCGATTGTCATCCCACGTCCGAGAATTTCGAAAGATTTGTCTGCAGCAGAAGTAAAAAAGGAAACGAACGTCCGCAGTCATATGGTGCTTGGGTTTTTATGTTTTGGCGACCTATACAATATCACTGCAAGAACAATTTACAACTACAGGTCATTATCTATAATAGATTGATTGATTGATATGTAGATGAAAAAAGCTGATCATCAAATGAGAAAATGAAGGAAATTCGGTTATGTTTTTACCACAAAGAAGAATTTGTGTTTAGATGTAGTTTTCAACCAAAATGCATTTAAAAAATACCTTTCAAATTATCACGACAGTCAGATCAAAATACAATTTTTGTCAACATTGCGCACATTAAACAGCATGTAGATTTAAATTGCTTACGTTTATTACATTTAGTTTCCCTTCAAAAACACAACAAAGTCTTGTCATACAAAGAAATAATCCTAATTGGTTACGAAGCTTTGTTCCTTATAATGATAGCACACAGGAAAAAGTTACATTACAATATTTTCCTGATATTATATTTGCCATGCCATTTAGTTATTTTAGGTTTACATTTCACATTTTGCATTGATTTTGACTGATAATCATAGAAAAGTACTGTAACGTGTTTTTCTTTTGAAAATGTTGGAGAACCCTATGTGAATCAATGCGTGTTTGCATATCTGCTTACATCTGCAGTTTTGTATAAAAATGAACGTTGTCGATAAACTTTGAAGTGTGCATAATAAAACTATGCATATCTTATTTTGTCAGTATATTTTTTGTCCAGCACTCACATTTATCCGATACATTTCGTATTTGTTTATGAATATAATCATGCATACAATTCTCTGTACAACATAAATCAAAAAACGAAATTTTAACAATGTTTACTTTTCATTTCGCCCCGTTCAGTTCCGGGTGTTAAAAGAATAGGCCTGCAGCAGCGCTAATCTTGTCGTAAAAGGCGAGTAAATAGTGCTCAAAACCTTAACCGGGGGCTAGGGCGCTCTGCCCACAGAGCAACTGGGTTGTGTGCCCCAGGTGGTGGAATGGGGTACCCCTGGCGTGTTACATGCTGGGGTTGTCAGGCTATAATACGGAAAACCTGACCGCAAACCATAGTGGTGCACCGTGTTGGGAAAGATGCCACGTTCCTCGCACGTTAAAGAACCCTACTGTGGTATTCTCCCGGAGTAGGAACCATAGGGCTCCGCCACAGGAGACCAAATTGCCCGATCCTACCCACCTCTCCCTATTTCCAGTGGCAATCAAAATTTGTCGACCCCATTGTCCTTGTGTCCCATCCCTTTTTCATTTCATCATCATTTCATGTTCATTCTATCATCAATTTTATGTTCATCGTCTGAATATAGCTGAAATATTGCTGCTTGGACGTTAAACCCCAACAAACAACAAACAAAGAAACTTTTCATTGCTATATGATGTAATGCTAGGGATATATAAGCAGCATCAGATATTTATTTTTATTTTCTTTCTTATTTATGAACCCAGTGTTTAAAATAGCTGCTTAATAGCGAAGTCAGGTTTTGTAAGTTACTCCGTTGTGCAACCCTTTGCATATTTTCATTGATCTCTAAGGAAATTACATCGTGAATACAGGCCGATTTCATTGGATAATCTAACAATTGTAGCCAGTGGAATTCGGTTTAACTCCGGAAAGTATAAAAGATGACAGCATGTTTCCATTATTAGGTTAAGGATATGATCTACCTGAGAAACAAAAGAGACTCAGCGAAGCGGAGAAAAAATCGGAAGAAATACGAAAACGTACATAGGATGACTACTCTATTTAATGGCTATCTAAGTTACTGAACTTAAGTTGAAAAAGGGATGGCATATACAATATTCAATATTTTGAAGCAAAACAAATAGGGTCGTTTGTAAAAAAACAAAGGGAGGATATTTCATATTTTAGACTAGTTTGACAGATGAGGGCAAGTCGGTCCAGGATTTTACTTGCCCTACAAGTGGTCTATAAATTATTTCAAACACTGTTATCTACATGTTTCAACAATAGAGGACAACAGAGCTCGTAAGATTACTTTGATAGTATGTGTGGCATATTGTTATGAAGTGAAGATGTGACCACTACACTGTCATATTGATTCGGCGAATTCTGTATAAGTTTGAATTTTATCTACCATATGGTTCAATAACAGAAGACCTTGTTAACACAACTCCTTTGAAACCTACACTATAGTACATAATTTACGTGTATTATTTATCAGTTACTTCTAAGTATTTTACTCTTTATGTTATGACAACAATCGTCTTTTTCTAGTTATATCTTATGACCTTAATTTGCCACGACGGGGATATTTTTTTTTCGGCGTAGCTCTCTTTTATTGGTTTAGACAACAATAGAGTAAAAATAACATAACCTCTAAAGCAACAATAGCTATGAGGGCTTTGTTTCGCCATAATAACCTGCAATATGTTTACACAGGTAATGATACAGTATTATCAACCGTCAATATCCGGTTCATGCATGTAAAATCGGAAGCTTAAAGCAGCATCATGACAGCTTCATTCATGTATACATGGCAAATGCAATACCAGTCTAGGAAACATTAGTTTACTTCGATGGATAAATACAAATAGGATCTTGGTTTTTTTAATATGTGTAAAACCACTATTAGAAGTTCCATGTTGAAATAAGCCATTTTCAAGGTCACAATCATTTTTAAAGTTTGATAAAATGAACTTTAACAGGTTTTATCATAGAGGGGATCCTCTGTCATAAAATTGCCAGCATACCTATATTGACTTCTAAGAAAGAACGGTGAAGTGAAAGCATACAGGTACTAAAAATACTATTTTCCTTTTAGAAATTTGACAAATCAATGGGCTTAAGATTTAGACTCTAGCAAATTATTCTCTACATCAGAGTTCAAAACTGTTGTATCCAGTGTGTACCTAACATGATAAGCTTTTAGATGATACCCAGTTTGCATATACTGGCTAAATCAAAAACAAATATACAATGCATCCTAGGAACTATTTTGTTTTTTACGGACTACTTTCTGTTATGTGCAGGCGACTTGTTCTCCTTAGTGGTGATATTATACCTATTAAAGGTAGAGATGGTTAAAACATGGCACCCAAATGTTTACAAAAATGACGTATTCAGCTTATCAATACTGGACAATTCGACCCAAAAGAAATTTGGGACCATAATAACCCAAAATTCACTACCAAAGCCGACCCATATATATTTCAGATCATGACAATAGAAGAATGCTTAAGGACAATCAAACCATAAATCATAACACATTTTACCATTTTTTGAAATTAATAATAACAGGGTTGATACAAATTATTAAGTAGCACTCCAGCTAATATTCATGCAAAATGTGATTCATGGGAAAAAGCCTACCTACGTTGTATATATGTGTTTGAATGGCCATAGTTAATAGAAGTTAACTTGCGGTTTTTTATATTGCCCGTGTTCATGCGACATAAAAAAAGAATGTACTGTATATTTTAAATTACGGGAGATAACTCTGTAAATGACATTCAAATACAATGTAATCTGTTGGATTTTCAATGTTGATTATCTTCTAAGAGCAGACAAATCGAGATGATTAATAACACATTTCATAATATAGACCCATGAACAACGTAATTACAAAAATAAAAAAAAATATGTAGCCTTTTTGGGGTGTATCACGTTTTTTTTTTTTCAGATTTGGCATGTTTCTTACACAGACTACTACTAAAAGAACTTAGGCGTTTAGTCAGGAGCATTTAAGGTATCACCGTCATCAAATCAATGATTCAGTAAAAAAATAGTTTAAGGACATTGAAAATGATAGCAGACTGAACAAAGATATACAAACTGATTAAAAGCCTATGTTACACGAAATATATCAATTTGTGAAAATTTATTACAGACGTAAATATTTTTTTGTGTCAAGGATTTTTTTAAAGAAATAGAACAATCTAAATGTACCAAAAAAACTATCGAGTCCAAGTAAATTCAAATTGTTTCTCGCATATAGGGATATATTATCACAATTGTATTTTCCAAATATCACATTCACAAATTTATTTATATTCATATATCAAATTTTAGTTAGATATATTATGGATACAAATATTTACATACTTAAACTTTCCAGAGCAGAGTATCAAAGTTTATAATACCAGAAAGCGTATAGAAGAGGTGCAATTGCATGATGGTATACCAAAATCATCCGACTGTCTAACAATCCTTCTCCACACGACACCGTCTTACAAACAACTTTTAAGTAGAATTAACTTCACTTCTAGAAATGCTAGAACTCTAACCAATAGGCTTCTGGAACAGGGTTATGTTGCTACAAGATTGAATTCATCTCTACAGAAGTTTTATGGTCGTTTTCATGAACTCGTTATGGTGTATCCATCTGCACCATGAAAACTGATTTATTCAACGGGTCATAGTTTTCCTTCCCTCGTTTGTCTACCCCGGACTTGACTTTTTATGGGCAACTCGGCGGGTGTTTCTAGAAAAGCAGAAGACGCTTACCCTACCGGTGCACCTGGTCCTTGCTCCCATTTTTTAGTGGAGTCCGGGTTGCTTATTTACTTTTGTTACTTTGTATGAATGAATGATTTTAGTTACTTTATATTCTTTGTTGTGTATGTCTGTTTTCCATGTCTAGTCTTTGTCCCTGGATTGCGTTCTCTTGATTACCGCTATAACCTTGGTTCCCTTGATTACTCTTTCTAGTATAGTTCATCAATAATATTTTGTATAATATTTTGGGTTGCCATATTTGTCTAGCAAAATTAAAAGGTATCTTATAAGGCATGAGCAAATGGAAAATAATGTCATAAAATCACATTCTAAAAATAATTTTACTAACACGTAAATTGAAATGTAAGTAGACTATGCAACACCGATAAAATGTCATGGAGGTACCTAATAACTGAAAACCAAGACAAAAACAATTTTAATGTAACAAAGAATATTACTTCCTCTAAAATGTTTGCATGGAAACAGATTATACCCAAATATACACTTTTAAACTAAAACAACTAACACCACGTGTTGATACTCCTACTCCTTCCAAAAGAATGTAATACCCATTCAGGAGCTATTCCAGGGACAAAGACCGGGCAGAAAAACCAGACACACACTATAAAGAACATAAAAATAACCAAATAATGCGTACAAAGTTAATGAGCAACTCGGAACTTACTACAAACTGGGAGCTTGGACCAGGTGAACCGGTAGGATGAGCGTCCTCTAGTTTTCTAGAGAAGTTGTGCTTTAGAGAATTACTGTATGTATTTACATTACCTACGAACTAAGTCTAATTCGTTCATACAAGTGGTAAAAGAAAGATAATACTGATGAATTAACAAACAATATGTGGTTATGAGAAGATGTGTAAGATACGCAAATCATGTCGATAAAAATAACTGCTGACCTAAGACCAACTGACAGCATGATCAAATTTACCAAGGAGAATATGTACTGGATAAGCAAAACTTACTTCATACGTTACGAAAATTTATTTATCAACATTATAATTAAGAATATAATTTAGATTATTTTAAATTTGTATTACGCTAAAGTGTTAAAGTCATCTGGATAAATGGAATAAGAGATGGATGTCACAAGATGTAGTTGAGTTGAATTTTGATCAATAGTTTGTAAGATTGATTGATTTGTGTCTGACACCTGATCATCAGTATTTAAGCTATATCCGGGTGATAAACATAAAGTGGATGATAAAATGAACATGAAATATTGATGAAACAAAAAAGTGGGATAGGACACTAGGATAATTTCGACTGCAACTGGAAATTGGGATATGTGGGTACGATCTGGTAATTTAGACGCGTATAGCGAAGCTGCAGCCCATACTCGACTGCAGTGGGGTTTTAACATGCTATGAAAGTGATATATTTCCCAACACGGTGCACAAAACTGACCCGGTCTAATTTTGTAAAATTAAAAATAAAATCTAAAATAAAAATTAGAGGTGACACTTTGTGCATGGAAATGTTGATTGTGTATAGTATAGCATTCATACATAAGTAGGTGCAATACTTGTGACGGTAAAGAGGTGAAAATTGCATGCTGTAAGCTATTATGAAAGATACTGGTCCTCAACGGATTGGGTTATCTTCCTTGAACCAACTGAGCCTTTTTTTTCAACTGTAAAAATTTGCTTGAACTTTAAGAATTAAAATCATGAACAAAATTTTTTAAAAAAACAGGCACACTATTTATTTTATTTTTTTTCACAATAATACCATGCCCGCTTATTTATTTTTTTCTGGCAGTTATTAAGTGATATTTTAGAAAACCTGTTTCTTGACAATTTTGGGGAGGCAACTACAATTTGTTATCTCAAACTGCTATATATCTTTATTATGTTACCATGGCTACGGATTTTCATGACAAAATGCAAAATAATATCTTTCTTTTCCATTGTTTTGAAAAATATATACTTTTTACAAGAAAAATTATGTTGGATTTGCTTGTTTAACTGTCCTTACATAGCTTTATTTTCACAAATTGTCATAATGTTATCTGCAGTTACCTATCTTTACAGCCCCGTGCAGGTCCGGGTGTTATAAGAATAGGCCTGCAGCAGCGCTAAGCTTGTCGTAAAAGGCGACTTAATAGTGCTCAGAAACCTAGCCGGGGGCTAGGCGCTCTGCCCACAGAGCAACTGGGTTGTGGAATGGGGTACCCCTGGCGTGTTACATGCTGGGGTTGTCAGGCTATAATACGGAAAACCTGACCGCAAACCATAGTGGTGCACCTTGTTGGGAAAGATGCCACGTTCCTCGCACGTTAAAGAACCCTGCTGTGGTATTCGATAGGAGTAGGAACCTTTGCGCTCCGTCACAGGAGGCTAAATTGCCCGACCTTGCCCATCCCTCCTTTTTCCAGTGGCAATCAAAATTTGTCGATCCTATTATACTTGTGTCCTATCCTTTTTTTCTTTTCATGTTCATTAAATCATCCATTTCATGTTCATCGTCTGAATATAGCTGAAATATTGCTGCTCGGACGTTAAACCCCAACAAACAAACAAACAAATCTATCTTTACAGGGAACCTTAACACCTCTTCTACTAGATTCAAAGAGTCAACAAGCCTACCAAACAATGAGAAAAAAAAACATCCGAAGGCAAACTGCGGGTTTTTAACGAGTAGGGAGAAATTTCCTGCAACTTAAGTCTTTCCGAAACTGGCACACGAAACGGCAAATTTACCGGCTCATTGAATTCGCTTTTTTGTGATATATTCTATTATTATTGTCTACATTATTGGGCATATTTTCTTCCGTCGCTCATTTAACTTGCTTTTGATAACCTCTGATTCTCGGTGCATTTTTTCTAAATGATTCTCCTTTAAAAATTCTTGTTCTTGCAGATACTCGTCTTCAGCCCTTTGTAATTCCTTTGATAATTCTGATCGTAATTTTTGTTCAGCTTTTAAGACTTTTTCCTGTCTCTATGCAATAAACAATCGCCTTTCTTTTAATACTTTATCCAAGGCATATTTTATCCTTTTTTCCTATCCCTCTTTCAGCCTTTCAATTTCTTCTTGTCTCTACCTTATCAACTCTTCCCTTCTTTTATTTCTTCAGAGTTAATTTCTGAACTTTTCGAATCATTTTAGTCTTGTATTCATCGACATTTCCGTAAATATTTAAGTCTGAACATTATTCGTTGGACGGGTCGCTCGAATTTGCAACTACTATATGTTGATTGTCATCGCCGTATCGATATCTATTCGTTCTCTTCATGCTCCTATTCTCGGTCACCTTCTTATTGTGTTGTACAGGTTTCCTCAGACAAACTGTTTGAAATTTGTATGTCATTTAGTTTTCTTTCATATTCTTCAAGTACCCGTGTAAGTTCAGCCTGTTTTTCATCGTCAGCAGCTACCAGTTCATCTTGGACTGATTCTATGTAATTCTTATGCGCTGACGACTGAAAAAAGCTTTTGAATGATTGTTTACACAAAACGTAAGTTCTTCTAAAATTTGAAGAGAATGTCGTTCCAGGGTCTCGTCTGTTAGCCGATTATTGATTGCGATGTATCGGCCATTGCATTTTTGAAGGCCGTTTTTCAAATCATCTCCCGATTCTTTTAAGAACTGCTCAGCGCTGATGTTATCGTGTTTTTGATTATCAAGTTTTGTTAACGCCAGGAATGCATGATTACAAAAGTCATCACCAAAGATTTTGAAAAATTGTTCAAATGCTTCGTTTTCCTCATTTGTGAATCGTCCAGCGAAGAGAAAAATATGAGGCCCTGGGAAGGTCAAATTAATACACCGCTGAATTTCTAATGTCATAATTTCTGATTGCAGCACGGTATCGAACAGCCCTGGTGTGTCTACGATGACAATTCGTTTACCTAAAAAGACAAGAAAAATAAAAGATTCGCCTATAAATCGATGAAACAAAAAGTCTGTGAGATTATTTAGCTATGAGCAGTAGCTTTTTAGCAAGGCTCGCACTTCAATTTAAAAAATTAAAAACTGGACCAATTTGAAATATTTCATCAACGCTGAAAAATGGAGACAGCCAATCATTACAAACAACACTGTCAGCAAGATACTAAACATTGATGAATTCAAACTTGACAATGCTATGAAATAAAGTAACGTACGTTTACGGATAATTGATTTGGTTCTTTAAACAATCGTGGATTGTACATACTACATTTACCCTAAATAATTTAAGATATAGAATACTAAAAACTATAAATTCAATTTCATATCCATAGAGATCGATGGTTCGACTTATTGATTCAATTAGCAATCAAATGAATACTTCAAGTGTCTTTATACTGTATACTTGTTTCAATGAAAATCATATAATCAGTAACATTACAACTAAATGTAATAAGTTCAAGATTCGAATGAATTGATCGTTGTCTAATTATTTCATGCATCACCAGGGCAACTCATGATTCAACTGTACAATAAATACGATTAATTCTTGTACTGTATCCAATTGTCTTTTATCTTCATACCACACTCCTTTTGCACTACCGTATGGATTATTGTAATTTTAAAATTCATATGCTATGCCACAAGATGCAAATTACACAGACAAGTGTACTGGACTAGACGTGTAATGAGTAGGCTTTTATAACATGACTGTGTTGCTACATGATCAAAATCAAAACTACCATGGATCGTGTATGGTGTTTTCATGTGCGCAATTATTATGTCCACCATCACATAGTTTTATGCTCTTTGTGATCACCATACAAATCCTTGTTCCATTGATTATTCTCTAGTCGAGTCCGCATTGAGCAAGAAATTTAAGAGGATAGAATAAATCCATAAGAAGCTAACATTAAAAAGATAGAGAACAAAAATATAATCAAAATGCATTGCGGATAAATTCTGTATTAAAAATCATTATCAATTTAAAAGTTAAATTCTAAAAATACCAAATCATAATACAAATGTAATACTACCCTAAATAGTTAATTAACAAAGATATTATCAGTTATAACAAAACTTGCTATCTACCTAATGTTACATACTGTTTCGAACAGCTTCCTGCATTACGCACTTGCGTGTAACTGACTTGCCAAACGCTTTTGCATCAAAGGCTTTGTATCCCAATAGTGAATTTCCGGTGGCACTTTTTCCAGACCCAATCTTCCTAATCATCACAAAAGAACTTCATTTTCATCCCCTACAAACAGAAACAATAATGTTTACTAGTTATATGTAGCTTGAAGATTGAAGTCAACACTACAGACGTTTCATGGTCGTTATCGTGAACTCGAAGATCGCGTAATGATGTATCCATCTACGCTATGAAAACTGATTTATTAAACGCGTCATAGTTTTCCTTTCCTCGTTTGTTCATCCCGAACTTGACTTCTTATGAGCAACTCGGTGGGTGTTTCTAGAAAAGCAGAGGACGCCAACCCTACTAGTGCACCTGGTCCATGATCCTAGTTTTTAGTTGCTCATTTGCTTTTGTGACTTTGTATTATGACTTTAGCTACTTCATACTCGTTGTTGTGTATGTCTGATTTCCATGTCTGGTCTTTTTCCCTGGATTAAATACTTTTGATTACCGCTATAACCTTGGTTCCCTTGATTATTCTTACTAACATTGATAATAAAAGTTTGTATACAACGTTGGTCACATCCTGGTTAAACGTAATAATAACAATTTTTTTCTATTTGTTTTCACAACACAAATATCAGCACAATTTATATACAACAATATCAATATATAAATATTCTAGCCACCCAAATTAACATTTTTACGGAACAGGCGCTCCTGTCCGTCTAAAAAGGTTTACTCAGAAGTGTGTTTTTGGTCTTGTTTTGCCACACCTTGTCCCGCATTTTGAATATGTATTCACATGTACTGTGAACGTACTTTATTTCATGAATACCAATTTTAGGGGATTAGGGATGACACACATGTTCGTGGTTGAATTGGCGGTTTTGAGGTATTTAGTATACACATCAATGAAAATCTCCTTTTCGTTGGGAACCAAATTTCGAGGTTTGGCCTACCTACGAAAACCACGAAAATTGGTACCCCCGAACAAAAGTACTTTCACAGTAGTATGGAAACCAGTAACTAATGTTCGATTGATTGATTGAACTTTTGTTGTTTAACGCCTAAACAGCAATATTTCAGCTATATCTAGGCAATAAACATGAAAGGGATGATAAAATTAATATGAAATGATGCATATTTCCAGTGGAAAACACATTTTGTCAATCCTGTACTCCTTCTGTCCCATCCCATTTATTATTTCATGTTCATCGTCTGGATATATTGCTGCTCTCTCTAAAATAAGAAAAAACAAAACCTCAACAGCAAATGAATAAATGACAGAAAGTTAAGAACTACAGCAAACTACAGTTTTTACAACTATTTCAATTGAGGAGGTTTCCTTATTTATTGCCCTTGTAGTGCATAAACAACCTTCATCGTCATCTTTCACAAATTCCCCACAAGCAGTACAAATTTTCCCCATTGTATTAATACTTTGACCCATACGAGACGCTCATCAGTTACAACTGCTATCTAAAATTGTTTACTAGACATGAAACGTTCTAGATGATATGACACTAGGTTGTTATACGTTAAACAAAATATATTGTTCTGTTTACTTGGTCTTCAATATCTTTCAATCTTGTCTAATTTTTCCACCACTCATATTGCAATCACTTTGTTCATCCATTACATTTCGTTTTCTTTTGGAGGGTATGCCTACATATTTGGCATATTGCTTCTGCATAATGACTTGTACCCACTCTCCCCTTTCCATGTTCATTTAATACTTGTTGTTTATTGAACTACTTAGTCATTTTAAGTGATGCATAACGTAACTTTGAAGGAATGTATTAATTATATGTATAGTTTCTCCTGCTCTTTCAAGTTATACAGAACTGGTTGAATTTCTTTGAATGTCTATAACGAATTTTATTTTGCGTTTATCTCCCTCATGTTATTTTGACATGTTTTAATACCGAAATAGATATAAAACATATCAATTCAGTGCCTTTTTGTATCAGTTTGAGATGAACGAACTTAAATCATTTGAAGCATATATTGTTGCAAACGTTAAACATACATAAGTGGACATTCATAAAAGAGTAATCAGAGGAACCAAGATTCTCGTCTAGTGAAAACCAAAACAATGTAATCCAGGAACCACGACCAGACGTGGAAAATAGACACACACAACACAAACCTTAAAATATCCAAAATAGTACATACAAAAGCAAATGAGCAACTCGGAGCATGGACCCGGTGCATCAGTAATTTAAGCGTCCCCTGCTTTTCTAGAAACACCATACGAAAGAGAAAGGAACACAATGAACAAATCAGCTTTCATGGAGCGGATGGATACACCGTACCGTGACTTTAATCTTGTAGCAACATAACCTTGTTTCAGAAGCCAATTTGATAGAGGTCTAACACGATACAAAAAAGTCTTCGTAGGTACGGCCTTAACATATGACTTGTGATACATACTTCATCCGCAGGTGCTAAAGGAATGTTGGCAGAGATGAAACGAAAATTGATTATATGGAATAAAAGGTCATCCCGTTTGCCGTAATGTTTGGTCAATATTTTTTTTACCATCTCTATGTGTATGCAAGATATGTCTGCAGTATTTTTTATATCGGGTATTCTTGGGGAGATGCAATCATGTTTATTTGTTCCTATTCATATTTTTACAGGATACATTCTTTTAATGATCAATCTCGTTGGCTTTCAACCTTTAAACAGTACCCGATGAATTCTCATAACAGTGTCTAGCTTTATCATGTATTTTGTGTACTATCTATTTATGAAGTGTCTTAACATCTACAGCTCTACTACAATTGGTACACATAGTTGCGCTATATACTGTTGAAACCAAGCTGTGTTATAGATAGCAGTGAGTTTGTTTTATTTAGCATATTTTAACAAAGAAAGATATGAACTTGAATGATATTGATTAACAGTATCCGGACAACGATAAATAAAACAATAATGAACAATACAAGTTATTTTTTTTATGTTCGTACAACAGTTTTGTCATGGAACATGATACCCGTTACGTTTTAGTTGTTTTAAATACAGAGACAGCATTGATTTATCAAATATTTTCCGTGTAACAGATTTTGATAACTCACAATGTTGAATTGATTCGGTAATTTCACTCTTGGACTATCTTCCCCAAAAACGCCAAAATACGCAAATTAATCAGCCGATCACAAACTTAAAACATTCATGTTGAAAATAGCAATTTATTATAGAGAAAATCTAGAAATAGGAAAATAAATTGATTATCGTGAATCAGCTAAATAATATTACTCGTGCCAAGAAAATTTTCGGCACACTTAAACATTTGTGTTATCAGCACTAGGGAAAATATTTCGGTTATTCACTCTCCATTCAATTATCATATCACCAATATTCATGGACATATGCTGAATTAATAATACAACACGTAGTTAAATGGGAAATCCCGTCATTCATGGTTCAGCTTCACCAATAAGTAAAATTTCACATTCTTAAATATTGTACAAGGTATATCGTATCATCAGCATGTCTAAGGGTAAAAATCAATCATTTGTTTACAAATAGAAGTGAATAATTGGTGTGGGTTAATGTTATCCCTTTGATTGCAGATTTTTTTTCAGGCTGTAGAAAGTAAACGGTGTTGACGAGTATCAAGCACGCCCTGATCGGGGTGTGATACATGTAGTAAGTAAATTTCATGATTATTTTTTTCTATGTAGTTACAAAATATTTTTAATGTAAGATACACAAAACAGAGGTGCATTATGATTATATTACTTTCTTATGCGGCGACGGTATAGATTATTAGCATGATACTAGATCGTCGATTGTCACACTTTCCCTAACCGAAATGATGAATATTTACGTAACTTTGATGGAATTATTTTCATGGATTGTCGACATTCACTTTCAATTTCTCCTGAATCATTTATATATGATTTTGTAATGAAGTTTGAAAGTAGATTGCAGGCTATCGATTTCAGCTAATTTTACTTTCCACAATATAATATGGCAAAATTATACATCGATGAAATGCTTATTTCAAGCTTTTTCAAAATATTGACATGGTATGCATCGACTTTATTAAGGTCTCCGACAAAATGAAAAAAAATGTCAATCATGAATTTTAAGGAAAATGTTTCCTTGACTAACTTTCCGTCACTGGTCAGAAAAATTCCAAACTTTTTACATTATATTAGCATTTATTCCGCCTCACGCATTTTATAAGACTGCAAAAATAAATAGGACGTTCACGTTTTGTTTATTTGGAGTATATAGAGTACTGTTATAAGATCTGTTTTTCAAACATTAGGACATCATTTAAAAGATCATAAGTACTGTATTTCAATCTAGACATAGTTTCACTCCATGTTGTTTCAGATATATAGTCCATGGAACGTGGCATCTTTCCCAACACGTTGCACCACTATGGTTTGCGGTCAGGTTTTCCGTATTATTTCTTGTCGACCCAAGCATGAGCAATGCTAGGGATACCCCACTTCACCACCTGGGGCATACAACCCAGTTGCTATACGGCAGAGCGCCCCAAATCCCGGCTAGGATTGTGAGAACTATTTATTCGCCTCCTACGACAAGCTGGGTGCTGCTGCGGGCCTATTCTTTAGACACTCAGAGTCTCTATAAATTCTTAACAACATATTCCCCATGTCTAATCATGGTGGTTTAGTCCAATATACAAATATAAAGATAAAAACAGACATCACATTTTCCACATTCAAGTACTGTAGTGACCAAAATAACTTTTTTGGCGGATTATCGTTGTTTTACCATCCAGAAATTGCATTTTGTCTTGACGCCTTTGAGTTGATACATGCACAATTATTACATTACACTAACACATTTTTTTTCGTGGTTTTACGCCCTTTTAAGAATGGTTTGAGGAATCAAATATTGTTAAACTAAGTAACGCATATATGTAACGTAATATATAAGTAACTAAATAATTAGCTGTATCTTAAATTCTCTTTTGATTTCCCTATTAAGTCTTCCTTTTAGTTTGATTTACATTAAAGCAATTATAATGCTGAATTAGGGTGTCATAAAGTTATATTCGGAACCAAAATCTTTCGCTGAATTCGAAATCACCTTTTCTGGTGATTCTTTTTTTCATTCGGAAGTTACAATATTTATAAACGATTGGTAATATTGTAATTCTCCGCTGAGTGTATCAGTAGTTTCCATATCCTTGTGTCCCATCCCATTTTTTCATTTCATCATCATTTATGTTCATCGTATCATCCATTTCATATTCATCGCTTGAATATAGCTGAAATATAGCTGCTCGGGCGTTAAACCCAAATAATCAATCAATCAATCAATCTTTTCTTGAACGATACTGGTCAATTTTTTCATAATATATATATAAGGATGCACTTTGAAACAATCATACTAACATGAATTATGTCCAGAAGTTTCTATAAAGAAGAATTTTGAAAATTTGCTTACAGACGACAGACGTCAAGTGACAGCTATAGCTCACCTGGCCAAACTTGGCCTTTGGCCAGATGAGCTAAAAAAGATGTGTCGAAATAATAGCATCCTAAATTGAAATTTCATTTTAGCTATGTCGAAATCACTACATCGTGTGCCTAAATAACGAAATATTTTTTTATATAATATAATTTTTGTATTTGCCTTCCCATGTTTGTTTCTCACGCTCTGAAACAAGCTTCATAAGTTTTAGTTTCTTGCATGTATTTTACTAGGTGAGGTATACTCAATACAGATAACAAAAGTGCGTTCTCTCCCATTCAAAATTTAAATGCAATTTTCCTGCAGGCAGTAATTGCAAAGAAAATACATAAGAAAAAAATAAATATTGCCACTAAACAAAAGCAGTTAATTTCTAAATTATGTATTATTTCAAGCATATCCTTTCTTTGCAGTATTATTTATTCCCAGTGACTTTGATAGATTAAAAATACTTAATGAAAAACGGAAACAAAACGTTTAAGTTTTAAAGTCTAATTTTTACTTTATAAAAAGAAACTGATGTTAACAATACTGGATGTAGCCTTGTAACGACAAGTTGAGCTCCAAACTTGTTTGTTCATTATCACAAGTACGAGTTTTGTATTAGGCCAGTACTAGTATAGTCACCATTATATCTCGTATCATGCCGTATACGTGAAAGTACCTGACTCCCGGGTCACGGTCAATAGTGTGATTTTTTTTTCTAGGTAAATATTTGACTTTTCTATGAACTCAATAATAAAATGAATGTTCACACTTCAACGACTATTTATTGTTTTTACTAAGATCATGATCAAATAAAGGTTACTAAAAGGTTGAGTATTTGAAACACCTGCCATGAGTTAAATAGAACAATAGTTCGTTTTGATTTGAGAATTTAATTGACAATGTTTAGTGAGATAAATTTTAAGAATTTAAATTTGACAATTTTATAATAATCCTTCAACAAACCAAATTATTTGTCATTTATTTTCATGACGTGGAACATTAACGTCATAAACGTCGATTGGACCGCACTCCACGTAACCAAATAACGAGTAAAGAGTGCCAACAATAAACAATCAAATTATAAACAAAATGAGAAACTTTGGTTCAGTTTTAAGTGAAGTAATAAAAGAGGAAATGTAAATCATCACATTATTTTACGTCATACAACCAAGTACATCTGTACATTCATCACTGCATGTGAATATGCAAGCCCGGACAATGCTACAGAGTGTTTGTATATTATGATATAAGAATCCTGTCTTTACAATATATATATGTACATGCTTGTTATATTACATGGTTATTTAACCAAACAACTAATTGCAAAATAATGAAGTATTAATCTATTTACCGTAGTTTTAAACAAGAATTTTTACTCATTGCTTTCTATTTTATTTAATTGATAGATACATGTACAGACTGTCCATGCAGAGTAACAAATATAAAAAACAAATCAATTGGTAAAAGCATTACAAAACAAAATTGGAACACTTTGAACTGTCTGACATTTTCTAAGTCCAAGGGCGGTAACTTCCGTAAAATCATTCAACCCAAAGTTTAAGATACGTGTCATATTGTGAAAGATTTTGTAGATAATAGGTTATATTGTATGGAATAAAGCACATTTTTACAAAGCACGGAATATTTTGTCCCTTTCAATGACATTATGCAAATTCTAAAATGCCGCTAAAAGTCCATTTACCTTGTTATGTCACTTTTAAAAAGTCCAATGACAAGTCAATCGACCCACATCATATCTCGAGATCCGTTCGTTCGTCCAAGTTCATTCAGTAAGAATAAAATCGATGTCAGTATTTCAACAAAACTGCCATTTCAAAAAAGAATAGGTTGTACACTAGAGAAACAACCCCCTTACATGTACACCCCAGATGACTAGTATGACTTATTTTGCTGTTAAAACGTACACAACTGAAACGAGTATGGTTTTTAACATGTAAATTGTGATACATGTAACTCTTAATATTTTGCAATCACTTGTCTGCGTTTTACTAGAGTTACTATTTACAATAGAGTCGACTTACTTTGTTTTGGCAGTAACACTTGTTCACAGCAGGGTCTGTTCGATTAATAAGTCTGAAATGCTCGTCCTTTCTGTCAAAGGACGTTAAATCATAATCAGTCAATTGTCAAACGTTTACAAATTGTTTTTATAAATATAAGGTGCTGGGTGTGTCCCTCCGTTCTGTTCCGTTTCTATGGAAGGGGGGTGAAGACAACTATTATTTTTTCTAAATTATCATACCATTTTAAAGCAATAGATGTATTGCGATTTCATGGATAATGATCTCCGACACGGGTCGGATCGGTTGAAAGGTATAATAGATATCGTCTAAATAGCGTAAATAATTTAGTTTTGTATCTTGTTTTTTCGTATATAAAGTCAGTGGTGAATGGATGAACATCACATACAAGTATCTAGTCGATTGTTTTCATCTGTTTCCGAATGCACTTGTGACTCCTGAGTAGTGTTTAGACGCACGGAATCAGATTAGTTTTTAAAAATACATTTAGAGGCGTAACCGAATGTTCTTTTAAAGGTGCTTTGGAGGGGGGTCCAAGGGAAAGGTTTCACGCTCTTATCTGCATAATTTTGTTCAAAATTTATAACGGAATAAGATAAGTAAAACGCTTCAAGTAGGGATTCGGTCCTCGGTAAATACAGATGCTCTGTCAAAAGAGGCGATAAAATATATATAAAACAGATTATTAAGTTATTAAGTTAGCGAGGAAAACTAGTCGCCTGTCTCAAGCAATTTTTTGCTAACTCACTACCCTATCCAAGACAGCGCCCTACAACATACTAAAAAACTCAAATGCACAGAAAATAGTGACACGTCCTATTAAATAAAAGTATTAAGATTTTTTCTGCTTTGAATAATTAAACACAACTTCTCACTCAGACCATTTAATTCCTTTTTAATTATACTAACAAAACATAAAGACAAACCACAACACTGTACTGCCAATACTGATTTACTCTCTGTGGACATCCAAAACTGGGACAATGGGTGTTACTCAATGGATTATTGGCACGTGCCCGATAGATGCAATTTTCTCAAGCTACGCAGTGTTTTATACTTCATTGTACATGTACCTAAACAGAATGTAATAAATTAGATTAAATAAGAAAACAATATGTGTAGGCATTTTTAATGTTTTCTTTTATTTATTTTTTTTATATAGAAAGGTGCGTTGATAAATATAACATCATAGTATCAGATTAATCAACTGACTCGAGATGTTAATTAAAGTCATTGACACGTTTGTTTATTACATGTATGCCGGCTATTCCCAATAAACAGGAATGCAACCATAGGGCGTGCTCCATAGTAATGATAAATACAGGTACTGCTTTCCATTCTAAAAAAGAACATTTACAAATAACACATTTTTTTAACATTTTAATATAGGACGAGAATGTTTCTTACATATTATTTTCACCTTCAAATTTATACCCTTCACATTTTTCATTTAAAATGATCTTAATAATTAATCCCAATAAACCTAAAAAAATGAAATGCTTTTCTAAACGGGTACAACAGCATAAACCTTTCTACTATTTATAAAAATCTGGAAGATAATTCATCGAGATGAAAATGATAGTGTAGATTTTAAAAATATTTCTTATATATATTTGCGTATTTCTATGGAACACTAATCCAACAAGGAGGAATGACCCGGCCAGCAAAAGCTATAGTTTCAATAGTCTAGCTGGTGGAATGGTCAAGCGTACTGGACTTTGTGTAGGCGGTGTTGCCATAGATGTCACAGCAGCACGAGTTCGAGTCCCACAGGGGGGAACGACCAAAAAAGTGCTACGAAAATTTGACAGTTCTAACATCGTTGGGAACCATACAACATATATCAAGTTCCAATCTTAGATTAATCCTACAATGGTGGAATGACCCGGCCAGCGAAAGCTATATTTTTATATAGCCTAGCTGGCCAAGTTTTTTAGGGCCCTCTGCAAATTTGACAATTCTAACATTATTGGGAGTGTTTATGACCGTATATATAACACTCTCAGTTTATGCTTAGCACTGAATAAGGCATAAGTCGACTGAAATTGTGCACATTTATATTTTCTTTTAAATGTTTTGCGTTTGTGTCTATATAGTATTGTACTAGCTAGTAAACAGTCTCAAAATCCCATTAGACTTCATATATTTATTATATATTTGTCGTGGCTGAATATCACGCAGTTAACTAAAGCTATATTTTGATATAGCTGGTTGGCCGAGTGGTCTAGAGCAACGGACTTAGTGCAGGAGGTGTGGTAATATATGTCAGGGAAGATAATTGGTGCGAATCCTGCTGAGTGTGCGACCAAATTTGCATCGCAAATTTGCAACCTCGCGTCTCTTCCAGAGTTGGGGTGTAGTTAAGACTTAATATCAAACTGATATAACTTATCTGTAAAGTTGAATTTTTTGACGAGATGCATCCTGTCCTTGAGAGTATTAAGTGCTGATGTCTTCTTAAATACGATAATTAAAATATGTTAAGTGTTGATATACAGATCATGAAGTGCATTCATTTTTTACCTGAAAATAGCCTTTGCATTAAAAGTCTATTTTTACAGTACTTGTATAGTAAAAACTTCCAATTATATGGTATTAAGGGAAGGGAATATCTATTGAGGATTTGGTTGGTATGCTGGGAAGATTGGGACTTTAGTTCTTCAAGTTTTTTATTGATACAAAGCTGTGAGTGTATTTCATCTAAAACAAAATTTTATGTTTTATAAAATATAATATATTTTGAAGAATTCAAAAATATAGAAATCATTTTGATAATGTACTATTTAATCAAGAAAATATAATGGGGATTCTATGAGGGTTGGGATTTTTCTATGGGGAATAGAGAAATTACAATTGGGAAATGGGTTGGTGACCATGGGTTATAGGAGGATGATAATTGGTGTAAATGCGCAGTTGAAACAATAAAGCTATTTAACGGTAAACTTCCCTTAACATGTAACACGTGAAAACAATTCAAAATCATTTTATTTTTCATTAAATTGCTTTGTCGTGGCATATTGCAGTTGTCAACATCAGTTATTGATTTACCTGAAATAAAAAAATGAAATTCAATTGTAAATAATGCCTACTTACAGTACTTACAGAAGATTCACTTTCCCCACATGGTTTGCTCCATTTCCAAAGCCTAAATGCCATATTTGCATTCGCATTTACCAACGCTCAGTACAGTTGAATCATATTTCAAGGAATAATGCTATGCAATGTAATAATTCTAACTAATGGATGCAACATTAGAATATAAGGTTAGGATTTGTTTGGATAAAGAATTATTCGATTAAACTTAGATTTCCTATTGTTTTAGATTATTTAGATTATCATTGCCCATGCTCACTTAACAAGATATTTAACCCATTCAGACCTTGTTATTTTCAACACATTCCACTATATTATGAGTAATCCAGGAAAACAAGATTCCAGCAGTAGTCAAAAGAAAGTATGTGAAGGGAAAAGATTTCAAAAAGAAGATGAAACAACCTAAACAGAGAGGCAAAAGTAATTGAGCAACGCAGACTCCAATAAAAACTGGGAGCATAGACACCAGAAAATTAAGCTCACGTAATCTTGTTTTGATTTATTGATTACAATTTCGTCATTTTCCTTTAGCATTTTGGTTCCCTTGATTACTTTTTAATGTTTGATATTTTCGTTTGGAATAAAGTTAATATGCAGCCACCTTATTTTAATTTTTGGATTTTTTCTGGAAGAAATTGGGTAATTATTTTTGATACAAAGGTAAATGTGTATTTTAAGTCAGCATTTTTGAATAATTTCAAAATAAAACCAATATAAAAAAACAAGATTGTTTGTTTGTATGTTGGGGTTTAACGTCCGAGCAGCAATATTTCAGCCATATTCAGACGATAAAAAAACAAGAAACCTACCATCTAGAACAAATGCAGAGACATCTAGAGTTACGGTATATGCCATCAACGCATTTTGCATTCTGACAGCAAGCTTTGCATTGTTTTCGAAAATATCTAAATGATCCTTTCTTGTCGTAATTGTTGCATTGAGACAATTTCTTTATGGCTTCGGCTTCTGGAATAGTAACAGCTGAAAGATAAAAGAATTACAAGACTAGCTTTCTTACCAGAGTACATGGCAGAGTGGAAGAAACCTATAACAATCGCCAGTTTCATAAGAAAATAGCAAAATGACAAAATAACCATTTGATTATCTTTCTAAATATTTCCATTAAGGAGTCAATGATAAGTTGTAGATGCGAAATGCATAACATCTACCTGGTTCAAAGTAAGTCTAATTTTAATTCAAACGTTACTAAATTTGCATCATTTTCACTTAACTTAGGCAATGGTTCATTCATGATAACCCAAACCAATTGTAACACTTGGTACAAAATGACAAAACCTGATAACTGTTTTCTTAAATTTCATTAAAATCATTGATAGGTTAAGAAGAATGGATAACATATTTGGGACTTTTTTCAGATACAATCAAAACTTTTGGATAAGATTCAAATTATAAAGAATACAATGTCATTGCTATATCAATGCCAATTTTTTTTTAATCAACATCCAGAAAAGCGGATAAGGAAGTGTTACTAGTAATTATGGATACCCATACCGCCCATTTACTGAATGTCAAAGTAAATTATACTCAATCTGTTTTCTTGGATCAAGGTTACAATTAGTCAAAAGTGCTAAGCAATGGTTAGTAGGTTGCTCCTGTTACAACTGTTCTGGACACATGCGTGACATAATTTACAGATAACGTTGCAAATTTTGTTATTATCAGAGATTCAAACCCAAGATCCAGAAACAATGGAATACATTCAAGAGCTTATTAATATCTTTGTGAATAATTGAACGTTTTAATTGCTGTTATTGCCAGTAATGGTATCCCATTTACATAGTATGAAGTTCTTGATTATTGTAGAAATTATAAAGTAAAACTTTATACAAGAAAGACACCTTGGAATAGATAATTCTGCCCGTATCTCAAAAAAGGTCAGATATTGTCTAGTTATAGAACATTTTACGATCCAAAGACACACAAAAGCGGTTGAATCTGATTTTTAGATTATGTTCTATATTATTTGGAAATCTAGGTAAAACTGATATGCAATTTAAACTAAACGTATAGATAGATACCATTGTTTCACTTCTGATTGGAACAAAACCTGTTTTATTTTCATTTTGAAAATTGAGTAAAAGCGGCCCATATGACTGTCAAGTTAAGGATTGCAAGGAAAAGGAAAATCAATTGAACCAGGACTCGAACGTCAAGAAGAACTTAAATTCAGGAGATAAGGACTGGAAAAAAGAAAAGCGACAAACGCAATAAAACATTAGAGCAATTCGGACTTCACCTAAAACTCACAGAATGGATCATGTGTACCGATAGGGTAGGCTACCTGTTTTTATTGACAGTAGATTGGGGGAAAATGTAAATTAAATTCTACATGCAATTAATGTATCCTTTGTTATATCTAGGGCATGTCTTACGTGTATGTAGATATTTTAGATATATACATAGGTTTGTCTGCACTTAGTGTGAACTTTGAGATGTAAAATCGGCATTATTATTTATTTTAATATAAATGAGAATAATACTTGACAGGTCAGTTGTTTACACTCCTTTGAAATGCCTGATACTCGTATTATTAAAACTTTTTATAACGAATGTCTAATAATGTGTTTGGCGTCCTATTTGGCAATCATTGAATTCATGATAGTAAGTACCAAAAAATATAAATCTTATACAAGAACCACTAAACACAAAAATAAATGGGTTGTTGGATATAGAACCTTTGAGTTATACTAATATGTCAATGGGTCAGGTACAGCTTACTACTACAGGTAAATAACATAGAAACAAATACCGTACTAACATACTACTACAGGTAGGTACCATAGAAACAAATACCGTACTAACATACTACTACAGGTAAATAACATAGAAACTACAATATTAACATCCAACTACAGGTAAATAACATAGAGACAAATACAATATTAACATACTACTACAGGTAAATAACATAGAAACAAATACCGTACTAACATACTACTAGAGGTAAATAACATAGAAACAAATATCATATTAACATATTATTACAGGTAAATAAAATAGAAACAAATACCGTACTAACATACTACTACAGGTAGGTACAATAGAAACAAATACCATATTAACATAATACTACAGGTAAATAACATAGAAGCAAATACCATATTAACATATTATTACAGGTAAATAAAATAGAAGCAAATACCGTACTAACATACTACTACAGGTAAACAACATAGAAACAAATACAATATTAACATTCAACTACAGGTAAACAAAATAGAAATAAATACAATATTAATATCCAACTACAGGTAAATAAAATAGAAACAAATACCATATTAACATACTACTACAGGTAAATAAAATATAAACAAATAACATGTTAACATACAACTACAGGTAAACTAACATTTAAACAAATACTATATTAACATACATTTTAGTGCACTAATACTCACCAGACAAAGTTACCAGAACAATTAATACAATAATTGTTATTCTCATAATGCTGATAATTGCTAATTGATTCTGCAAAGAAAACATATTCAGTGATAAAGTCAACTGTTAAAACATCGTTGTCTAGTAAACCTTAATAAAGAAATTTCTTTCACTCAGTTGGAGCTATAATATGGCAAAATATATTTACAACAAAGTTTGCTCTAATTACGTACCAATCCATACAAATTTCAGACACTGTCAATGGAATGGGTGTTGAAAGACCTACCGAATAACAGTATTCTTCTCTTTCAATGTACAAAAGCTGGTTTCTATAACTATTTCTGAATTGGAAATAAGTCAGTTAAATGTAACGTGTTTTTAATACACAAATCACTCTTTAGTTATGATCTGTATTTTTTCTTACGCATTCAAAATTTACTTGCAAGGTGACATAATCGATTTCCCGCGTGGTATTATCATCAATTTATGACAGAAAAGGTTGGAAACATTGGACATGATCCTATGATCCAATTTTTTGCAGATGCGATAAGCAGCATTCAATAGTGTTATATAATGAATTTTCCGCAGGATAGAGGACTGATAGAAGGCTATTACCGAATTATTTTCAATACACATTGGCTAAAATACATTCATTTAGTAATGCTTCTCATGTTCTAACTAAATAGGCAAACTTACTTTCAGATCTTTCAGTCCCGGTCCAGAAATGAAATTACGCGACCAACAAGTTGACTTTTATACACAACCATACACGTCTCAAACGAAACTGAAAAAAGCAAAAAATAAAAAACAAAAAAAAAACATCCTTTCAACGTGGTACTTTATTCTTCTGAATGGAATGTTCGTAACGGAAGGTAATTATGCACAAGCTGCTTCCATTTTGACCCAATTCATTGATATATAAGTTGTAGAAGTAAATTGACACGTAATATTGGAAATTGAATACTTTTTTCATCTTTTTTCTTTCAAAACTTAGTGACAGTTTACGACTACAACGGATTAACGGATTGATGTTTAAAGCTCGAGCAGTAACAGTGTAGCTATATCCTAGTGACGAACATGAAATTAATGATAAAATGAACATGAAATAGGATGGGGCACAATAATAATAGAGTCGACGAGTTTTGATTATCAATAGAAATTGCGCGAGATGGGTAGGATCAGGTGGCAGCGCAAAGGTTCCTATTCCTACCGAATGTCACAGCATGGTTCTTTAACGTGCAAGGAACAATGCCATAATTTCATAAAACAATAATTTTGCCTATGTAAAACACTTTTTCCTCATTGAAGTACCAGAAAATGCTCCGTGTAATACGTTCGATCTAACTTGAATAAAACTATGTCAATGGTGTACGCGCATTTGGTGAAAAACATATGGACGTAATAAGGTAACAATTGTTCAGAACAAATATATATATTTTAGGAAAATAATGTCTTGTGGATTAGTTCATTGACATTATAAATGTATTTTTTCCTTCTTGGCATCAGTTTTAACCTATTTAATACAATGTTATATCATTAAACAATATTTGTAACTATTTATGAAAAGGCGCCGCCTATCCCTGTAGTAATAATCAGTTCTTCCTTCCCATAATATGGAAAAACTGGCCGCACACCATAGTACTGCACCCCGTTGGGACGTATACAACGCTTTTCGCAAGTTAAAGATCCCTGCTGTAGTATTCAACATGAGTAGGAGCCTCTGCTTCGCTACAAGATTAAATGGCCCGACCATACCTACCTCCCCCTATGTTCAGTGGCAATAGAAATTCGTCAACCCTACTGTCATTGTGCCCCATCCAATTTTTCCTTTCATCATTATTTTATGTTGATTTCATCATCCACCTCATGCTCATCTAGATTGATTGATTGATTGATTATTGGGGTTTAACGGCCGAACATCAATGTTTGATCTATATTCTGGCGATGAACGTGAAATGGATGATATTATGAACATGAAATGATGATGAAATGAAAAAAAAGGATGGGACACATAAACTCATGTTTACAAGTAGGTTACGAAAGGTATCAAGAACATTTACGAAATGATAACAGAACATTATAATGGTGACCAGGGACTCAAATTGATAACAATAGGTGGCATGGATCATCAGTCCTGATGAGCTTAATAGTAAATGTAGGTGGCTCAGTTCATCAAAAATGTTTTGCATAATTATATTGGCTTCAGTGTACCTCATTTTTCAGTCGTGCTTTATAGTTCTTGACATTTCTTCCGCTTTGTTAAAAAATGTATGATGACGTTTTTCATTAAACGAATATAAAGTTGACAGTGTTTTAGAACCTGGAAGGAAGGTTAAAACACATTACAGTTCATGTAAGGTGATTTATGTTTTAAGTAATGTATTACAGAGTCTTTCGAGTTGAAATATTCAAATGAATTTTAATGCTCAAATAATATTGTTTTAGATAGCAATAGTTTACAGACTCCCGGTATATGTTAAATTAAGCTGCAAATAAATTTTTGAAAATGGCTTTACCAAGAAAGGACCTTTTTGGATATTTCAAACTTTTCGGTCTTAAACTTGATGTTGTCATTTGTTTCCTTGAGTTCGGTTATTATTTCTTTTATACCAAGATCTCCAGAATTTCACGGACATTAATTTGTTTTTGCGTACGTGTGTTGGTTGTTCTGTTTCACAAATCAGGAGTAAAATGGATAAGAAATATTACTCAAACAGTACAATCTGGCTCACACACAGAGTACAGTAAAACTGTATTACTTATATTACATCTGTTCAATAAATACTTTTTGTCGTTCAGTTTTCCTCCACTTAGCATTCTCGGTGTCCAAATTATTAACTATTCTAGTTTATAAGAAGAGATAAGACTCAGGATGAATACACTAAAACTGCATTTCGAACTGTTATTCACTACACGAATTAACAAACTTCCATTCAAAAGTTGTTTTTTTTTTATTATTATTTTGAGTTTTGGTTCATCCTAATGAAAGTAATGCTTCACCAAATCTGTGTATAAGTTAGAATAACCGGTTTGTTAATTTTGCTATCTTACAGGATGCAAGTGTTCATGGTGTCTAAAGCACGACGAACTCTTATTACTTGTTTAAAAACAGTAAGAGCTTACATAACCAGTCTTGGTTTGAGGATCTTTAAAGATAAACAGTATATAAATGTGTATGAAATTGGCAATTTTTAGAGATATTGTTCTTGATATGGTCGAATGGTAAGGGAGATTATATAAGGTTTTCTCCTAAATGCAGATCTTAATACAACTACAGGAAGTACCATAGTTATGAAAAATTATAGCAAATGTAGATAAAAAAAAAGACATACACAAAAAAGAACCTGAAAACTTAAGTAATACATACAAAGTAGCATCAGAAAATGACCAGAGAGTCGTTAGACGGCTGAGGCACAATTATTAGAGAAATAGAGGAAGAAATTTGAGGTAGCAATACAAAACTAGTACATGTTTACTGTCTGTCTTATGGAAAGGAAATATGAATCGAATAAACCACTTTTAGATCTTCAGTGTTTATTTTAAAGTTCCATGGTATTATTCTAGTCACACAAGTTCAATTTCATTGAGTGAATCATCAAACATCAATACTTATCTGAAGTTTTGTGTACCATACTTTCAATCGTTCTTAATAACACGACATTAATTAATAAGGCTTGTGATGTTATCATTGTTGCAGTCACAATTCGATTTGTTTTGTATGATGTTAAGATGTTATTAGACACCAAAAGCATTTCAACCAATTTCTATGTATGAAGCGACAATAAGCTTAATATGAAATATCTTCACATGTTTAGTAAAGTTACCGACGCTGTTGCAGGGGATGTTATATATATTGTACTTTGGTTGTTTTACCATGGCGTGTGAATTGCTTTGTGTTGTAAAAAAGTAAAAGAAGTACATAAAAAGGCCAAATTCTATCAGCCTTTCCTAATCATATCCAAAAGACAACAATTAGATCAAATAATTCTGCAATATAAAAATTACCAGGTGTGCCCCATTTTACCGCCTGGGGCACAAAACTCCGGCCTAGCACTATAAGTCGCCTTTTACGACAAGGTTCGCGCTGATGTAGACCTATTCTTTTGACACCCGGACCCCCATTGGGGTCATCAGTTGGTTGAATCTCCAAACATCAACACAAAAATGTCTTGTACAATCATATTATGTACTATGTTTCCTTTTTTTCTTGTTGAATGACAAGATACAATAAATAAACAAAGTATACGTGAAAATATTGTTTGTATTTAAGTAGCACTCCAGCTAAGAATCATGCAAAATATGATTTAAGGGTAAAAAGCATACATATTTTTGTTTTTGATATTTTGTTTGAATAGCCATAGTAAACAAAAATCAATTTTCAGTTTTTTTTTCATATAATCCGTGTTCTTAGGAGATAATAATTATGCACTGTAGATTTCAAAATTAAGGGAGATAACTATGTAAATGACACTCAAATACAATAGAATCTATTGGGTTTTCAATGTTGACTATCTCCTTAGAGCAGGCAGATTTGAATGAATAATTGCACATTTCATAGTATAGACCCATAAAACAACTTAATTACAAAACTAAAAATATGTAGCCTTATTTTTTATATTTTTTTTTTTTTTTTTTGGAAGGGGGAAAGGTGTCACATTGTTTCAGACTTTGCATGATTTCTTACAGAGACAGCTAATTAAGTGGTAAATAATAGTTAACAGCAACTTTTATATGATAAAAATCATAGTGCACTTCATAATAGATATAAAGATAGATAAAAATATTTACAAATTACCAAGATTCATTTCCAGTAAACTGACGTTTAGATATTTAACCAGAATTTCTTAATAGCAAAACTGACCTGTTCTCTTTAACAGCAAAATAATAATAATGCAAGATAGGAATGCCACGAGTATCACCAAATTATGAGTAAATGTGTTAAAACATACACTATATAAATAATTTTCGTGTTATACCATATAAGTTGAAAATAAAATCATATTTTCTCCATCATAAATGTATACAAAAGTAGTGAAAAATACAAATGGGGCAAATTTATAAAAATCCGATTGTCATCCCACGTTAGAGAATTTCGAAAGGTTTGTCTGCAGCAGAAGTAAAAAAGGAAACGAACGTCCGCAGTCATATGGTGCTTGGGTTTTTATGTTTTGGCGACCAATACAATATCACTGCAAGAACAATTTTCAACTACAGGTCATTATCTATAATAGATTGATTGATTGATATGTAGATGAAAAAAAGCTGATCATCAAATGAGAAAATGAAGGAAATTCGGTTATGTTTTTACCACAAAGATAAGAATTTGTGTTTAGATGTAGTTTTCAACCAAAATGCATTTAAAAAATACCTTTCAAATTATCACGACAGTCAGATTAAAATACAATTTAGTCAAAATTGCGCACATTAAACAGCATATAGATTTAAATTGCTTACGTTTATTACATTTAGTTTCCCTTCAAAAACACAACAAAGTCTTGTCATACAAAGAAATAATCCTAATTGGTTACGAAGCTTTGTTCCTTATAATGATAGCACACAGGAAAAAGTTACATTACAATATTTTCCTGATATTATATTTGCCATGCCATTTAGTTATTTTAGGTTTACATTTCACATTTTTCATTGATTTTGACTGATAATCATAGAAAAGTACTGTAACGTGTTTTTCTTTTGAAAATGTTGGAGAACCCTATGTGAATCAATGCGTGTTTGCATATCTGCTTACATCTGCAGTTTTGTATAAAAATGAACGTTGTCGATAAACTTTGAAGTGTGCATAATAAAACTATGCATATCTTATTTTGTCAGTATATTTTTTGTCCAGCACTCACATTTATCCGATACATTTCGTATTTGTTTATGAATATAATCATGCATACAATTCTCTGTACAACATAAATCAAAAAACGAAATTTTAACAATGTTTACTTTTCATTTCGCCCCGTTCAGTTCCGGGTGTTAAAAGAATAGGCCTGCAGCAGCGCTAATCTTGTCGTAAAAGGCGAGTAAATAGTGCTCAAAACCTTAACCGGGGGCTAGGGCGCTCTGCCCACAGAGCAACTGGGTTGTGTGCCCCAGGTGGTGGAATGGGGTACCCCTGGCGTGTTACATGCTGGGGTTGTCAGGCTATAATACGGAAAACCTGACCGCAAACCATAGTGGTGCACCGTGTTGGGAAAGATGCCACGTTCCTCGCACGTTAAAGAACCCTACTGTGGTATTCTCCCGGAGTAGGAACCATAGGGCTCCGCCACAGGAGACCAAATTGCCCGATCCTACCCACCTCTCCCTATTTCCAGTGGCAATCAAAATTTGTCGACCCCATTGTCCTTGTGTCCCATCCCTTTTTCATTTCATCATCATTTCATGTTCATTCTATCATCAATTTTATGTTCATCGTCTGAATATAGCTGAAATATTGCTGCTTGGACGTTAAACCCCAACAAACAACAAACAAAGAAACTTTTCATTGCTATATGATGTAATGCTAGGGATATATAAGCAGCATCAGATATTTATTTTTATTTTCTTTCTTATTTATGAACCCAGTGTTTAAAATAGCTGCTTAATAGCGAAGTCAGGTTTTGTAAGTTACTCCGTTGTGCAACCCTTTGCATATTTTCATTGATCTCTAAGGAAATTACATCGTGAATACAGGCCGATTTCATTGGATAATCTAACAATTGTAGCCAGTGGAATTCGGTTTAACTCCGGAAAGTATAAAAGATGACAGCATGTTTCCATTATTAGGTTAAGGATATGATCTACCTGAGAAACAAAAGAGACTCAGCGAAGCGGAGAAAAAATCGGAAGAAATACGAAAACGTACATAGGATGACTACTCTATTTAATGGCTATCTAAGTTACTGAACTTAAGTTGAAAAAGGGATGGCATATACAATATTCAATATTTTGAAGCAAAACAAATAGGGTCGTTTGTAAAAAAACAAAGGGAGGATATTTCATATTTTAGACTAGTTTGACAGATGAGGGCAAGTCGGTCCAGGATTTTACTTGCCCTACAAGTGGTCTATAAATTATTTCAAACACTGTTATCTACATGTTTCAACAATAGAGGACAACAGAGCTCGTAAGATTACTTTGATAGTATGTGTGGCATATTGTTATGAAGTGAAGATGTGACCACTACACTGTCATATTGATTCGGCGAATTCTGTATAAGTTTGAATTTTATCTACCATATGGTTCAATAACAGAAGACCTTGTTAACACAACTCCTTTGAAACCTACACTATAGTACATAATTTACGTGTATTATTTATCAGTTACTTCTAAGTATTTTACTCTTTATGTTATGACAACAATCGTCTTTTTCTAGTTATATCTTATGACCTTAATTTGCCACGACGGGGATATTTTTTTTTCGGCGTAGCTCTCTTTTATTGGTTTAGACAACAATAGAGTAAAAATAACATAACCTCTAAAGCAACAATAGCTATGAGGGCTTTGTTTCGCCATAATAACCTGCAATATGTTTACACAGGTAATGATACAGTATTATCAACCGTCAATATCCGGTTCATGCATGTAAAATCGGAAGCTTAAAGCAGCATCATGACAGCTTCATTCATGTATACATGGCAAATGCAATACCAGTCTAGGAAACATTAGTTTACTTCGATGGATAAATACAAATAGGATCTTGGTTTTTTTAATATGTGTAAAACCACTATTAGAAGTTCCATGTTGAAATAAGCCATTTTCAAGGTCACAATCATTTTTAAAGTTTGATAAAATGAACTTTAACAGGTTTTATCATAGAGGGGATCCTCTGTCATAAAATTGCCAGCATACCTATATTGACTTCTAAGAAAGAACGGTGAAGTGAAAGCATACAGGTACTAAAAATACTATTTTCCTTTTAGAAATTTGACAAATCAATGGGCTTAAGATTTAGACTCTAGCAAATTATTCTCTACATCAGAGTTCAAAACTGTTGTATCAAGTGTGTACCTAACATGATAAGCTTTTAGATGATACCCAGTTTGCATATACTGGCTAAATCAAAAACAAATATACAATGCATCCTAGGAACTATTTTGTTTTTTACGGACTACTTTCTGTTATGTGCAGGCGACTTGTTCTCCTTAGTGGTGATATTATACCTATTAAAGGTAGAGATGGTTAAAACATGGCACCCAAATGTTTACAAAAATGACGTATTCAGCTTATCAATACTGGACAATTCGACCCAAAAGAAATTTGGGACCATAATAACCCAAAATTCACTACCAACGCCGACTCATATATATTTCAGATCATGACAATAGAAGAATGCTTAAGGACAATCAAACCATAAATCATAACACATTTTACCATTTTTTGAAATTAATAATAACAGGGTTGATACAAATTATTAAGTAGCACTCCAGCTAATATTCATGCAAAATGTGATTCATGGGAAAAAGCCTACCTACGTTGTATATATGTGTTTGAATGGCCATAGTTAATAGAAGTTAACTTGCGGTTTTTTATATTGCCCGTGTTCATGCGACATAAAAAAAGAATGTACTGTATATTTTAAATTACGGGAGATAACTCTGTAAATGACATTCAAATACAATGTAATCTGTTGGATTTTCAATGTTGATTATCTTCTAAGAGCAGAGAAATCGAGATGATTAATAACACATTTCATAATATAGGCCCATGAACAACGTAATTACAAAAATAAAAAAAAAAATATGTAGCCTTTTTTGGGTGTATCACGTTTTTTTTTCAGATTTGGCATGTTTCTTACACAGACTACTACTAAAAGAACTTAGGCGTTTAGTCAGGAGCATTTAAGGTATCACCGTCATCAAATCAATGATTCAGTAAAAAAAAATAGTTTAAGTACATTGAAAATGATAGCAGACTGAACAAAGATATACAAACTGATTAAAAGCCTATGTTACACGAAATATATCAATTTGTGAAAATTTATTACAGACGTAAATATTTTGTTGTGTCAAGGATTTTTTTAAAGAAATAGAACAATCTAAATGTACCAAAAAAAACTATCGCGCCCAAGTAAATTCAAATTGTTTCTCGCATATAGGAATATATTATCACAATTGTATTTTCCAAATATCACATTCACAAATTTATTTATATTCATATATCAAATTTTAGTTAGATATATTATGGATACAAATATTTACATACTTAAACTTTCCAGAGCAGAGTATCAAAGTTTATAATACCAGAAAGCGTATAGAAGAGGTGCAATTGCATGATGGTATACCAAAATCATCCGACTGTCTAACAATCGTTCTCCACACGACACCGTCTTACAAACAACTTTTAAGTAGAATTAACTTCTCATCTAGAAATGCTAGAACTCTAACCAATAGGCTTCTGGAACAGGGTTATGTTGCTACAAGATTGAATTCATCACTACAGAAGTTTTATGGTCGTTTTCATGAACTCGTTATGGTGTATCCATCTGCACCATGAAAACTGATTTATTCAACGGGTCATAGTTTTCCTTCCCTCGTTTGTCTACCCCGGACTTGACTTTTTATGGGCAACTCGGCGGGTGTTTCTAGAAAAGCAGAAGACGCTTACCCTACCGGTGCACCTGGTCCTTGCTCCCATTTTTTAGTGGAGTCCGGGTTGCTTATTTACTTTTGTTACTTTGTATGAATGAATGATTTTAGTTACTTTATATTCTTTGTTGTGTATGTCTGTTTTCCATGTCTAGTCTTTGTCCCTGGATTGCGTTCTCTTGATTACCGCTATAACCTTGGTTCCCTTGATTACTCTTTCTAGTATAGTTCATCAATAATATTTTGTATAATATTTTGGGTTGCCATATTTGTCTAGCAAAATTAAAAGGTATCTTATAAGGCATGAGCAAATGGAAAATAATGTCATAAAATCACATTCTAAAAATAATTTTACTAACACGTAAATTGAAATGTAAGTAGACTATGCAACACCGATAAAATGTCATGGAGGTACCTAATAACTGAAAACCAAGACAAAAACAATTTTAATGTAACAAAGAATATTACTTCCTCTAAAATGTTTGCATGGAAACAGATTATACCCAAATATACACTTTTAAACTAAAACAACTAACACCACGTGTTGATACTCCTACTCCTTCCAAAAGAATGTAATACCCATTCAGGAGCTATTCCAGGGACAAAGACCGGGCAGGAAAACCAGACACACACTATAAAGAACATAAAAATAACCAAATAATGCGTACAAAGCAACATAAGTTAATGAGCAACTCGGAACTTACTACAAACTGGGAGCTTGGACCAGGTGAACCGGTAGGATGAGCGTCCTCTAGTTTTCTAGAGAAGTTGTGCTTTAGAGAATTACTGTATGTATTTACATTACCTACGAACTAAGTCTAATTCGTTCATAAAAGTAGTAAAAGAAAGATAATACTGATGAATTAACAAACAATATGTGGTTATGAGAAGATGTGTAAGATACGCAAATCATGTCGATAAAAATAACTGCTGACCTAAGACCAACTGACAGCATGATCAAATTTACCAAGGAGAATATGTACTGGATAAGCAAAACTTACTTCATACGTTACGAAAATTTATTTATCAACATTATAATTAAGAATATAATTTAGATTATTTTAAATTTGTATTACGCTAAAGTGTTAAAGTCATCTGGATAAATGGAATAAGAGATGGATGTCACAAGATGTAGTTGAGTTGAATTTTGATCAATAGTTTGTAAGATTGATTGATTTGTGTCTGACACCTGATCATCAGTATTTAAGCTATATCCGGGTGATAAACATAAAGTGGATGATAAAATGAACATGAAATATTGATGAAACAAAAAAGTGGGATAGGACACTAGGATAATTTCGACTGCAACTGGAAATTGGGATATGTGGGTACGATCTGGTAATTTAGACGCGTATAGCGAAGCTGCAGCCCATACTCGACTGCAGTGGGGTTTTAACATGCTATGAAAGTGATATATTTCCCAACACGGTGCACAAAACTGACCCGGTCTAATTTTGTAAAATTAAAAATAAAATCTAAAATAAAAATTAGAGGTGACACTTTGTGCATGGAAATGTTGATTGTGTATAGTATAGCATTCATACATAAGTAGGTGCAATACTTGTGACGGTAAAGAGGTGAAAATTGCATGCTGTAAGCTATTATGAAAGATACTGGTCCTCAACGGATTGGGTTATCTTCCTTGAACCAACTGACCCTTTTTTTTCAACTGTAAAAATTTGCTTGAACTTTAAGAATTAAAATCATGAACAAATTTTAAAAAAAAAACAGGCACACTATTTATTTTATTTTTTTTTTCACAATAATACCATGCCCGCTTATTTATTTTTTTCTGGCAGTTATTAAGTGATATTTTAGAAAACCTGTTTCTTGACAATTTTGGGGAGGCAACTACAATTTGTTATCTCAAACTGCTATATATCTTTATTATGTTACCATGGCTACGGATTTTCATGACAAAATGCAAAATAATATCTTTCTTTTCCATTGTTTTGAAAAATATATACTTTTTACAAGAAAAATTATGTTGGATTTGCTTGTTTATCTGTCCTTACATAGCTTTATTTTCACAAATTGTCATAATGTTATCTGCAGTTACCTATCTTTACAGCCCCGTGCAGGTCCGGGTGTTATAAGAATAGGCCTGCAGCAGCGCTAAGCTTGTCGTAAAAGGCGACTTAATAGTGCTCAGAAACCTAGCCGGGGGCTAGGCGCTCTGCCCACAGAGCAACTGGGTTGTGGAATGGGGTACCCCTGGCGTGTTACATGCTGGGGTTGTCAGGCTATAATACGGAAAACCTGACCGCAAACCATAGTGGTGCACCTTGTTGGGAAAGATGCCACGTTCCTCGCACGTTAAAGAACCCTGCTGTGGTATTCGATAGGAGTAGGAACCTTTGCGCTCCGTCACAGGAGGCTAAATTGCCCGACCTTGCCCATCCCTCCTTTTTCCAGTGGCAATCAAAATTTGTCGATCCTATTATACTTGTGTCCTATCCTTTTTTTCTTTTCATGTTCATTTAATCATCCATTTCATGTTCATCGTCTGAATATAGCTGAAATATTGCTGCTCGGACGTTAAACCCCAACAAACAAACAAACAAATCTATCTTTACAGGGAACCTTAACACCTCTTCTACTAGATTCAAAGAGTCAACAAGCCTACCAAACAATGAGAAAAAAAACATCCGAAGGCAAACTGCGGGTTTTTAACGAGTAGGGAGAAATTTCCTGCAACTTAAGTCTTTCCGAAACTGGCACACGAAACGGCAAATTTACCGGCTCATTGAATTCGCTTTTTTGTGATATATTCTATTATTATTGTCTACATTATTGGGCATATTTTCTTCCGTCGCTCATTTAACTTGCTTTTGATAACCTCTGATTCTCGGTGCATTTTTTCTAAATGATTCTCCTTTAAAAATTCTTGTTCTTGCAGATACTCGTCTTCAGCCCTTTGTAATTCCTTTGATAATTCTGATCGTAATTTTTGTTCAGCTTTTAAGAATTTTTCCTGTCTCTATGCAATAAACAATCGCCTGTCTTTTAATACTTTCTCCAAGGCATATTTTATCCTTTTTTCCTATCCCTCTTTCAGCCTTTCAATTTCTTCTTGTCTCTACCTTATCAACTCTTCCCTTCTTCTATTTCTTCAGAGTTAATTTCTGAACTTTTCGAATCATTTTAGTCTTGTATTCATCGACATTTTCGTAAATATTTAAGTCTGAACATTATTCGTTGGACGGGTCGCTCGAATTTGCAACTACTATATGTTGATTGTCATCGCCGTATCGATATCTATTCGTACTCTTCATGCTCCTATTCTCGGTCACCTTCTTATTGTGTTGTACAGGTTTCCTCAGACAAACTGTTTGAAATTTGTATGTCATTTAGTTTTCTTTCATATTCTTCAAGTACCCGTGTAAGTTCAGCCTGTTTTTCATCGTCAGCAGCTACCAGTTCATCTTGGACTGATTCTATGTAATTCTTATGCGCTGACGACTGAAAAAAGCTTTTGAATGATTGTTTACACAAAACGTAAGTTCTTCTAAAATTTGAAGAGAATGTCGTTCCAGGGTCTCGTCTGTTAGCTGATTATTGATTGCGATGTATCGGCCATTGCATTTTTGAAGGCCGTTTTTCAAATCATCTCCCGATTGTTTTAAGAACTGCTCAGCGCTGATGTTATCGTGTTCTTGATTATCAAGTTTTGTTAAAGCCAGGAATGCATGATTACAAAAGTCATCACCAAAAAATTTTGAAAAATTGTTCAAATGCTTCGTTTTCCTCATTTGTGAATCGTCCAGCAGTCAATACGAAGAGAAAAATATGAGGCCCTGGGAAGGTCAAATTAATACACCGCTGAATTTCTAATGTCATAATTTCTGATTGCAGCACGGTATCGAACAGCCCTGGTGTGTCTACGATGACAATTCGTTTACCTAAAAAGACAAGAAAAATAAAAGATTCGCCTATAAATCGATGAAACAAAAGTCTGTGAGATTATTTAGCTATGAGCAGTAGCTTTTTAGCAAGGCTCGCACTTCAATTTAAAAAATTAAAAACTGGACCAATTTGAAATATTTCATCAACGCTGAAAAATGGAGACAGCCAATTATTACAAACAACACTGTCAGCAAGATACTAAACATTGATGAATTCAAACTTGACAATGCTATGAAATAAAGTAACGTACGTTTACGGATAATTGATTTGGTTCTTTAAACAATCGTGGATTGTGCATACTACATTTACCCTAAATAATTTAAGATATAGAATACTAAAAACTATAAATTCAATTTCATATCCATAGAGATCGATGGTTCGACTTATTGATTCAATTAGCAATCAAATGAATACTTCAAGTGTCTTTATACTGTATACTTGTTTCAATGAAAATCATATAATCAGTAACACTACAACTAAATGTAATAAGTTCAAGATTCGAATGAATTGATCGTTGTCTAATTATTTCATGCATCACCAGGGTAACTCATGATTCAACTGTACAATAAATACGATTATTTTTTGTCCTGTATCCAATTGTCTTTTATCTTCATACCACACTCCTTTTGCACTACCGTATGGATTATTGTAATTTTAAAATTCATATGCTATGCCACAAGATGCAAATTACACAGACAAGTGTACTGGACTAGACGTGTAATGAGTAGGCTTTTATAACATGACTGTGTTGCTACATGATCAAAATCAAAACTACCATGGATCGTGTATGGTGTTTTCATGTGCGCAATTATTATGTCCACCATCACATAGTTTTATGCTCTTGGTGATCACCATACAAATCCTTGTTCCATTGATTATTCTCTAGTCGAGTCCGCATTGAGCAAGAAATTTAAGAGGATAGAATAAATCCATAAGAAGCTAACATTAAAAAGATAGAGAACAAAAATAATCAAAATGCATTGCGGATAAATTCTGTATTAAAAATCATTATCAATTTAAAAGTTAAATTCTAAAAATACCAAATCATAATACAAATGTAATACTACCCTAAATAGTTAATTAACAAAGATATTATCAGTTATAACAAAACTTGCTATCTACCTAATGTTACATACTGTTTCGAACAGCTTCCTGCATTACGCACTTGCGTGTAACTGACTTGCCAAACGCTTTTGCATCAAAGGCTTTGTATCCCAATAGTGAATTTCCGGTGGCACTTTTTCCAGACCCAATCTTCCTAATCATCACAAAAGAACTTCATTTTCATCCCCTACAAACAGAAACAATAATGTTTACTATTTATATGTAGCTTGAAGATTGAAGTCAACACTACAGACGTTTCATGGTCGTTATCGTGAACTCGAAGATCGCGTAATGATGTATCCATCTACGCTATGAAAACTGATTTATTAAACGCGTCATAGTTTTCCTTTCCTCGTTTGTTCATCCCGAACTTGACTTCTTATGAGCAACTCGGTGGGTGTTTCTAGAAAAGCAGAGGACGCCAACCCTACTAGTGCACCTGGTCCATGATCCTAGTTTTTAGTTGCTCATTTGCTTTTGTGACTTTGTATTATGACTTTAGCTACTTCATACTCGTTGTTGTGTATGTCTGATTTCCATGTCTGGTCTTTGTCCCTGGATTAAATACTTTTGATTACCGCTATAACCTTGGTTCCCTTGATTATTCTTACTAACATTGATAATAAAAGTTTGTATACAACGTTGGTCACATCCTGGTTAAACGTAATAATAACAATTTTTTTCTATTTGTTTTCACAACACAAATATCAGCACAATTTATATACAACAATATCAATATATAAATATTCTAGCCACCCAAATTAACATTTTTACGGAACAGGAGCTCCTGTCCGTCTAAAAAGGTTTACTCAGAAGTGTGTTTTTGGTCTTGTTTTGCCACACCTTGTCCCGCATTTTGAATATGTATTCACATGTACTGTGAACGTACTTTATTTCGTGAATACCAATTTTAGGGGATTAGGGATGACACACATGTTCGTGGTTGAATTGGCGGTTTTGAGGTATTTAGTATACACATCAATGAAAATCTCCTTTTCGTTGGGAACCAAATTTCGAGGTTTGGCCTACCTACGAAAACCACGAAAATTGGTACCCCCGAACAAAAGTACTTTCACAGTAGTATGGAAACCAGTAACTAATGTTCGATTGATTGATTGAACTTTTGTTGTTTAACGCCTAAACAGCAATATTTCAGCTATATCTAGGCAATAAACATGAAAGGGATGATAAAATTAATATGAAATGATGCATATTTCCAGTGGAAAACACATTTTGTCAATCCTGTACTCCTTCTGTCCCATCCCATTTATTATTTCATGTTCATCGTCTGGATATATTGCTGCTCTCTCTAAAATAAGAAAAAACAAAACCTCAACAGCAAATGAATAAATGACAGAAAGTTAAGAACTACAGCAAACTACAGTTTTTACAACTATTTCAATTGAGGAGGTTTCCTTATTTATTGCCCTTGTAGTGCATAAACAACCTTCATCGTCATCTTTCACAAATTCCCCACAAGCAGTACAAATTTTCCCCATTGTATTAATACTTTGACCCGTACGAGACGCTCATCAGTTACAACTGCTATCTAAAATTGTTTACTAGACATGAAACGTTCTAGATGATATGACACTAGGTTGTTATACGTTAAACAAAATATATTGTTCTGTTTACTTGGTCTTCAATATCTTTCAATCTTGTCTAATTTTTCCACCACTCATATTGCAATCACTTTGTTCATCCATTACATTTCGTTTTCTTTTGGAGGGTATGCCTACATATTTGGCATATTGCTTCTGCATAATGACTTGTACCCACTCGCCCCTTTCCATGTTCATTTAATACTTGTTGTTTATTGAACTACTTAGTCATTTTAAGTGATGCATAATGTAACTTTGAAGGAATGTATTAATTATATGTATAGTTTCTCCTGCTCTTTCAAGTTATACAGAACTGGTTGAATTTCTTTGAATGTCTATAACGAATTTTATTTTGCGTTTATCTCCCTCATGTTATTTTGACATGTTTTAATACCGAAATAGATATAAAACATATCAATTCAGTGCCTTTTTGTATCAGTTTGAGATGAACGAACTTAAATCATTTGAAGCATATATTGTTGCAAAAGTGAAACATACATAAGTGGACATTCATAAAAGAGTAATCAGAGGAACCAAGATTCTCGTCTAGTGAAAACCAAAACAATGTAATCCAGGAACCACGACCAGACGTGGAAAATAGACACACACAACACAAACCTTAAAATATCCAAAATAGTACATACAAAAGCAAATGAGCAACTCGGAGCATGGACCCGGTGCATCAGTAATTTAAGCGTCCCCTGCTTTTCTAGAAACACCATACGAAAGAGAAAGGAACACAATGAACAAATCAGCTTTCATGGAGCGGATGGATACACCGTACCGTGACTTTAATCTTGTAGCAACATAACCTTGTTTCAGAAGCCAATTTGATAGAGGTCTAACACGATACAAAAAAGTCTTCGTAGGTACGGCCTTTACATATGACTTGTGATACATACTTCATCTGCAGGTGCTAAAGGAATGTTGGCAGATATGAAACGAAAATTGATTATATGGAATAAAAAGTCATCCCGTTTGCCGTAATGTTTGGTCAATATTTTTTTTACCATCTCTATGTGTATGCAAGATATGTCTGCAGTATTTTTTATATCGGGTATTCTTGGGGAGATGCAATCATGTTTATTTGTTCCTATTCATATTTTTACAGGATACATTCTTTTAATGATCAATCTCGTTGGCTTTCAACCTTTGAACAGTACCCGATGAATTCTCATAACAGTGTCTAGCTTTGTCATGTATTTTGTGTACTATCTATTTATGAAGTGTCTTAACATCTACAGCTCTACTACAATTGGTACACATAGTTGCGCTATATACTGTTGAAACCAAGCTGTGTTATAGATAGCAGTGAGTTTGTTTTATTTAGCATATTTTAACAAAGAAAGATATGAACTTGAATGATATTGATTCACAGTATCCGGACAGCGATAAATAAAACAATAATGAACAATACAAGTTATTTTTTTTATGTTCGTACAACAGTTTTGTCATGGAACATGATACCCGTTACGTTTTAGTTGTTTTAAATACAGAGACAGCATTGATTTATCAAATATTTCCCGTGTAACAGATTTTGATAACTCACAATGTTGAATTGATTCGGTAATTTCACTCTTGGACTATCTTCCCCAAAAACGCCAAAATACGCAAATTAATCAGCCGATCACAAACTTAAAACATTCATGTTGAAAATAGCAATTTATTATAGAGAAAATCTAGAAATAGGAAAATAAATTGATTATCGTGAATCAGCTAAATAATATTACTCGTGCCAAGAAAATTTTCGGCACACTTAAACATTTGTGTTATCAGCACTAGGGAAAATATTTCGGTTATTCACTCTCCATTCAATTATCATATCACCAATATTCATGGACATATGCTGAATTAATAATACAACACGTAGTTAAATGGGAAATCCCGTCATTCATGGTTCAGCTTCACCAATAAGTAAAATTTCACATTCTTAAATATTGTACAAGGTATATCGTATCATCAGCATGTCTAAGGGTAAAAATCAATCATTTGTTTACAAATAGAAGTGAATAATTGGTGTGGGTTAATGTTATCCCTTTGATTGCAGATTTTTTTTCAGGCTGTAGAAAGTAAACGGTGTTGACGAGTATCAAGCACGCCCTGATCGGGGTGTGATACATGTAGTAAGTAAATTTCATGATTATTTTTTTCTATGTAGTTACAAAATATTTTTAATGTAAGATACACAAAACAGAGATGCATTATGATTATATTACTTTCTTATGCGGCGACGGTATAGATTATTAGCATGATACTAGATCGTCGATTGTCACACTTTCCCCAACCGAAATGATGAATATTTACGTAACTTTGATGGAATTATTTTCATGGATTGTCGACATTCACTTTCAATTTCTCCTGAATCATTTATATATGATTTTGTAATGAAGTTTGAAAGTAGATTGCAGGCTATCGATTTCAGCTAATTTTACTTTCCACAATATAATATGGCAAAATTATACATCGATGAAATGCTTATTTCAAGCTTTTTCAAAATATTGACATGGTATGCATCGACTTTATTAAGGTCTCCGACAAAATGAAAAAAAATGTCAATCATGAATTTTAAGGAAAATGTTTCCTTGACTAACTTTCCGTCACTGGTCAGAAAAATTCCAAACTTTTTACATTATATTAGCATTTATTCCGCCTCACGCATTTTATAAGACTGCAAAAATAAATAGGACGTTCACGTTTTGTTTATTTGGAGTATATAGAGTACTGTTATAAGATCTGTTTTTCAAACATTAGGACATCATTTAAAAGATCATAAGTACTGTATTTCAATCTAGACATAGTTTCACTCCATGTTGTTTCAGATATATAGTCCATGGAACGTGGCATCTTTCCCAACACGTTGCACCACTATGGTTTGCGGTCAGGTTTTCCGTATTATTTCTTGTCGACCCAAGCATGAGCAATGCTAGGGATACCCCATTTCACCACCTGGGGCATACAACCCAGTTGCTATACGGCAGAGCGCCCCAAATCTCGGCTAGGATTGTGAGAACTATTTATTCGCCTCCTACGACAAGCTGGGTGCTGCTGCGGGCCTATTCTTTAGACACTCGGAGTCTCTATACATTCTTAACAACATATTCCCCCATGTCTAATCATGGTGGTTTAGTCCAATATACAAATATAAAGATAAAAACAGACATCACATTTTCCACATTCAAGTACTGTAGTGACCAAAACAACTTTTTTGGCGGATTATCGTTGTTTTACCATCCAGAAATTGCATTTTGTCTTGACGCCTTTGAGTTGATACATGCACAATTATTGCATTACACTAACACATTTTTTTTTTGTGGTTTTACGCCCTTTTAAGAATGGTTTGATGAATCAAATATTGTTAAACTAAGTAACGCATATATGTAACGTAATATATAAGTAACTAAACAATTGGCTGTATCTTAAATAAACATTCGAATCTTGGTTCTCTTTTGATTTCCCTATCAAGTCTTCTTTTAGTTTGATTTACATTAAAGCAATTATAATGCTGAATTAGGGTGTCATAAAGTTATATTCGGAACCAAAATCTTTCGCTGAATTCGAAATCACCTTTTCTGGTGATTCTTTTTTCATTCGGAAGTTACAATATTTATAAACGATTGGTAATATTGTAATTCTCCGCTGAGTGTATCAGTAGTTTCCATATCCTTGTGTCCTATCCCATTTTTTCATTTCATCATCATTTATGTTCATCGTATCATCCATTTCATATTCATCGCTTGAATATAGCTGAAATATAGCTGCTCGGGCGTTAAACCCAAATAATCAATCAATCAATCTTTTCTTGAACGATACTGGTCAATTTTTCCATAAGATATATATATATATATATATATATATATATATATATATATATATATATATATATATATATATATATATAATAATATCACTACTGGGGCATCTTTCCCAAAGCGTTGCACCTATGTGGTTTGCGGTTAGATTTTCCGTATTATGGCCTGCCGTCCCCAAAACGTAGCGTTCCAGGGTTACCCCAATCCACCATATGGGGCACACAATCCAGTTACACTATGGGAAGAACGCCCTAGCCTGGCTTCTGAGTGCTGACTAGTTGGTTTCACCACGATGGTTTGAGCAATACCATCATGAATGTTTTCATGTATCAAACACAATTCGCCTAGTGTGTACTAATGAAAAATTAAATAGAGCGTCCCACTATCGATATCTACACTTTTCCGAAATTTCATTCGAATTGGTGCAGAAAATTTATTTCTGTCACTTTACTTGTTATTTTATTTGTAAAATATTTGGACTTAGCACTAACGATATTCATAAATGTATTTCGGAGTAATGAATAAATAAGTTTATAGTCATGGAATTTGCAATACTTTGGTCGATACCATTGAAACATTTTTTTCAATACAATTAGGACAATTAGAATAAAATAGTAATACTAATCAGGATAAAACATAGATGTCGGATTTCTCTCTAAAAATACTTTCACTTAGGTTTGAGGAGACGAAAACTTCATCTATTGTCCACAGGAATTATGAAATGCCTGTCATCGGTTTTTATAGAATTGATCAAGATGATAAAACCTCTACCATATGTCGCCACCTGTGCCTAACAAAACTTTTATGCTATATTTTAAGGTTTAGTGAGACTATCACCATTCGTTATTAGAATTCTGCCCCATGAATTAGACAGAACTTAAGACAAAATTTGTTAAAAATATTGATACTTGTGTGTCGCAAAATGCCAAAGTCCATCATTTAAAGTTGCCTTGTAAATAATAATTAATCTAATTAATCTAATTAATCTATTAATTAAATATTAGTCCAACACAAATGTACCAAAATTGATCAACATTATATAAATCTAAGGTTTTTAGAAAACATATTACTTATATACCTTTGTATAGTCGACCTTTGAATCTTTGGTCTTATTAAAACACAATCTTTAAACAGGAAAACCATTAATTTAGTGTTTTTATAGGAGAATGATGAAAGAAATAACATTGTTAAGAAATGTTATTGATTGAAACAGTCATTATGATTATATAGTAATCATGCACTTTAATATTTCCTTATCTATTTATGCAAAGTATCTACAAGTACTTACATATATATTTCTTGACATATATCATTATACATACGGCAGATTTTCATACTTTTATTCTTATTGACAAAATACAAAACATGTTTCATGATATAACAACGAAAAAACTAAACATACACCGCTAAAAATAATTATCAGCTTAACAATGCCACAAACTGTAACTAAAGGTAAAATTGCTTACCTGGCAAAATCATATTAATTGATAGATTAGCGCCCAAGCAGCAATATTTCAGCTATATCTAGACAATGAACATGAAATGATGATGAAATGAAAAAATGAATAAGACACAAGAATAAAAGGGTGGACGAGTTTCGATTGCCATTGAAAATGGGGAGAGGTGGGCAGGGACGGAGAATGTCTCCCCCTGTACGCATTGCTGCTTCTTTTGTCGAATAATACAGCAGGGTTCGTTAACGTGGAAGGCGACGACGGGTTAACTAATTTTACCATGAGCAGAGATCCCACGGTTCTGACCGCTATTAAGTTGTATTTTACGTCGTCTTAACGCCTATGCCGGCTTATTTTTCAGACACCCGGACCTGTATCGGGCGGAATAATCATAAAAGTTTACGATGCACTTCACAAATAATGCCTGTATCAAATATCGGCAAAGAAAGTGTCAGCAGTGGGATGATTAAAATATGTTAAGTCCAAAAACATGGCCTTAACGTGAACACTCGATGCAGGGGCGACCTACATACACAAAGTACCGAACCGAATAAAAAAGATAAAACAAAAAATGACGGTAAGGGAAAGACCACGTAACATAACAAACAAATAGGCAATAAAACAAAAACCCAAAAAAAACGGGGGAGATTTTCAATAAAGGATTCGTGAATGGCATGTCTATCATTCTAATCATTGCATCAATTACGGCTTTTAACCAGTTTAGAATACAGTTTAATATCGATGTGACGACCTGGGAAATGTCTAAATCTCGGAAACGTCTCATTACTCCAATACAATTTTACCTCGGATGAATCAAAATCTGGAATAACTCGGGGTTTTTGAATCAGTCCCCTCGATACAGTCCTTGAATCGATCCGCGCAACGATTTGACGGATCGATGACCGGTGACCGATCTGATCGCAGTTTTGTTATATAAAATGGCATTATATCTGTTCAAAATAAAAGAAATGTAAAATAAAAGTATAAATCGGTGTTTAAAACTATAACATTTTGTAAATATGTGTAAAATTAACAAAGAAAACAAGTGGTCACGTGATGCGATCACCAGTTTCATGAACCGGTTTGACGGATCGATGACCGATCGCAATTTGTGTTGCACGGATCGGTTCAGGTACTGTAAGACTTCAAGGTAAATTAATCCTGTTGTTTCGAAATCAAATAATTAATCGGAAAAGTGATTGTTTTATTACAAACTATGATCGAAGTGTGTTTTTACAATGATTAACATGACTTTTTAAATTATTTATTGACACTCTTTATGGTTCAATTTATGCATTTGATTTATCATAAATAGCGCGTGTAGTGAAAAGAAACGATTTTGATTAATCGGAATTTACACTTACATTAATATAGGATATTTTCATAGAAATATTTTTAAAAAATACAGATGATTTGTAACGGTATCTGAACACTTAATTAGGGTCGAAGAGACAGATAGCAAGTCTATTTTAACGAAAACATCATCCGTTGTCTAGTTAATCTGGAATTGTATCGTAGTAACGTAGATCACATGGTTTCCTGATAGTGATTCAACCAAAGCAACATATTATGAACTTATGACATTCCCCATGTAGAAAAATAAAAAAGGAAATTAAAGGATAATTGTTCAAAAACAATTGTCAAGGTCTTTCCCTTCATTTTTGTTTCTAAAGCCTTATTTGAGGTTGTTTAATGTGAGAATAGTTACTCTAAGGATTTTGTTCTATGTACGATATAAATAAATTACATATATATCGATATAATAATATACACAGGGTCTTAAATCAAAAGAATCGTCAGTTGACATTTTAAGAGTCGTGAGTCTTTAGGTTTAATTATCTTAATTTGTTTCGATTCTATTAAGACTAGGTCATTTACTGCGGTTAATAATGATGTCTTCTTAGAAGAAAGAAAATATCAACAATAAAAAATAAATTATAAAAATTAACAAATATTCCTTGTACTAACATTCGGAGTTTCGGCGCTTCGCCTGTGAAATAACTACATAGAAAATACATTTTATTATCAATTTTAAAAAACTGCATTTATTTCGATAGAGCAGTTTTTTCCTTAACATGTAAAAAAATGAAAATGAGGTTGTTTCCATTAGTAACCAAAAGTGATACACACACCACGAAGCAAATTCGTTGTATACGAAACTAGAACTTAATTTCGATAGAGAGTTTTAAAAAATTATCAAATATAAAAAAAAATCTTTGGAGTGCTTTAACCCTGGGAGACATGTCTATATTCTATCATTCTGATCAATGCGTCAATTACGGCTTTCAAAGTCATCTAACATTACTTTGAATTTTAAAAAAATGTTAATTTCTTGGAATAATTTCCCCAAAAGTGGTATTTGCTTGGATTTCAGACAAAAGCTGTAATTCGGTCGAGTTATACTTTCTCATCAAAATGTGAAAAGGAACCACTTAAAGTTAACATAAGCATTTTTGATTGATTTATTATATTTAATCTTTTGTTACACATTATTAGGCGCACCTCAATTTATCATCAAAACAAGACAGGACATCATGTCCCATATATCAAAATTAAGTTAAATAACTCATACAAGGAATAGTTTGACCGCTTTGACCGACGGAAAATTTGTTACCCAAGACAAACATTATCCACTTTTCAGATTGTCTCTATCTGTAACAGTACAGTCCAGAATGACAAATCAGTGTAAGGGGAGATAACTCGAAGCCCGGTAACATGTCCATAAACCGCAACCGGAGAGTTTTAGTGATTTATATTTATTGTTTGAAGTGTCGTAACAATGTGTCGCAACTTTTTCTGCCAAATCAATGTTAAGAATTTACAAGAGTAAAATAAAAAATAATAATAATATTAATCAAGAAAAATTACAGTTAGGTCCTCCCCATGTGGAGAAAGACCTTAATAAAAATTTGTCGCGAGAACTAGAAATGACTAAGTAAATAATATTTTGATGTCGCAACCACAAGGCGATTATTATTTATTTTTTTTTTTTTTGGGGGGGGGGGAGAATTTCCAAAATGATTGTGAATCGTTGTTTCCCACCAATTCCCTAAAATCGGCATTTTTCAAGATAAGTATGCCTGATGAAATATCAAACGATGTAGAAAAGACTAAAATATTCATTGAACGCAGTAACAGTTTCTTCCTTTTACTACATCTGCGGAAGTTGTTCAAACTGTATGGACAAATGGTTTTGGACTGAATTATCAAATGGCCTTGACCTTTGACCTTGGTATTTTTAAGAAGTAATTAACATATTGATCAATAATATATATATATATATAGTTGCTGAGTACTTATCTTTCTAGAAAATGGCCGTTGCTATGAAAAAAAAACATTAAAAAAAAGTTTTTTGCCTATAACTCCTACAGAGTTGAAAATACTGAATGCAACCCTACATTTTTCTTGTAGAGTTTATTGCCCTAAACAAATTTTTTAGGGTTTTGTGATAAATATAATTATTGTAGACTTTGACATGACGAGTATTTTCCCATTTCATATTTGGTTCTATCTATTATGGTTTCAGAGGAGTATCCATAATAAGGCTCAAGGACACCGGTCAAGGCCACCGTAGGTCATCGAGTGATGCATTTTTTTTGGAAACACCATATGTCACCAATGATGAAATATTTATGTTTCAACGCATTACGGTGATGGAACTTGATTTCGGTTAAAGTAGATAACGCATACAAGGTTTTGTCTAACCTGAAGACTGTTGACATGTCAATAACCCGTAAGTCCATATTTCTAGTGATTTAGACGTATAATTTGAATGATTGATTGGGGTTTGACGCCCGAGCAGCAATATTTCAGCTATATTCAGGCGATGAACATAAAATAAATGATAAAATGAACATGAAATGATGATGATGATGAAATAAAAAAAGGATGGGACACATGTATACCAGGGTCGACAAATTTTGATTGCCACGAGATAAAATGGAGGAATGGGTAGGATAGGGCAAATTAGCTTCCTGTAGCGGAGCGCAAAGGTCCCTACTCCTATCAAATACCACAGCAGGGTTATTTAACGTGCGAGGAACGTGGCATTTTTTCCAACACGGTGTGCCACTATGGTTTGCAGTCAGGTTTTCCGTATTATAGCCTGACAACCCCAGCATGTAATACACCAGGGGTACCCCATTCCACCACCTGGGGCACAAATCCCAGTTGCTCTGTGGGCAGAGCGTCTAGCCCCCGGCAAGGTTCTTGTGCACTATTTAATCGCCTTTTACGACAAGCTTAGCGCAACTGCAGGCCTATTCTTTTGACACCAGGACCTGAACGGGGCTGTATAGTTTGAAGTATCGTAACAATGTGTCAGAAAGTTTTCTTGCCGAATCAATTTTAAGAATTTACAGGAGAGATAAAAAAATATCTAAAGTAAGGTTCTCCCTATGTGGGGGACAGACCTTAAAAATAATAATCAGAAGAAATACAAGAAGGTCTTTCCATTGAAATGGGAAGGATCTTAATAAAATTAATGGTTTGTACGTATTTTTATTTAAAACAAGTGAAAAATTTGACCGATCCTTTCAAAATATTTTCGTCCTCTGCGCTTTTCTAGAAACACCCGCCGAGTTGCCAATAAAAAGTCAAGTCAGGGGTAGACAAATGAGGAAAGGAAAAATATGACCCGTTGAATAAATCAGTATTCATGGTGCATATGGATACACTATAACGATCTACGAGTTCATGATGACGACGATAAAACTTCTGTAGTGATGACTTCAATCAATCTTGTACCAACATAAACCTGTTCCAAAAGCCTATTTGTTAGAGTTCTAGCGCGATACAAAAAGTCTACGTAGGTTGGGCAAACTGTGGCATAACGTATGAGTTGTGATATGAACACTCTATACGCAGATGCTGAAGGGATGTTGCCACAGATGAAAGGAAAGTTGACAATTTTGAATGAAAAGTCATCACGTTTGGCTAAAGTTTGGTCAATAGTTTTCCTTTACCATCGAGTTCTAAGTGTAGGTAAAGATATGAGGCTGACTTCAAAGTGTCTGTAGTATCCTTTATCTTAAGTTCTTTGGGGTTGATGCGATGTATCAAATGCCCAACATTAGGATTGTTTAAAGATAATACGTCGTCTATATAGCGGAAGCTGAGATTAAAGCTAGCCAAACGATATACTTTCTTTCGGATCGGATCAGCTATTAAGTCAGCCTCGCAAGAGTGAAGGATTAGGTCAGCAAGTACAGGAGCACAGTTTGTTCCCATTGGAATGCCGACTGTTCGTTGAAAAAACACGTTCAAAAGATGGTATAAATCTTGTGCCATAACTGCGGCAAATTGTCTCGGGGAAAAAGTACAACAAATGATGTAAATGCAGAAACATCATCGACTATACTATTTCCGCGAAATACTCAACCCCGGATAACTCGAACAAGTTGCCTGGTCCCTCCCTCTTGGACTAAACGATGTTCGACTGTTTGTGTTAGTTTTATCATCAGTATCATTTTATGACTTTAATGTTTCAACCTATTATATTTTACCTTAAAGTGATCATAAAATGCGAACAGTAACTTTTTTTTCAATTCTCAAAAAAAAATAGCTCCCAGAAGAAGCTTTTCATGAACTTCAATTCTTGTGAGATATTATTTATAGCTCAGCCTAGAAAATAAGTGTTATGCTTTCCTATATCGCCTTATGACATGGGTCTACACAATCAACACACATTTACAAGTAGATAACTAAAGGGTACTTGTGGACTTACGAAGTCGTTACAAGGAACATTATAACGACAGCAATGGACTTAAAGTGAAATTAAGAATTAACATCAGTCCAGGTGAGCTAAAAAGAAAGCGTAAGTCGCTCATTTCACTCCATTTATCACAAATGTTTTTCATAATTGTATTGATGTCAGCTTGCAACATTTTACAGACATGCTACATAGTTCTTGACATTTCTTCCGCTTTGTAAAAACATGTACAATGACGTGTCAAGTCTCATTAAACGAATATAATCTGCTGCGCTTTAGATGTTTCTACCTGGCAGAAAGGCAACACACATTATAGTACATGTAAGTTGATTTATATGTTAGGTGATGTATACATACTAAAAATTTACATTGCATAGAGTAACAAGTTGAAATATTCCATTAAACGCTCAAACCCCAAATAAAAATGTATTAACTACCATGAATTTACAGGCTCCTAATATCCAAATGCAAATAAATTTTCGGAAATGGCTTTACCCAAGAATGTAACTTAACATTTAAATTTGTTAAAAGCATTTTCCCTTTTGCCACATGTCAAAATTTTATCAGTAAATTCAATAATTTTAGTTATTACCTTTCAAATTTCAGGATTTTACTTAAATTTCACAGCCACAGGTATGAAATTAATTTGGCTTTCGGTATTAGTGTTGGTTGTTCTGTTCCTGAAAACAGAAGGTAAATGGATTAGAAGGATTACCCGTACAATAAAATCGGGCTCAGATAGAAAGTGAGTACTGTATTAAAAACTGTATTATCTATATTATCTTTTTCATAATTTTTTTTCGTTCAGTTTTGCTCTGCATTGGTAGATAATAAGCCCCCTCAGTGTACAAATTATATCTGGTCTACAATTATATAAGTCATTCTTTCATATTCAATCTAAATGTCAAATTTTAAGGGGTATATATCATCAAAAAATGTTGATGAAGTCTGTCACATGACATTACAAAATTTGGTCGATTCAGTGATGGACAAATCTTTTTATCCAATCAGAAAACTTAAATCGACAGACATATCTTATTATTTCCTTTATGTTTAAAGATGTTGTTTTTGTTCGTTGTAACAAAATTATTGTTATACAAAATCTGCATTTAAACTGAATTGACGTTTTTTTTTTTTTTTGGAGGGGGGAGTCTGCAAGGTAACCAGCGCTTGTTATTTGCTATTCTATCTATAAGTGGGACTTAAGTAAGATAAAAATGACAGACAGCAGGTGATTTGTGCATATATAAAGCCCACTGAATTCACTTTAATTTTTGTTCAGAAATAGTTACTTATCAGATAATCAGTCTATGTGTGTAGTTTTCAAATGAAAAATTTAAAGATTTCTATGAAACTGGCAGTTTGCAACAATTATTTTTCTTGATTTGGTAGATTTGTGAGATATTATAAAAGAACGCAGATCTATTTACAGAAAGTACTTTTATTGTGTATAAATATATCATATATCAAAACACATTATTTGGTGTTTTTTTTCTCTTCACGTCTCATATAGGCAGTGTCATAAAAAAATACAAAATAATATGTTACAAATTTTATAACTGTTTCTGCAAAGTCACTGATGCTGACACGGGAAAGGTGTTGCATGATTTTGGAAGCATACAGAAATGCCATGGATGGCCGACGTGTTCCTGTCGCCGCCACGAAATGATAACATGTGGAGACACGTGTGATCAAAGAGTCGGTGGATGGCTGAAGCACAACTCTTGGAAATGTAGAGGACGATATGTGAAGAAACACTACAAAGCCAGTACATGTTCCCAGTCTTATGGACATGAACGAAGATATTGCCACTAGATTATCTTAACGCTCAAAACATCTATAAACAACTAAAAACCAATTTTACTGTTTTTTTTAATTATTTTTTTAAATGTATACTGTATTTTTGTTCAAGAATTCAATAGTCCTTAATTCAAAATCGTTAAGCGTTTTTAAATGGTTGTGTGATGTGTGATTTCTGAATGTTTTATAGCAAATTGGCTATGTTGATGCATCTCGCTGAATTTCATCATGATTCACGGCATTGTATGTTTTATATTTTTTTCTGAGAAGGGTGGTTGATTGATTGTTGGGGATTAACGCCCGAGCAATATGTCAGCTATAATCAGGCGATGAACATGAAATGGATGATAAAAAAATAAATGATGGAAATGGGATGAAAATGAAAGACAAAGAATAATGGTGTCGAAAAATTTGATTGCCACTGGAAATAGGGAAATGTGGGTAGGGTTGGGCAATAAACCTTCCTGTGGCGAAGTCCAATGGTTCCCTCTCGGGTAGAATACCACAGAATGGTTCTTTAACGTGCGAGGAAAGTGGTATCTTTCCCAACAGGTTGCATATATAGGTTTTCCATATTATGGTCTGACGACCCCAGGGACGAGAAGGGAGGCGGGTCGCTATATTTTATTATAAAGTGAACAGAATGCTTTTCTTTCCATAATTGTCATATCAAAGGCAGATCAAGGTCCGGTCCACCCTTATATTTTTTTCCTCTAGAAAAGAAATGGTTGAGTTAAAGAGTAATCAAGGGAACCAAGGTTATAGCAGTGATCAAAAGAATGAAATCCAGGGACAGACGAAACGTGGAAAACAGACATACACAACAAAGAATATAAAGTAATTAAAATCCTACATTCAAAGTAACAAAAGCAAATGAGCAACTCGGATTATGGCATTCCATCACCTGAGGCACACAACCAAGTTACTCTTGAAGGGGGTCCTAGCCACCGGCCAGGATTCTGAGTGCTATTTAGTCACGTTTACGACAAGCTTAGCGCTGCTGTGGGCCTATTCTTTTGATGCACGGACCCGACCGGGGACACACACTTGATAATTAGCATCGTTGAAGCACAACTTTTCTTCTAAAAAGCGTATATTTCCTTTTTTGCACCACAGTCTAATTATTAGAGTTTTAAAAACAATAGTCGATTTGACGTTATCTTATCACATTCTGTAGTAAAATTATAAATATTCAGGAATGTCCTTAGTATCGACAAATTCTGTAACATGTTTACACAAAAAGGAAAAGGACACAGCATTATATTTATACTATAAAAATACTATAAAAATTTGTTAACGAACGTAATAAAGTGCAAAATCGAAAATAACATTTACAAACTATGCAAACTGACTTTGAGCATATTTTACACAGAATATTTTTTCGGAAATATAAATACAATTTAAAAAAAAAAAAACTTGAAACTGACGCATACAAAGTATAATAAATAACTTTTATGTCTGGTTCAGGATTTTGAGAAAAACCGATAAAAAATCGAATCAGTTAACTCCACTTGATTGAGCAGCAATATTTCATCTTTATCCAGGCAATGAACATAAAATGGATGATAAAATGAACATGAAATGATGATGAAATGAAAAATGGGATGGGAAACAAGGAAAATGGGGTCGGCATTTTTTTATTGCCACCGTATATAGGGAGAGGTGTGTGAAGAGTCGTATAATTTTGCCCCCTATGGCGGAGCCCAATGGGTCCTACTCAGACAGAATACAACAGAAGGGATTTTTAACGTGCGTGGAACGTTTGTTTGTTGGGGTTTAACGTCCGAGCAGCAATATTTCAGACGATGAACATGAAATTGATGATAAAATGAACATGAAATGATGATAAATTGAAAAAGAGATGGGACAAAAGGACAATGGGGTCGACAAATTTTGATTGCCACTGGAAATAGGGAGAGGTGGGTAGGGTCGGGCAATTTAGCCGCCTGTGGCGGAGCCCTATGGTTCCTACTCCGGGAGAATACCACAGTAGGGTTCCTTAGCGTGCGAGGAACGTGGCATCTTTCCCAACGCGGTGCACCACTATGGTTTGCGGTCAGGTTTTCCGTATTATAGCCTGACCAGCCCAGCATGTAACACGTCAGGGGTACCCCATTCCACCACCTGGGGCACACATCCCAGTTGCTCTGTGGGCAGAGCGCCCTAGCCACCGGCTAGGGTTCTGAGCACTATTTAGTCGCCTTTTACGACAAGCTTACTGCTGCTGCAGACCTATTCTTTAAACACCCGGTAAGGTTTTACATGACAGGGACACTCCATTCCATCAATGGTCGCACAACCCATTGGCTCTCTGAGCAGGGTTATGAGCACTATTAAGTCGCCTTTTACGACAAGATCAGTGCAGATGCAGGCCTTATTTGTTTTGACAGCCGGACCCGCACAGGCGTGTAAAGTTGAAATGAATTTTACTATTTGAAGGAGTACAATAAATTTTGGTTTTGTTGAATAGCTATTTCGTGTTATTAATGATTTAATTTTTTTACACAGTTTCTTGAGTAATAAGGTCGTGTCCTACATGAATATGCCTTGGGAAAATAAAAAAAATGGCTTTCAAGCATACTAAGTTGTTTCAAGAAATTAGAGCTAAGTATTTATGAAGTATTTATGCTGAAGTTATTGGTTTAGAATTTTAAGATAGTAAATTAATTATGCATGTCACCATTGTGATACTAAAAAAAGATGGTCTCAGGCAGTCACTAGATTTTTATTTTTTGTTACTTATTAAGGCTGGTTAAAAGATTGATTCATTGATTGATTGGACATGTTGATGAATTTTATCACGATTCACGGCATTGTGTGATTTATATTTTGTTTTCTGAGAAGGGGGTTGATTGATCCGAGAGGCAATATTTCAGCTATGTGCAAGCGATGAACATGAAATGGATGATAAACAGAACAAGAAATGATGACGATGATGAAATGAAAAAGGGATGGGCCAAAAGGATAATAGGGTCGACAAATTGTGATTGCCCCTAGAAAAAGGGAGGGATGGGAAGGATCGGGTAATATAGACTCCTGCGGCGGAGCGCAAAGGTTTCTAGTCCTATCGACTACCACATCAGGGTTCTTTAACGTGCGGCATCTTTCCCAAACCACTATATGGTTTGCGGTCAGGCTGTCTTTATTATAGCCTGACAACCCAAGCATGTAACACGCCAGGAGTACCTCATTCCGCCACTTGGGGCACACATCCCAGTTGTTCTGTGGGCAGAACTAGGGTTCTGAGCGCTATTTAGTCGCCTTTTACGACAAGCTCAGCGCTGCTGCGTGCCTATTCTTTCTGCACGGGGCCTGGTTAAGAGTTTTTAGGCTTGCTTAAAAAATCTAGGTCAAGTTTTACAAACCATAGATATTTTAAGGTACATATGTATTAGCCAAACAAAACAATGTGACGCTGACTACAGAATTATGTACATTGTGTCATTGTTCTTCTATTACACATCCAGATAGAGCTGTTTAACCTAAAAAAGTATGTTATTCAAAACAAAATACTTAAACCTTTTTACTGCAGAACCTTTTCTAAAGTACGGAAAAACTATGATGATTTTGGAATTTTATCTAAAAAAATATTACTGAGCTAAATGTTATTTTAAGTTCAATATTAGAAAACAAATATTTGAATATTCAGGTACAGAACTCAGTCATCTGAAATCAACTCATTTTAATATATATTATACATGTCCAAAGACCATTACAAAAACCCATTTATTTCCTGTATTTACATGTATTAATAAACTGAAGTGACCTAGCAATGTTATGTAGCGGGGATTTTTGTTTATTTTACATCAAATATTCAAGTAGCTATTACAGCATTCAATCAGACGAATAAAATTAAAATATTTATTGCAATTTAAAGACTGATTGCAGCTTATGTATTAAATCGTTTGAGATAAACTTCTTGAAATATTTCTTAGAGTTTACATGCTTATTTTTTTCTAATTTCAAATGAGCTATTTGTTGAAAAATATATATACTAATCTGAAAAAAAATATTTGATGATGCTGTACTGGCTTTCCATGGAACTGCAGAAACACTTATATTGGATGAATGTTCCAAATTCCTAAAACATGCCCCAAAAAGGAGTGGTAGTGTAAAGATTAATTGATTTGGCCATTGTGATTTTCTTTAATCTTAGCTGTTTAAATCATAAACTACATAGTTACAGTTAAATATAAACACTTTATCACTGTGATCTTCTTAAGTCAGCCTCGAGAGCAGCAAAATCTTAATTATTAATGTAGAGTTGTTGGTGTGACGTTGTATAGTTTTTGTCGTGTTACCAAGACGAATACAGGTAACTATTAGTGCATGCTTGTGACATTACCAGCAAAATATAGGTTTCTATCTCAGACCATTTTATTTCTTTAGGATAAGGATAAATCAAACGGAGTATACCTGGCATATTGTAAGAGTTGATATTGTACAACATTACAAGAACCATTAAAGTGTTGTTTTTCTTGCTACACTAGCAACCGTCAGAAAACATTCAACATGAAAATTTAAAACAATTTTAAGGTTGATTAAACGTGGATATTGAGTCTAAATTTTTTTAATATTCCACGTTAAAATTGTACTTTAATTCTGCGTCAAGTCTCCGTGTTATTTCAATTTTCAAATCAATACTATTTTTCAACGTTGAATCAACGTGCAGGCTTGACTTGATTTCTACGTTGAATTTACGAGGTGTGTCTGCTGGGACTGGATTAAGCGCACCAATTTCGGCGCGCATTACGAAACTAAAATTTAATACTTTTTGGTTCTATAAGGTTAAAACTTGCAAAATACTGTGATCTTCAACTTATTCAAGGTCACAGAGTCTAAGCAATGTCCTAATTTCATACTTAGTTAGAAACATACCAATAGTGTTGTCTGATGTTCGTGTGACAACAAATAACTGTCTTTCTTAATGTAAAAAGAATTTCGACTTTCCTGCTAAACCCCATGTTTTTGTTAAAGTGAAGTCAGAGCTCGTCCCATATACCCGTAGGCAGGGGAAATTCGAGGGGTTCGTCCGAACCTCCCCCCCTCCTTTTTGGAAATTAACAACCACTATTATACTCGGCATTAAGATTGACGTCTTTAATCGACTAATTAAGTCGATATTGATATAAATCTGACAATAAATGCTCGCCCTATCCAAGATAGTGTTCCTACTTGCGTCAATATCATAACCAGACGTGCTAAAGTTCGCCGAAATACATATTACCGATCATTCCCGCCAATGATTTTTTCCGGGATTGGTTTTATTTTTCATAGTAATTTACATTTCCGGACAATTGGATCCACACTATTTTCATCGATTTTAAATTAAATATCCTTCATTACCTGAGTTACTACCATAACTGTTGTTATGTCGAAAGTACAAACATAACTATTAGACAATATAAATATGTTGAACCTTACCTTACTTCTACTTCAACCAAGCTTGTCACAAAAGGCGATTAAAAAGTGCTCAGAATCCTGACCATAAACATGATATTCTGAGTTAATTTGTTATGATCAAAATGCTAGACTTTTGCCCGCAGACCTTGGTAATAAACCGGCAAATTTGTCTAGGGGTTCCAAGTATATCTTAAATAGACGTAAGAAATGGATACGGGGAAATGGTACAAACACAACGATAATCATCCATTTAAACAGTATATATCATTCAGATGTCACACCGATATATTCAACAGTGGGGCATTTCTTAATATACTCAGTTATTGCTACTCATTATTTATGAACTAAATTTTATTTTGTCATTATAAGTCGTACACGAACGGAAAGGGCTCGATAATGCCACATTTTTCTCTATCTGCCGCTGCATTTCACTTTAATAAGGATTATATCATTGTGATTTTTATACGACCGCAAAAAAAAATGTTGTCTTCTAATAACATGGCGCTCTCCTTGCTCGTAGATATTTTTAATATTATGCGATAACTTGAATTTAATTTTTGGTTGATCTTTATAAAATTAAAAGCAAGGTTTCAGGGGTAAAAGGAAAGCCGGTTTTCTTTATTCTTTATATTGGGGTGGCGGTTGCTTCAATCGTTTGACATTATTCTACCATTTAACTATAAAATTTCGGTAAAACCATATGATATATATAATATTGTTAAACAATATACTATACCGCAAAGGAATAGATTAGACCTGCTTCAATGTGGAAATTGAATTGAACCATAAAGGAATTAGGGGCCAGAACCAAGCACATGCATTGGATGCAGACATGTAATAACTTTACTATAAGTGACTGGATCTCTTCGAGATTGTATCACCAAATATCATACAATAAAAAGGAGAATCGGATTGCTTTTTTGAATTGGCTTGTTCAAGATTTATTCTGATATTTTTTTTTATCCTGGATAAAATATTTCATAGTAATCAAAGAGTAATCAAGGAAAACAAGGTTAAAACTGGGAGCATGGACCAGGTGCACCGGTAGGGTAAGCGTCCTCTGCTTTTCTAAAAAAAACACCGCCGAGTTGCTCAAAATTAAAAGATAGTATCATGCTGAAATAGTGTGTCCATTCCAGACCATCTGACCTCTGAAGTCGTGTTATGTCGCCTCCTGCGATTCATTTTATTTAGGTTTCCTATAATCAGAAATTTGTTTATTTTGTTGTAGCTAGCTGTAAAGTTGGCGAATTATTTTGTGACATTTGTTGTGTATTTCCGAGTGTAACTGGAACATGGTTTGAAGCCTTGGTATGTTGATCTAAAAAAAACTTAATATTTTTTTCAATGTAAAAAGAGAAAATATTTATTCAAAGATTGTTGAAACATTTATTTGATTACCGCTATAACGTTGGTTCCCTTGATTACTCTTTTGTTAAATACTTAATATTCTGACAGACATTTGTTTCTAGAAAAGCAGATGACGCTTACCCTACTGGTGCACCTGGTCCATGCTCCAAGGTTTTAGTGGAGTTACTCATTTACTTTTGTTACTTTGTATGTATGATTTTAGTTACTTAATGTTCTTTGTTGTGTATGTCTGTTTTTCATGTCTGGTCTTTGTCCCTGGATTACATTCTTTTGATTCCCGCTATAACCTTGGTTCCCTTGATTACTCTTTCAACAAGTTAAGCACCTTTTACAATTTTTATCCTCACAAGTTTCCAATGTCAGGACTTCAACAACATTATAAACCAAGCCCATGTAAAACAGAACTGATGACAGTTGTTAACGTGATCACGGGACACGTTCTCATAGCTTAATACATGGCATTCAAATATATTCTTCTTGTCAGACCATATTACAGCCGAATATTGTTTACTGTTGGACGGACGGAAGTGCCGTCAGAGCAAAGCATAAAAGCGCTGATAAATTGTTATCTACATTTTCCGTATGGCAAATTATACCCAAAACTAAATGCATTTTTATCACATCTTAAATCGTTAGTTCTGTCCAATAAAATGAGTGCCAATAAGGTCAAGTACATATTATGTAAAAAAAAATAACAAAAACGTCCTTTCAGTATTTTTGTATCTTTTATTTTCATTCTTTTTTATTGATATTTTTTCATATTTTATTCTTAACTTGTTTTGCATTTGGTCAGTTGAAATACTGCCACAATTTAAGTAGCAGACTTTATACAATGGAGATGATTTATGCATGCCAATAGCCTATCAAAATTTACTTCTACGCTACCGAAGGGGCATGAACTAGCATTGTCAACTGGGTTCACTATACTTTCGTCCAGTAAAAATACCAATATCCAGTTTGCACCTTTATCTACAGTCTTAAAAATAATACCATTATCTTAGTATACTGTAAAGGATTACTTTTGAATATGATGGAAACCATACCAGTCGCGAAAATATTCGCTAGCTTCCATGAAATACAAATCGAACGATGACGTTTTCATAAATAGGGATTTTGCATTGACAAAAACAGTCAATATAATAGACCCTAAAATGATATTATCAGTCTTACACATAAGAACTTACGAATACCGGGAAATTGGGAGACGATTTATAATATGACATATAAGATCCAAAGCACCGTTTGTTCGGTTGGCTGTTCTCCATAAATCGGCGTTACCATTAGCAGTATTTGAATTATATATGCAATAATATTTGTAGTTTCTACCACGATGATTCGGATTGTAATTTAACCCCGTGCAAGTCCGGATGTCAATAAGACAGGCCCGCAGCAGCACTAAGCTTGTCGTTGCAGGCGACTAAATAGCGCTCAGAACCCTGGCCGGTGTAATTCAATAGGAGAAGGTGGCTCAATCTCGCTACATGAGGCTAAATTGCCCAATCCAACCCACCTCTCCCTATTTCCAGTGGCAACCGAATCTCGCCGACTCTTATTATCCTTCCGTCCTATCCCATTTTTCATTTCGTTGTTACTTCATATTTATTTTAGCTTGCTTTCAAATTTCTTCGCCTGGCTAAGACTGAAATATTAAAAACTTAAAGGTTTAACACCAACAATCATTCAAACTTTTATAATTGTATTGCATAATTATACTATACTTAATAAGGGATTTTGATGTCGTATTTGGTAAGTCGATAAATTGTTTGTTCATATTCATACTTATCATGATCTTCACCCATCCATTCGTCCGTTCTGAGTTTTAACCCGTACCTCCCTTGAAACCGCTAAATGAAATTTGATAATGATTTTATTCTTATTTTGTTTGTTTTATCTAATGGTAATCCCTCACGCAAAGCATGGACCTTGTTAATGGCCGTAAAGTTGGGAGAGTTTGGGGCATCTTCTAATCAATTGGTATTCAAAAGTTTGTTTTCAGTTATTTTCGATTGATTATTTTAGTTTTGATTATGCATGAAATATTTTCTGTTTGAAACGTCATTCGTACTCGTTTACAATAACAAATCACTTTTTTTTTTCAATTTCAGCAATACTGTGCAAATTTGGGTGGCCATCTTATCAGGGACGAATTGGATGATGAATCGATATACTCTTCACTAGTAAGACATCTAGGTAAGCACTCCTATATGGCATTGTATGTAGGAAATTGGTAACGAATTTTCCATTCCACCATGATACAAACAGGTCATTATTTGTAGATTGATTGGTTGTCGATTGATTGATTGATGGTGTTTAACGCCCGAGCAGCAATATTTCAGCTATATCCAGGCTATAAACATGAAACAATCAATCGTTTTATCATCCATTTCAAGTTCATTGCCTGAATATCACTAAAATATTGCTGCTCGGGTGTTAAACAACATCAAACAATCTATTTATCTATCTATGCCAACCTTGTTCTGATGATTTGCGGATATAAGTTTTGAGAACAACAAGATTTGTACTCATAAAGTGGAGTTTTTCTCAAGAAAAAAGAAGCCAGTCTTATCAATTTATTTGTTATTTATTTTGTTTAAAGCCTCTTGGCAATTCTTTTTTCATGCAAGCTGCGTACAGCGGATTTTATTTTTTTTAGTTTTTCATACGAAAACACGTACCACAAATAAATTGATGTAGTGTACTCCTTTCAGAGTATAACTATGCAGGACAAAGTTTCCTTATCGGAAGCCATTATGATACTACACGGTTAGTCCATACATGGAAAGAATCAGGCGAAGTAATTAAAGAATCACGCTGGGGAATTAATCAACCACAGATCAATAATGAACTATGCTTGTACATACAACCTGGAGATAATTACCACGATATAAGATGTGGTAAATTTTTACGATTTATATGTGTTATATAAGAACTGAAAGTTATTTTAAAGTCTTTCTTAACAATTTCATTAAAATGCAAAGCACAAATCATTGCGCTTAACGTTTTGTGAATTAAAACGGCATCAATTTATTTATTAGTAAAAACATGTACCTTTAGATATTAAGTATAGTCGTATCTCAAAATGATAACATCTGAATGTTTTTTTCAGAAATTTCCCGTTAATTTAAAAACTAATTTGCTGGAGATAAATGCTTAAAATTTCAACTCACTCTAACTTGTAAATGAAGACATGAGTTTTCTGTCTGCTAATCAGACTAAAATCTTTGAATTTACTCCGTTAATCGCAATTTAACTTTTAGAAGACAAGATAAGAGTAGTTTTGTGCGTGTATAAACAATTCAAATTTTCTCAGGGGGACTGCATAATATTGGTTATTGGCAATGCAACATTTGTATTTTGAAGTTGTTATTAATTTCTATCTTTCTGCTTACAATTGAAAAAAACTGAAAAAAAGTTTTGTTTTTTTTATTTAATTATTGGTCTTTGTCACACAAAATTCACATATCGTTATTGGTCATAAATTGACCAGTTACTTAACCTGACTCCAATGCAATTTATATTGATGTATTGACCAAAATTAACACAAAGGCACTATGATTACCAAAAAGGCATTAAAAGGTATAGTAGGTTAAGATTAAAAAGAAACAAATGATATCATAGATGGTTAATCTCCTTTATGAATCAATACAAGACACGCCTAGTAACAGTGGAGTGCTATTTTATTTGGTTTGTATAGGTGATATTCATGAAATACAAAATACGACAGTTGTAAAGTGAGGACACGTTTCATATCAAATTTGATATGGCGAGATATCTTATTTTCTGACAATTCTAATGGTATGGGTGTCATCGACGTAATAATAATGTCGGTGTCACATTTATATTAAGTAGCTGTCTTTATGCAGTTATATAACTTACCATGCTGAATAACACATCGCTTCATTAATAGCACACATCATGAAAGGGGGGAAGCACGTGGTTTGAAATCCGTCACGTGAAGCATAAATAGTGACCGGGCATTTGAATTGCTATGGAAATTACAACTTAGATTTTAAATCCTGTATGATTGGATTGTATTTAAATTAGATTTTCAATGTGTGTAACCTTTAATGGGAGAAATGTATGATTTTGTTCACTAAAAAATACAGGACTGAAAGCATATGTACACTTTTTGTTCAGTGAGTTTTTCTACACAATGAGTCAGCTCTACCGCTATCAATTTCTGAAATTAACATGGACTGGTACTTTACAGTTGCTGGTATAATTTGACAATACGTCGGAAAACAGACACTAACACAATATGTAGAATTCAACGGTTCCTCTCTATAGTTACGACTTAGAATATATATGCAATATAAAAACACAAGGCAAATTTGAAAATGTAATATACAATGAATTGCACTAAACGATTTGCTTCTATGTGAGTCATAATGTATTTTGTCTCGAACATGAAACTGTATCATTTCATTTTATAATCAAACTTGTTCCGTTTAATTATTTAAGGATAGCCTTGTTATTTCAGTCTCTAAACCTTTTCTTTTTTTCTAAGTTTTTTTTACCATATGTTGGTATTTCGTTACTGCTATCAATTTAGCAATCATTTCCTTTTTTTCGCTTTCTTTAAATTGAATAGGCCTGCAGCAGCGCTAAGCTTGTCGTATAAGGCGACTAAATAGTGCTCAGAAACCTAGCCGGGGGCTAGGCGCTCTGCCCACAGAGCAACTGGGATGTGTGCCCCAGGTGGTGGAATGGGGTACCCCTGGTGTGTTGCATGCTGGGGTTGTCAGGCTATAATACGGAAAACCTGACCGCAAACCATAGTGGTGCACCGTGTTGGGACAGATGCCACGTTCCTCGCACGTTAAAGAACCCTGCTGTGGTATTCGATAGGAGTAGGAACCTTTGCGCTCCGCCACAGGAGGCTAAATTGCCCGACCTTACCCACCCCCTTTTTTCCAGTGGCAATCAAATTTTGTCGACCCCATTGTCCTGGTGTCCCATCCCATTTTTCATTTCATCTTCATTTCATATTCATTTTATAATCCACTTCATGTTCATCGCCTGAATATAGCTGAAATATTGCTGCTCGGGCGTTAAACCCCAACAAACATTGTTGGACATTTGTGATGGTTTTGTGTAAAATAGGAAGCAAATTGTTCTTATAACAACGTGGAATCCTTTCTACAAATTTCCTCGCTTGAAACTTTCTAAAAATTGCGTGTCCGCCTCTAGTTTTGTCATCTACGGCAATGTATCCTGTAGTCTGCATTTTGAAATTTGATACCTCATGGCCACAAATCATTTTAAAAGATTCTGGTTAAATGTCACAATTGACTTTTTTGTTTGTGACCATCGTCGCTATGAGTGAGGTTTTTCTATAGCCGAATGTGTGTGTGTGTGTGTGTGTGTGTGTGTGTGTGTGTGTGTGTGTGTGTGTGTGTGTGTGTGTGTGTGTGTGTGTGTGGTATTTTCTGTTTTGTATTTATATATGTTGGGATAAGGGGTTGAATTGGAATTCAAAGTTATATTCAGTCATTAGAACAATAAAAATTCTTGTGAATGTATTTTGTTTTTAATTTGATGTAGATATCTATTAAAATAGCACTTAAGTAGAATAAAAATGTAGAAATATATTGTTGAATCATATTTTGAAATGAAAATTTATGGTTAAAACACAGATGAACATGACTTGCTTTTTCATATCTTATTACCTTAATTAACAACTCATTGGTATATTGTAATCACCTTATCCGTCCGAAATTCGTCTGATTTTGTCGTAATCACCTCAGGTCTCAATGGATGTACTATTTCAAATTTGGTATCTGGCTTTATAAAGACTGGGCATTCGTTGTCAGAGACTTTTTATGTTAACCGATATCAACTTCTCGTTAAAAGGGATATCTCTCCACGACAACGCGTGCAACTTCACGTTTATGGAGGTTTGTGTAAATGTAAAATAATTTATTGCCACAGTGATAAATGTTCTTTTCAATGTACGCCTCTATTACTGACAATTATTATCGGGGATAATGTGCCTTTCACACTGTACATACAAAAGATCAAATGATTCTTACAAGTTCGTCATGACTGTTGTTCCAAAGTCGGTCGTCTTTTTGTGAGTAATAATTCAATGAATATAAGAATATAAGAAATGTAAGTGCTACTTATTCTGATTTTCCCTTTTAAATGTCAGCAACTTTTACCTCCGTAATATTTAGTTGATATTTATAAGGAAAAGTTATTGTAGAAGTTTTATACATCAATTCAATCTTAACGTGGTAATTAATGAGTCATGTTCGAATTCTTCACCATGTCATATATTTCCCCCGTTGGTCATCTTCGAAGATGACATTTTATCAGCATCGGCGGTTTTTTATTATAGTAGCAGAGGACAATTATCTTTCAGACGCACCTGGTCCATCCTCTGAGTTTTCAGTTGAGTCGTAGTTGCTCATTTACTTTTGTTTCTTTGTATGTATTATTTTGGTTGTTTCATGTTCTTTGTTATGTGTGTAATTTTTATAATCGATATTCCAGGGAAATAATTCTTTGATACGCAGGAGTAAACATTTCATTTTCCAACTGTCAGATATCCGTATCTGGAAATATTTCATCTCCTTAAGCATGAAGAGGTTTCTATTTCACATCTCACGTGGATGTAAACTTGTAAGAGCTATGCGGTTCGCACAGAAAAAGTGATATTTTGTCCAAATGCTTAGGTACTACCATGTTTATCATTATTGCCATTGTCTTTCAATGTTTGTTGGGGTTTATCGTCCGAGCAGCAATATTCCAGCTATACTCAGACGATAAACATGAAATGGACGATAAACTGAACATGAAATGATGTTGAAATAAAAAAAAGGATGGGACCCAAGGATAATAGAGTCGACAAATTTTGATTGCCACTAGAAAAAGGGGGAAGGGTAAGGTCGGGCAATTTAGCCTCGATCTGTGGTGGAGCGCAAAGGTTCCTACTCCTATCGAATACCACAGCAGGGTTCTTAAATTTGCGAGGAACGTGGCATCTTTCCCAACACGGTGTACCACTATGGTTTGCGGTCAGGTTTTCCGTATTATAGCCTGACAACCCGAGCATGTAACACACCCGGGATACCCCATTCCACCACCTGGGGCACATATCCCAGTTGCTCTGTGGGCAGAGCGCCTAGCCCCCGACTAGGTTCCTAAGCACTATTTAGCCGCCTTTTACGACAAGCTTAGCGCTACTGCAGGCCTATTCTTTTGACACCTGGACCTGCACGGGGCTTGTCGTTCAAGAATGCCTAATAAATTACAAATATTTTTGTCTCCTCCGTCGGATGTTATGTTTATTTGGCAGAACGATGGGAGTGCTGCAAGACGCAGGAATTAATCACAATTGTGAAACACCCAAGTTCATCCATTTTTAGCTCAACTGGTCTGAATGGCCAAGTGAGCTAGTGCCAACACTTGGTGCCTGTCTTCGACCGTCGTCGTTAACAATTTTTTAAAAACTTTTTTTTTCATGTATTACCATATTATGATTATGGTGTAATATTCCAACTTGATAAGATCTCTTTGCAGTCAAAGTTTCGTGTAAATCCGCCAAGCCATCACTACTGTACAAAAAAACGACTGTCCGTAACATAGTCAGTCGTATTTTAACTGATAAAGTTTATATATGACTGATAATGACTGACAAAAGGACTAATTTTGACTGATAAGTTGGGACAGTCTTTTGTATCGATCAGGCGTGTTACATGCTGGGGTTGTCAGGCTATAATACGGAAAACCTGACCGCAAACCATAGTGGTGCACCGTGTTGGGAAAGATGCCACAATCCTCGCACGTTAAAGAACCCTACTATTGTATTCTCCCGGAGTAGGAATCATAGGGCTCCGCCACAGGAGGCTAAATTGCCCGACCCTACCCACCTCTCCCTATTTCCAGTGGCAATCAAATTTAGTCGACCCCATTGTCCTTGTGTCCCATCCCTTTTTCATTTTATCATCAATTTCATGTTCATTGTCTGAATATAGCTGAAATATTGCTGCTCGGACGTTAAACCGCAACAAATAAACAAACAAACATATAATAATATGATAGCAATATCGTGAATAAAAGCAACTACGGAATTATTGATTGGTTGATTGATTGTTGGTTTTTAATGCCGTTTCGGCAACCAGGGCCATATCACGGCAAGAACATTTAACAAAAATGAAAATATTAAAAGCAAGATCAGTCTCTTCATGAAATAATGAAATTAAAACGAAAAGCTATTTACATATAAAAAGGTACGTAAAAAGTTAAGACATAAAATACAAATAGAAACATTACATGTATGCATTATTGTATTACATTTTAAATTGGAGGTAAAAAATTCAAATAAAAACTGGGCATATATTTGGCATTGTTAAAATTTTAGCAAAATTTTTGTTTTGTCTTATATGCATATCCAAAAATCACTCAAATGTCTCATGCAAAAAAGGGAGAATTTTTTGTGGTAGCATCAACACGAGTCCCCAATCTGCGCAATAGTAGTTTCGCAAGGCTCGGGGGGAGTTTCCCGGATTTGTCCCTTGCTCGGCTTGGACTGCCATCCGCTGCGATAGTCCGGTAAACTACCATACTTCAAAGGCTATCTGTTATTATAAGGACAATATAAATAAATTTGAAAAATTGGTTCCTGATTAAAAGAAAAGAAAATAATTAATTCGAGAACATAAGAAGATAGTTGCATAAAACAAAATAATGATTGGTCCTGTAATTCAGTTATTCAAAGTCACTAAATTCAGATTTCTTTACCAGTAGTGGCAGTTTAGATAACTAATTTGCCTAAGTTACACAAGTTTTGAATACAAATATGATTAAATGGTATCATTTTGCTTGTTTTTGTCTCGGCAGAATTCTAACTTTACTTGTCGAAAATTTGTTGTAATTGAATTTTGCTTTCCGTACACGTATAGATCAAAAGATAAATTTAGGAACATATTCATCCAAATGCATTTACACATCAGCAAAATGAACTTTGCATTGTAACAGGTGTGTAAAATGGACGATTAAGCAACCGTGTGTAAATTTTCATTCATGCTCATGTGAAAATTTGGTCATGAGAACGGGTGTGTCTAAACATTAATAACTCGCTCGAGCTAATATGCATGGATACTTGGTATATCAATATTGCACAAGTGGATAAAATGAAACACATTGATTAAAATAACCAATACAAAAGTACCAAGACAGATGTATTTTTTAAATGTTTTTTCCACCTCAAAAAGATAACTCGTTGACTAGCCTACAAGGGGACCGCGAAAGTAATTTCTTATAATATTCTAAATAATCAGCCAGATTTTTGTTAGCGTAAGGGGCGGGGTACGCAGAATGTTAAATCATGAATGTAAGATTGTAAATACGAGCCTATTCGACATGTAGTACTAAGTATATGTACCCACACTATTAATCGTAGTACTAATACTACTAGTAATTTCGTTTCTATAACAGCGCCATAGGAGAACGGGGAGTAACATAACAGATATGTTGTTTTTAACTTGTCAGGCTGTGATAAGATGGTAACTACTCCGATCAAATTACTATGTTATTTTTAAAAAATCAGTAAAAAAGAGTTATCTCCCTTAAGTAAGCAGGTCAATGTACACTACTTAAATTTCCTTTTTGAAATAAATAAAATGATTATAGTAAGATATATTAAATAATATTTGGATGTGAATATTACGTGACTAAACAACAGTAGTCGGAATGTATTGTAAAGATGCATACATTGCAGTGTATTTACTTTTCTGGAGATTTTGATAAATACTTTCACCGCGCACTGCAGGTCAGTCTGCATTCGGGGTGTCTAACAATAGATCCATATGTAAAACCAAATCGTGAAATAGGAAGAAAAAACATTTCACAGCATCAGTTTAAAATAAACTTTATGAATTCGTCGGAGTACCATCAAATTTACAGATGGTGGAGTAGAATATATATATAGAATATATATTTAGTGCAGGCGGTGTTGCCATAGATGTCACAGCGGTACGAGTTCGAGTCCCGCGGAGGGAACGACCAAAAATTTGCTTCGCAAATTTGACAGTTCGAATATCGTTGGAAATTTTTCAGACCCTTCTATAAGATTACATTATCTTCCCTGTATACATTTGATCCGATGGAGCAGTGTAGCGAATAGAGTCGTCACATTCTGAGACGTTTTATAATATTGGTTTGTTGTGACATGCATCATTAATTTGATCCTCTATCCTACATAATAACACCTAGATGAACTGTCCCGTACTGCCATACATCGTGTACTAAGTTACAGCTCTAGATTAATCAGGAATATTCTATTTCATTTATTCATATTTATCTAATTTGAGAAATTTTCTAAAATTGATAGGGTGCTGTGTTTCATGTATCGCCTGAACTTGTGTATATCAAGGCATCGAGAATACTTTAGATTACTCGAACAAAGTCAATTTTACACTGTGTAACTAAAGGTTTATTTGTAATTTACATGATGGTATTGATCTTTTTTTTTATTCATTTTTATAGTAATTTATATTTTTTTGGTTATAATTATATGAAATTAAAATTGGGAGCCGAGTGTAATGTAAAAAATAATTTAAAACCCTTGAAAATTTACTCGATATTACAAAATAAGCCTTAGGGACAGAAAATACTTAGGTTTTCATTTTGCTTTGACACTTTTTGAGACTATACAGTAGATCGGTATATTTAAGTTAATAATTTAATGATCAATTGATTATGCTTTTTATTATACAGAATTTCTACACATTTTATACCTTGTAATAATTTTCAAATAAATTTTGAATTCTACAGTGTTTTTGCAGGAGACAATCCGAGAGTATTATTACAGGTTTCTTTGTCACAGTCATGTGAAATATAAGAATTTGTTACACAGGAAACATTCCATAATTCATTATCCCTTATATCAACTATCTTGACATCACTTTGTATCTTATGTATATAGCCACAACGAATACAATATACACGCGTTATACACTGTTACATGTCACAGGCTACATCCTGTATATTGTGTCCATTTCTCATATTCATTGTGTTTTGTCTAGTTAATTGAATCAATATTCACTTTTAGGCACAAAATGATACGGTGAAATTTTCTTTAAAATTTCCTTAATTTTGCATATATTCGTTGGATATTTGATGAGACTTCATTATTATTTCTTATAGTTCTGGTTGATAAAATTGAGTTATATAGTATTACTTAATATTAATTTACTCGTGTATTTTGACAGTAAAACAAAAAAAATATGTCTTCTCACCAAAAAAAAACCGTTAATATAGTACTTACACTTATATCGCACATTGAAAACATTTAGAGTTATTTAGTAGCTGATGTAACATGAAGACCGTGTGGAACCTTCGACTTACAAAGTGCATGCAAGTCCGAGTGTCTCAACCTGATACATGTATAGGTTAAGTAGTTAATCGGCATTTAAGGTTTTATGCGCCAGTACTGTAATCCGATACATGTATGTAAGTATTTGTGCAGAATAGCGTCACGCTACAAGAATAGAAGAGAACATCTGGCAGTGAACAATAAAAAGTATACATTCGAATATATTTCACCGTCATTTAAGGAATACAGTGGCGAATCCAGCTGATTCTGGGTTAAGGAAATCCTCTTGACCCTAACTCAATATGCATTATTTCCATTCGCCAGGAACTTCAGTATACACAACCTGTTGAGTCTATCACGATCGGCTTATTTTACACTTCTATAATATGCATAACCAGATAATCCCCATATTGGCCTTGTCACTTAACTTTTATACGTAGTTCAAAGTTAAAAAAATCATTGAAAGATCCCTTCAACTGTTTTGCATTAAATTAATGAATTGAAAATATCTTGTTGCGATCCAAACAAATTTACAACGACGAAAATTTACGAACATGTTCAACATATTTTCCCTTTACATGTGAATGTACATGTGCATGATACAAATGAACACGAAATCTCTCGTTGAGAGAGAGAGAGAGAGAGAGAGAGAGAGAGAGAGAGAGAAATCTCGAATTATTTGTCCAAATGATAATTACACCCTAAAATCAACATACTAAGATTCATTTATTGACTGAGTCGCGAAGGTAAAATTAACCCGTAGCATGGTTGCATGTGACTGCGTGTACACCTATTTTGCACTGGGACCATCGTATGGATGAACCATATAGACTACATTTGTAATACTATAATAGTATTAATTTCATGAATAATTAGCAACTAGTCCTTTGACCATAAAAACCGGGGGACTCACATATGCTTTACTTTTTATTAAGTTATCAGTTTGGGAAAGATTCAAGATTCAAAATTGGCAGATGAAGTGCGTGATAAATAGGAACAAGCGAATTCTCATATATATTTATGTTGTTTTTTATTTCAAATTGACGAAAATGCATGCTTTTACTTTTATTGCTTAAGTTGAATAACTTTTCAAGGGATTTAATTTTTCATATCATTTCCTGTTTTAATTTTAACTCAATGTGTACTCTTGTGATATTAACTTTCATGAAATGTTAAATGAACAAATTATCTGCAGCGGAATACTTAATGAAAACCTAGGCACTACCGGATGTCTACACGTCTGATTTTAAATGTTTTAAACCAATGTTCTACTAATAAATAAAAATATCCACACCCAACTGTAGACATCAGTCCAGGTCAGGGTCTGTTACCCACGTAATGGCTGACGTGCCGGAAAAACTCTGCATAATTACTTTTTTATAAATCAAATTAGAGCATTACATGCAGTTTTACATGTCCTTTCCACTGGTAGAACTTTTACTTGTGAAAAGTGTCTTTTTATTGGTCTTAGCGCAATTTTTATGGTCTTAGCGCACTAAGACCGGTCTTTGCGGTAGTTCGAAGGACCCGATAAATATACTTAAAATAAACAAGTACTATCTTTAAAAAAAGACAGCCGACGCAATAAAGTTTGTTCTTTTTACTTAAAATTTTCATTAGGAAATAATTTCCATTTCCTTTTTTGAACCCCAATAAGTTATCAGAATTTGGCCAATCTGGAAACAGAATTTTGATCAAGGTGACTTGCGTTTCCATGGAAGAGCGTCTTTAAGGTCAAAGGGTAAAAAGCGAAACTTTACCTACTGCGTCGGAAAAAAGAATACGCGGGTAGCAAGATCAGAGAATATATCTGGACTATTCGACGATGCACACGTATATCCAGGGACGTATAATTATGTTCTCTTGCAGCTTGAATACAAGTAGACTTGCATACTAGTAGTATACAGGGAGTAAATAGTGTTATTTTTCTATTTTCTATGTCTGGTTTCTGGGACTGAATAAATTATTACTACGTTGAAATTGGGTTCGACTCCGGGATCGCTAAAATTCAAGCGCGGATTCGGGATTAGTCCACTTAAATTGAGAGGGAATAATTGCATGGAATGACAATTCACATAATTTGCACTCAAAATTTTCTTATTTCATACCAGATTTATAGTATAGTATTACTGCATAAGGTTTTCCATATTGGCTTAGTTATTGGTCCGAAGTAGTATAGATGTGGGATACGATTAGTATTTTTCCGGGGGAGCCAGGGAGGTGCAACGCAATGCGCATGACGTCACATCCGGTGGTCATAGACCGGAAGTGACACTTAGGTGTGATGGGAAGTGACCATTGACCATTCTGACCCTTTTGACCCTTACCACCCCACGCTATAATGCATTAGTCGGACGCGGAAGAGTTAAAAACGGGACCCGCCTCCTCATTAGCGTCGTCTTATGGATTGGAATCGTTAATTACATAAAACCACTCTTTCATTAGCATCGTCCTATAGATTTAAATGTGTTAATTGCGACCAAAGAAATTCAAACGTGTGAGATCCAATCGCGTGCGGTCACGGGGAGGATAAACACTCCGGACATGTTCGAAATCTTCATTCTCTTGCGGACTTTCAGAATAGAAAAGGTAAGAATATTAACCTCGAAGTTAGCTTTTGGCGCATAGTTTCCTCCGGGGTTTGTGTTCATTGCAGTGCTTGTTTGTGTTGAATCCAAGCCTCGAAGTAAGTTTGTTTACTTGCAAACAGGGGCCATGGTGGGTAGGATTCAGTATTGACGTTTTTTTTTTTTTTTTTTGTTTTGTTTTGTTTTTTTTTGTTTTCTGTTGTAGAATGAATTCCCAAAACAGACTCAGCCTGACTAAAAACTACGTGAAACTGGTGAAAGAAACACCTACCGAAAAAGGACACCGTATCTCGTAGAACGTGGTATCTTATCCGAAGAAATGAGCGAATGCATCGTCTATCAACCGACCAGAGCGGCGAGGACGAGAGCCGTACTGGAACTCCTGCCCAGAAGAGGACCCAAGGCTTTTGACGAATTTTGTTAAACCTTAATGGAACTGAAAAGGGACGATCTGGTGACCGTCTTGGCCCACCCGGAAGAAGAAGACATGGATATGTGTTATCCGCAGTATTCAAAATTCAATTTAGGTGGAGGCGTTTACCTCGAAGTGGACGGTGGAATCGTTCAATTGATCCAAGATCCGGTGACAATGAACTTTCCACTCGGTCGGTGGAAGATGTTGGAAAATAACGTAGATGAAATTTCCAGTGTAGTGGAATGTATAATGAGCAATCGATTTGGTTATTTGAGCAAACACTTAGGGGCAAACGTCTACGTCAAACCGGAAGCGATAGCTGGTGTGTGGATATCAGACGCTACTGGATATCATCAACGACAACCTGAGACACCCCAGTGAGCATTGAATTGGTTTGACATTCAAACAATATGATACATTGTTGGACGTGATGAAAGTAATTCCGGACCTAGTTCCGGGTTTTAAGGAGACACTTCCGTGTTATATGACGCATGAAAACGTAGATGATGCCGTGTGTTGTTTTGCATGTTATACGGATGGATTGTTGTAATGTTATGAATAAATGTATTATTTTCGTCTCGGGTTTAATAAATAACAACGCCGTGATACATTTTCGATACTTTATTGACAAAATCGACTGTATCTGTACCTTCTTCGGGGTCGTCCAGGGTCCTGATCACGTGCGTCACGTCCTACACATCTGTGTAAGAGGTAAAATACACAATGTTGTCCACACACGATGCAATCTTCTTCTTGTACTCGTACTGCGTTGTACGTCCAACTACTGCAATGTCTGTTCATAAAATTCAGGTAGGCGTGTTGAAAGGGTGGTCTTCCCGTCGGGTCGTAGTTTTCTCCTCTCGAATTGGCGTCTACGTATACGGCTACCCAGTGTGTGCCGGGGGGATTATCCGGATCCGTGTTTCCCACTAAAGCAAAGGGAACGTTTATGTCTCAGGGCAATCTGTTACTCGCATACGCCCCTTTAAATACATGTCTGTGTCAGTGTATGTTGTGTTTATCATGCACAGTAGTCAACACTTTCCTGTTTCTATCTATTTCGATGACGTTGTCAAATTCGGCATACAATAGGCTTAGAGGGCTTCCGAAAAATTAATCTCTACTCTCAGGTTGCCTTGTTTTATCAACTGAAATGCTCCCTCTTCCGACATGTCTGGTGTCAAACCAAAGGCGAATAGTGTGTGTCCTTTGGCGTAGTCTTCTCTCGTGGTGGCGTTTTCTTCGTCCTTGGGCAAGCTTTCTTGAGTTTCATCCTGGATAAATTGGCGTAGCCTTTTCATCGAAGTATAAGGGTCTTGGCGTAGTCCATTCATCAAAGTATCTTGTTTTTTTTTTCTTTTCTCAAAGCATCTTGGTGTAGTTCTGTCATCAAAGTATCGTAGTCCGACATATCAGTTTGCATCGATTTTGTATTTCTAATGTTGTCTGTTGCTGGACAGGATGCGTATGTGGACTGCATTGGTCTTTTTGCATGGTTCTCGTACCGTGATAGACGCAGTGATCTTTGTGATGGTCTATAATAAGGAGAACACCTGGTTTCACTCCGATGGGATACATCAATTATAGCTTGGTATCCATGAGTTTTCCTAAAATGACGTTTCATATTATAACTTCTTGTAAAGATCGATCTCAAAGGGTATCGCCTTCTCAAACCGTGACTTCATCGATAAACTATTTCTCAAATTTATTGGTCATAGCTCTAAAGCTAACCCTAGACAAATAACATGGCTTGACCCTAAATATAAACCTAAGCCTAACCCTTTAATTGATTATACAGCTAATCCTAACCCGAACCTAGATCTAACGTTTAACTCTAACAAATTTCTTGACACTGGACCTTATCAGAAACTCTAACACCAGTTCTTTGACCCGCACGCTAACTATCTAAATCTAACACTGACCCAATTCATAACCCCGAACCCGAACAGGTAACGATCGAGATCTGACCCCAATCCCCATAACAAACTCTATGTGTGACTTTCATAAAGTTTAAGACCTGACATAGGCCTAACTCTAGACTTAACCATAATCCTAGACAAAGGGCAACATCTAACCCCACCCTTAATCATAACCGTAGGCCTAAATGTACACATAACCATAAACTTAATCCTTACCATTGACCAGATCCTTGATCTAACGATTGACTCTAGCAACTAGTTTTAAGCTAGATAATGTGTCAGGATAGGATTATATTAAAGTTGGTGTTGAGTAAACATAGAAAAGACCGGGCTAAAGAGAGTTAGGGTAAAAGCTAGGATAAGTGTTATAGTGAGGGTTATAAGTCACGGGTTAGGGTAAGATTTAGTGTTAGATCTCGGGTAAGTTCTTCGTCTTGGATACGGTTAGATCTAGGGTTAGGTCTTCACTTGATTACATTTAAATCTATTGTTCGGTATACGGTTATGTCTACACTTATGATTGAGTGTATGATTGGGACCAGGTCTTAGTATTTGTCTAGGGATAAGGTTATGTCTAGAGATAGGTCTAGGTTAGGTTTCGGTTAGAGTTAGATCTAGACGTAGGTCTATGGGTTAGGGTTAGGGTTAGGGTAAAGTGTTGGGTTAGGCTTATGGTTATGTTTACGGTTGGGGTAAGTTGCTGATGTTTGTGCAGGATTATGATTAAATTCGGATTAGGGTTAGTGGTTAGGGTTAGGTTAGGATAAGGGTTAGGATTAAGTGTATAGTTAAGTGTTTGATAAAGTATAGGGTTACACATAGTGTTATGTATAATGTTAAGGTCAGGTTAGGGTTAGAGTTTCACATAAGATCTAGTATCAAGAAAATTGTTAGAGTCAACCGTTAGTTATAGGCTCAGGTCAATGAGAAGGGTTAAGTTTAGGCTAAGTGTTAGGTTAGTCTTAGGGTTATGTTTATGGTTGGAATCAGATGTTGATGTTTGTCTATGGTTATGGTTAAGTCAGGGTTAGGGTTAGGATTATATTTAGAAATAGGTCTAGGTTAGGTTTCGGTTAAAGTTAGATCTAGACTTAAGTCTTGTGTCTGGTGTTGGTCTTGATGGTCTAGCTTGAGGCCTTTGATTAAAGTTATGTCTAGAGTTACTTATCGGGTAAGGGTAAGATGCATGTACTTGTTTCGGTCTGGGTTATGTTTAGGGTTAGTGTTTGGAATAGACTTACAGAGTTTGTTCTAAGGTGAAAGATACTTACATGATAAAATTAGAGCTAGGGTTAGGGTCTGAATTTCAGGTAAGGTCTAGTACCAATGCAGTTGCTAGAGTCAATCGTTAGATCAAGGATCTGGTCTATGGTAAGGATTAAGTTTATGGTTATGTGTACATTTAGGCCTACGGTTATGATTAAGGTTGGGGTTAGATGTTTGTCTAGGATTATGGTTAAGTCTAGAGTTAGGCCTATGTCAGGTCTTAAACTCTATGGAAGTCACACATAGAGTTTGTTATGGGGATTGGGGTCAGATCTCGATCGTTACTTGTTCGGGTTCAGAGTTATGACTTGGGTCAGTGTTAGATTTAGATAGTTAGCGTGCGGGTCAACGAACTAAGGTTAGAGTTTCTGATAAGGTCAAGAGTAAAACGTTAGATCTAGGTTCGGGTTAGGATTAGCTGAATGAGTATAAGTAAAGGGTTAGGCTTAGGTTTATATTTAGGGTTGGGGTCAAGCCATGTTATTTGTCTAGGGTTAGCTTTAGGACTATGGCCAATAAATGTGAGAAATAGTTTATCGATGAAGTCACGGTTTGAGAAGGCGATACACTTTGAGATCGAATAAAGTTAGTTAAAAAATGGTTAAGGATAGAGTTAGGGTTGAATCTTCAGAATTGCGCAGGGTTACTTTTGTCTATCGCAAGTTTTGTATTGGTTGAGGCTTGGTGTTAGACCTTTGTGTTATGAAAGTTATTGTTAAAGAAATAACCATCTACTTTTAAGCCTCATATCAGGTTAAAAGTTTAGAGTTAAGGATAGAAATAAATAAGATTATGAGGAGTGAAGGGGGAATTGTAGGTGATTAGAATCAGTAGAGTAGAGACAAGTGTCGTTAGAGTCGGGAGTCCTTAGAGTAGGGGTAAGAATCAAGAATCGTTAGTCAGGAATAAGAGTCAAGAGTCGTTAGAGTCGGGGGTACGAGTCAAGAGCCGGAGTAAAGAGTCGTTAGAGTCAAGAGCCGTTAGAGTCAAGAGTCGGAGTCAAGGGTCGTTATAGTTAAGAGGCGGAGCCAGAGTCAAGCGTCGGGTAAGAGTCAAGAGTCAATATTAAGGGGTCAAAAGAAAGAAAGTAAAGAACCAAACATAGCCTCAAAAAGTGGGGTTTGAGTAAGGAAGGAATATCAGCGAGAAGACATGCAAAAAATAGTCTTAAAAGTAAAAGTAAAAAAAAATGTTATCATTTTGTTCTCAGTTGTCGAAGAAGAAGGTCGTCGTTTACAAGATATTCACGACTTGTCCAGAATGCAAAATGATCTTTACAAGAAGTTATAATATGAAACGTCATTTTAGGAAAACTCATGGATACCAAGCTATAATTGATATACCCCATCGGAGTGAAACCAGGTGTTCTCCTTGTTATAGACCATCGCAAAGATCACTGCGTCTATCACGCTACGAGAACCATGCAAAAAGACCAATGCAGTCCACATACGCATCCTGTCCAGCAACAGACAACCTTAGAAAGACAGAATCGATGCAAACTGGTTTATCGGACTACGATACTTTGATGACAGAACTACACCAAAATGCTTTGAGAAAAGAAAAAAAAAACAAGATACTTTAATGAATGGACTACGCCAAGACCCTAATACTTCGATGAAAAGGCTACGCCAATTTATCCAGGATGAAACTCAAGAAAGCTTGCCCAAGGACCCAGCTGACGAAAACTTTTTCATACACCCGACAGACGATCCCCTTACTTTCGACGTACCCAAAGGATACTTGGACGACCATTTCATGCCGTGGGCCCATCCCTTTACCAGGTCATTGCAGGACCCACTGGAAGTGGATAAACGATGTTTGTACGTCGATTCGTACAAATTGTGAAACACATGATGATGTCTAAACTCGATCAAATAACGTGGTGCTACGACGTGTACGAGGCCATTTATGGAACCATGGAGGATGTCGACTTTGTACAAGGACTCTCCGACCTTGACATCTTGGATCCTAGAGGGAGACACTTGCTTATTCTAGACGATATGATGAATTCGGTCACCGAATCTGTCCTCCATCTCTTCACGAAATATTCTCACCATAAAAAATATAAGTGTTATGTTGCTGGTTCAGAATCTGTTCAACAAAAAACAAGTATCACAGAACCATCAGTCTGAATACTCATTACCTGGTTGTTTTTAAAAATCCCAGGGACGTATCACAGGCCCTGACCAACGCCCAACAAATGTTTCCCAAAAAGACAAACTACTTTATGAAATCGTACGAGTATGCCACTGCCAAATCGCACGGATATTTATTGATCGACATAAAACAGGGCACTCCCGACAACTTGAGATTGAGAAGCAACATTTTCCCATGGGAAATTCAGGATGTGTTCTTGGGTGTATAAATAGAAATGAAACAGGATATGTGGTCACTTCGTGAATGACCCGCGAAGGAGATGGACGCATCCGGAGCAATAAAGATTTTCAAGATTGTTCCCAGTCGAGGGATTCATTTAGAAGAGGTCACCAGTCGCAATGCCCTGTACGTGCAATGGACGACAGGAAGGGCTCAAAGACTGAACTGACAAAAGAAAGTGAGGTCCCACAAAGACTTCGTGGTAGACCTGCTGGAGGAAAGAAAAAAGCCAATAAAACAGATGTGACCCCTATAAATAGAACTGTATAGAGAGGAGGTCGAAACAAAGATCGTGTAGCTGTACTAAGAACGTAAAACCCCAATAACGGGTCAAATCAAGTACACGCGTCATGTTAACACTGAAAGGATGAAAAAAGGAATTTACCCATTAGACCCTTATACTACGGATAAAATCTATAAGGTTGAGTGGGTCTGTAATAGGTAATGAAATGGTCGACTTTAAAAATCTAATTATAATAAAAATGAAAGGCAATACGCCATTCAATAGCTCTTAACGTTCCGAATGCACAACGTGTAAACTTTTTGCAAAAATTGTCAGGATTATCTTTAGTGGTTAGTCAAAATTTCAAACTGAATATAAAAAATATTAAAACAAAAATAATTAAAACAATGATAAAAATTTCTTAGTGGTAAACATTGCGCAACACGTTCTTATTCCTGTAATGTATTCATAAAGCAGAATAAAAAGCCGTTAAAAATCAATACACGGGCTATTGAAATCACCAGTAAAATGGAAAGTTTAAAACATCTGTCTAATCAGTGAGACATCTATTCACAATCCAGTGAACACAAAGAAAATCAAATCAAATCAAATTAAAATTTAAAATATATTCAAAGTGCCCATTCAGTTATTACATAGAGACAATGAAATTACAATTAATTTACAAAAATAATTAAAAAAAACAATGTACGATAGTGAAAATGTAAAAATAAAAAAAAGCAATATAAACAAAGAAAGATAACTCTTGTCATAATACACCCCCCTCTTTTATACTTACCTGTTTATAGTATACTATGTAATGACACTAATTAGGACACTTAATGAAGATACCTATGGAGGTCGTATCTCCCTTCCCACCTTTAAGACCCCCTTCCTACATCAAAAGGTCCTTAAGTTCCCTTTATGGGTCCCCTCATGTAAGTCCACTTCCGGTCCCCGTCCCTCTACTGGTCACTTCCGGTCTATGACCACCGGTTGCGCATTGGGGTGCACCTCCCGAGAAATACGACCTGAAACCTTCATGTATACTACTGTCCGAGGCTAGCCATATTGGACTGAAGCGTAGACGAAATCTTATATTTCTAGCCGAGGACCAATAAATCAGCCAATACAAAAAAACCTTACGCTAATATACCTTTATTGACTAACATGTCCAATACACTAGGCCAATATGGACTTTAATCAGTCCAGTATGACGTATTGTATGGGGACGGCCTAATCCCGAATTTGCCGGCTAGATCCCGTATTGGCGCACTTTTTTGTATTTTGTATTGTATCATTAGTTTTAATCATATTTAGCTAATATTCGAAGTTTAGTCAATAAAACTCATCATTCTTTGAATGTACTAAAACCTGATCTACATTTACTTCCGAGAATTCTACAAGTATTTGTCCGCTTAAAATTACGCATATATTTTGCACGTGAAAATGGTGTCAACAGCGGCCGGACCCAGAGATTCCTAAATGGGAGGTGATCTTTCGAAGAGAATCAGACTTTCTTTTACATATTAGAACAATATTAGCTTTTTTAAAGGCCACCCATTCGGACGATTTTGAAACAAAAAATATTTGTCTCATTGTCTCATTTTCCTATACAAGATTGGCAAAGTTATATGACTCTTATACATTTTATAGATTTTTGCATGCACATTTTACGGCTGCAAGTCGTTTCTAATGATATTATTAATTCGGTATTTACCTACTACATTACATGTCTTTGTAGTATCATAGATCTATGGTTACAGGTCTATGGTTGTGCAGTACAAAAGAAAACTAATATTCAACTAAACGGCAAAACTGAGCTACGAAAAAATCTGGATGACTTATAATTACAGTATATAACTTCTGACATATTCTCAAACAAATATTACATTTTCACTTAAAATTTATTTTGTATACAAGTACCTACCGGTACCGCAATACTTTTTCAACTTTCAGAACTGTACCAGGGACTGTATATGCATGTAATATTATAGCTTTACACTTGAGGTCATAATTCCATGGTCAATACGTACATTTACATTGTACATGCATATATTCTCAAGCGGATACTATCTAATAACTTTTAAATTCTTTTCTCAGTGACAAATTTCATATTTTTGTTAGAATAAAAGAGGAAATAAGATGAGTACATAAAAAATTGAATGGGATAGAAGGATAATAGGGTTAACAAATTTTGATTTTTTGTTATGATTTTTCAGTAAATTTTAAGACGATCTAAGGTTGTGTTAAGATCGAAATGGCCGAGTTAGACTTAAAACTCAGTACTAGTGAGAGAATGTGAATGCATGAAGTATATACGCAGATTTTCGTAATTTATTATTTGAGGCAGCGTGTAAATATAAATGAATTGTTTTAAACATTGTCTGATAACGATAAATTTATTTACACTTTTAACTATGAAGAATTGTGTCAGTTAGCTGCTAAAATCTGCTATAAAATTTTATGTAGGAGAACTAGTTTTTTTATATAAATAGTTAACTTTTTATAAATGTGTTCTCATAATTCTTCATAGAATGGCACTTGTATACTGCTTTTCATACTTGTATGTCTTTTATTGTTGACTTTTAAGCATAAGTATGTCGTATAAATTATGGTATTTTATATGTTGTACAAGTGGTGAGACTGATTAAATATTGAAACTGAATCTGAATCTACTTAGAATTGCAATGTACAATTTAAGCCCCGGACATTCTACGGTCGGTTGAATCCATAGCTCTTTGAGTCCATGTGCACAGGTAAAGATCAATGGAATACCGAATTACGTAATATGGACACCGGAGGCGGTAACCTTTATTCATTACCTGAACTTCAGGTAGAAAGACTTGCCGTTCGTTTAATATGATACCCTGCATAACTCATTACAATCACGACCTTTTAATTAAGATTTTTTTCGTTTCATTCATACATACAGACGGTACCGTAAAAGAAAAAAATGTGGATCTTATACAATTCCCGGGTTTTCAGGACTACGCCTAAGACCTCATCGCGGTTGGTTATTCTTATAAGGTATACTTAGTCTAGTACGCATAAAAAACACTGGTTAAAATCAATTTTCTGTCCAGTAGTTCGAATGGCGGTATGATCTACTGAATAGATATTTGTTTTAATCTTCGATTTCTCTGCTAAGAGACTAGATACACTAATTTAAGTTACATACGTTGTCGTGCTATGAGAATCTACCTCCAATCACACAATTGCAAACATCGCTAACAACATGTGCCCCACGGATATAATGCCGCATGCCAACGTGGCAAATGAATTTAAATCAACCCATCAAGTGGGACCTGAGGTTCTTGTGACAAAAAAGTCTGTATCATTCTGTAAGTTAAAATGGAAGTCCAATTAAACCGGAAGTTAATACTGTACACTAACTAAGATTGCCATATGCCCTATGTATATATTGCTGCAAACAAAACTAGAAATTTATTTGTCCAGTGGAAGGCAAGATGTTTTTGATGAAATTTCATACAGACGGATGAACCAACCTATTTATTACCTATTCGCACAGTTAGTGTAGACCATAACACAAGCTTAAAATAATTAGTTTATATACTTATAGACAAGTACCTGTATGCATACAGATTTACGGACTTTATGCTGATAGAAATTAGTAATTTGTTTATATGTACATAATACTTAAACATGTCTGATATAGTATCAGGGCCACATATTATACTTAATTTCTTTTACAATTTAAATGCACTACTAGTTTAGAAATTGGAAGTCTTCGATTGTTTAAAGGAACATAACAACCAAGATACATGTAACTATGTGTAAATCCTAATATCTATACATGTACAATATTAAGTCTACTGTAACATTTGTGACCTAAAGATTTATTTAAAGATTGCTGTAACATGTGCCTTAAAAATAATCAAATATTCATCATAAGCACACAATTGTAAATCATGAATTAGCATGACAGTTTTTTTAAATGTTGCTTTTGTTTGTCTAAACACTGCTCAGGAGCCTCTAGTGCGCAAAGGACTTAAGCGATTATTCGATGTTCTTAAAATTTTGCAGGAATAAAGCAAATAGTGTTGGGATAGTTTTTGTAAAATTTGAACATTAGATATTTAGATATTTTAAAATTTATATTATCTTAAATCTTAAATCTGCTAATTAAATTACGGACAGATAATGACAGACAATAGATTGTTTTGGTAATGAGGTATATATATGAAATAAGATACAATGTCATGTTACGTGATGTCAAATAATAGATTTTGAAATATTATTCATTGCTATAAATTGTCTTATATTTTCCTCCAAATTTAAAATAAATGTTAAAAGAAGACATTTGGTGTACAGAGAGGCGAGTTACTTATCGTGACGTGTAAATCTTTATGAAATAGCACGACTAGGTACCATACCACCAACGGAAGACTGAGATTTCAGGGGAAAAAAGGTATTAAATGTATATGTTGGGTGTTAGGATGGATAAATATGCTCAATTCAAAGGCGACACTCATGAAAGTAGCTGTGATTTAAGTTGCAACTTAAGAAAATATTGTGTTTTTCAATTTAAAAAAAATGAATATAACTAAATACCTTAAAAATAATAATCACAATAAAAACAAGTTACTAGTGTCATATAACTTAATTCGTCTTATCTTGTACAAGTATTGGTAAAACCAATTAATATCCAGTGTGAAATATAATGTAACCCCACTCCTAGAATATTTACGACTACTGAAGCGCGTGTTTCGAAACAAGTACATGTACCTTATAAACAGATAAATGTAAGTAATTTTACAATATCTACAATGATACAATGTAAAAGAACATGACAACTGCCTACAAGATTTCGTGAGTTGGGAAATAAAGCCTTTTAATTTCAGTAACGTGTTGGATGTTTGATTTGCGAGACTTCAACTAGACATTTTGAGTTTTGAAAAAGTCGACGATTTGATTTGTATACTTTAATTCACGACATTTATTCAATATTGTCTTTTAAATTCAGCAGTGCTCCAGTTTTATTGAAAAATGTATATTTTAGTACGGAATTTTGATTTTTAACAAGTGTAAACCCCCCCCCCCAAATCATTTGCATCGCTCCGCTCGGCATTAAGGCCAAACATCCTGAACTATTCCCCCTCTTGTAGTTTCAGACATTTTGTCGGGTCCCTCAGCTAACCAAAATCTGGACCCGCCACTGTGGTATTATATCAATATATTGGCTTAAAATTAAATATACATCTACATGTATTATATTTCCACATTAATGTCGGCGTGTTTATAATGACGCAGAAAATGAAGAAATCGCAAAATATAAAACAGATTAACAATGCAGAAGAGTATGAATATTTCCAGTTGTGATTCCATATTTAATGTAAAGGGCAGACACCAAACGTTATTCATGTGAAAAGGGGTGGTTCAGATCAAGTACTTAAAAGGAGGGTTCAAACTTTTATTGCTTAATTCTGCTCTAATTTTCTAACATATCAACGTTTTACACCAGAAACTGCCCTTTTGTGTCCGCTATCTTTACTGGCATTTCTGAACGGCGGAATTTATGAAAATATGGAACATTTCGTCGAATCACACCACTCTAAACCAATAAAGAGCAAGCAAACAAACAAAACAAACAAACAAGCAAAACAGAAAACGTGGAATTAAGCAGTTTAAAACGTACAAATGGTGTTTTGATCATAATCAAGTCTAAACAAATAGTTCACGATTCCCGCCTGGTAACAGTAGAGAAAGATGACAGTTAAAATTTGCTTTTGTTCAAGGTTAGATAATGCATCTCTGGAATGACAATCTGTGATCTGGTGTTATAATATTCGAAATTTCAGTTACAGATCTTAGGAAAATGTATGCGTTTTTAAATTTAAATATATATGTATTAAAGATAATACTTGTGATGAGCTGTGTTTTACAGGATTCATTGTGTATGAGACGGTACGTAACATAGAAGTTATATATTTGTAAGAAATAGATGTGATTAGTAGAGAGGTACATGTAGTTCAAAAATAGTACATATCTTAAGTTACATAGTTTAGTTCATTTTTTGACTTAGCTTGCATGGAGTTCGATTTGAAACTGTAGAAAACAGAAAAGACTTACACCAGTAGTTCATTTAAACTGGTTATCGAACAGGGATGTTAATTGTAAACTGACAATAATTTGGTTGAGATTTTTTTAAAGATACATATATTGCCATTTTTTAAGATGTTCGAATTACGGCACATTTGAGGTCTTTACGGTGTGATGTATGAAATATTAGTGTCATCCATCAGGGATCGCTGATACAAATGTATAATAAAGCAACATTGAAGGTATACTACAGTAAGGCATTTTACCCTTTACATGTGTACATTGGCGGATTTAATATACGGATTTGGGGGTGGGGCGGCGATCTCTTTGATTTACAGAGAATTTCATTATTTTCTAGGGTGGCATTTGACGGATTGCCTCCACATGGATCTGACTATGGTTTACATGCATGCATTTTGCAAGAGGTTCCCGGAACTTATATATTTAGCTATATTGTACCTATGCCTTAAGGCGATTTGCCACACCGGCGTGGATACAGCTTTACGTTGACTAACTACATCGGCGGATGGGGTTACATTGTTCTAAAATAAGGTTATGTTATGATATCAAAAGAGAGTTTAAGGGACAGTTAAATGATTAATTGTAATGAGAAAATAATAATTTAGAAAGAAAATACATGTTTTGTTAAGTAAGTAACACAACATAAAATACGAGATAAACCAGTGTAAAAAGGGGACGAATGAACGCAATATGAATTTATTCATTTATATACAAGTATGTTCGAATAAGCCTTAAAGGAGAAGACCATGATATTGTGCAAGTCAAGAATGTCGATTGATTTATTGATTGTTGGGGTTTATCGCCCGACCAGCAATATTTCAGCTACATTCAGGCGATGAATATGGAGGAGATGACAAAATGAACATAAAGTGATGATAAAATGAAAAATGGGATGGGACACAAGGATAATGGAGTCGAGAAATTTTGATTGCAACTGGAAATAGGGAGAGGTGGGTAGCGTCGGACAATTTAGCCTCCTGTGGTGCATCCCTATGGTTCCTACTCCGGAAGAATACCACAATAGGGTTCTTTAACGTTCAAGGAACGTGGCATCTTTCCCAACACGGTGCACCACTATGGTTTGCGGTCAGGTTTTCAGTATTATAGCTTGACAACCCCAGCATGTAACACACCAGGGGTACCCCATTCCACCACCTGGGACATACAACCCAGTTGCTCTGTGGGCAGAGCGCCCTAGCCCCCGGCTAGGGTTCTGAGCACTATTTAGTCGCCTTTTACGACAAGCTTAGCGCTGCTGCAGGCCTATTCTTTTGACACCCGGACATGCACGGGGCCCACTAAAAACTGGGAGCATGGACCTGGTGCACCGGTAGGGTAAGCGTCCTCTGCTTTTCTAGAAACACCCAACGAGTTGCTCATAAAAAGTCAAGTCCGGGGTAGACAAACGAGGAAATGAAAACTATGACCCGTTGAATAAGTCAGTTTTCATGGTGCAGATGGATACCCCATAACGATCCACGAATTCATGATGACGACCATAAAATTTCTGTAGTGATGACTTCAATCTTGTAGCAAGATGATGTTATTTGATGTTATTACTTTTGAATTCAATGGAAGCCTTAGGTATGAGCGTTAAGAATTTATGACCAAGAAAAAAACATGGCCACTTTTACAAAATAAAAAAGAAAACAAGATAGAATGTGGCTAATTAAGACAAATGAAAAAGTAATTAAGGGAACGAATTTGGCTCAGTGGGCACCTAGTTAAGGAGTTCGGGCTTCTTCATATTTCCTTTTGCTTTTCCTGGTTATACGTTCTACCCATTGGTTCTATATACGTTGGTTTTTACTTTTGATATCCTCCATTTTTATAAACACTCAGGTATTTACCTTTCCTAATAATAAGCTCACAGCTTAAGCCAGTGAACCGTTAATGAAACATAACAAACAATGAAAGAGTAAGGAGGTAGGAGAATTGAACTTTATTTTAATGGTTTTTTTATAGAATTGAAAAGGACCGTTTCTGATCAGGGTCAAATTATTTTTGCTTATCTGTTTCTTGTTCGGACGGTAATAAATTTGTGTGATGAATTTATTGTGTTGTGCATCTGTGAACATGATATTTATCACAGTTGGGCCATAAGAGATGAAGATCACTTCAGTGGTAACTAGTTTTGTATTAATATGGTAAATACAGCTTCTTAATTGTATAAACTTTCCATTAACATAATCTGCCATTATCATGACCATTTTTGTTATTTACAATATTTGTATAGCGCCAATCTAAACTACAAAACTACATTTACTCTAAGCGTTTTCAGTATATAAATGATATACAAAACAAAGTACGTAGTAATCAACACCTTAAATTATACAAAAGAAAATGAAGATAAAAATATTATTCAGAACCGTAATTATGTATTTTAAATATAGAAATTTGGAAAATCAAAAAAGAAAAGACGAACAAAAATAAATACAAACTGTAATTAAAACATAATTAAGTATTAAAACATTATTTAAATAGTATAAAAAATATATTATAATTACTTAATCTAAAATTAATTTTCATAAAAAAGGCAAAAGTAAAAATATCTAGAAAATAAATTAAATATTAATATTTTATCATTTAAATGAAGTAAGAATTAAAAAATGGTTCCATTTAAAAAATAAAAATCCAAAACATAACATTACTGTGTTAAATATACCATTGATAAACATAGAACATCGATAAAACATAATAACGTAAAAATCTTTAAAAAATTACCATAAGTTGTCCTAAAAAGATGAGTTTTCAGTCTGGATTTTAAAATGTTAATTTTGTCTAAAACTCGTAGTTCGCCGGGAAGATTCTTTAATAAAGTGGCAGCTGCCTTGTTGAACCTATGATCACCGTACGATTTCGTTTCACTCTTGGCGTTTCAAGTTTAACAGGGTTCTGGGAGCGTAGTGCCATCCATTATTACCTTCATAGAATTGTTCCTGTTTACACTACCCATCCCTTCATTTCACATTGAAAATTCCCTATTTCCAAATTGCATTTTCCTGTATTATATGATTACTTTTTCTACTTATGTGCACTTGATCACAATCTGATTAATCGTATTTCAATCAAATCTTGATAAATTCACTAAAAACACTTGTAAGTTTGAATTAGTCTCAAGATATGACCGAAGATTTATTTGAAACAGAAATTGTGTACATTGACTATTTGCTTAAACACTTTAGTTCCTATCTTAAACGTTAAATACAGTATACACTGCGAGGATTAATTCATTTGGACTGATTGTTACATTTTTGCAATATCCCAATTTCCTGCCTCAACTAACATTTTTTATGATGTGGTTTCATTATTTAATGGCCGCGCGCGTGTCTGGTTGTAAAAAAAATCGATAGGACCGCAGCAGCGCTAAGCTGGTCGGAAAAGGCAATTTTAGCGCTAAGGACACGGCCGGGGGCTTGGGTGCTCTGCTCATAGAGAAACTTGGTTTTGTGCCACATGTGTAATGGGGTACATTTGGCATGCTACATACTGGGGTCGTCAGGCCATTATACGGAACACCAGACCGCAAACCATAGCAGTGCAACGTCTTGGAGAAGATGCAACGCTCCTTAACCCTCTCAATTTTCAGTAGCAATCATAATTTGTTTGTTATCCTTGTCTCCTATTTCACTTTTCATCATTATTTCATATTCATTTTATCATCCATTTCATGTTCATAAAATATATGAATAGCTATAGGGTATAGCTGAAATATTGCTGCTTGGGCGGTAAACAACAACAATCAATCAATCAACCATTACTTCATGAATTGCAATTATGTAGTATTTTGAATAGCAATTCAGATTAAAAAAGTTTCACACTACTATTGAATAGCATACATGCTTCTCCATAATGTCCTACACAAACCCTATTTCCCACATAAAACATCCATAATAAAATCACCAATTTGTTTCCTTATATTATTACATCATCAATTTACATGTTGAAGAATTTAAAGTGCTCTAAACTGTGAAATTCTCGCTGCAGTTTTGTTCTCGTCGTTTTTGCAGAAGCGGGTGTAGCGCGAATAAATTGAAGCCCTTAGCAAAAGGGCAAGGTACAAATGCGACTGAGCGTGTATACTTCAAGGACAAATTATAGCTTTAAACAGACGACGGACACAGCGTGCTATGTAAGACATTAACATTGTTGTATATGAAGTAATAAAAATTAAGTTATGTGAAAGTACTTTAATTCATGGACACCAATTTTCGTGGATAAAGGAAGAAACACAAGCTCGGGAATTCTTGAATTCGTGGTTTGAAATTTTCAGTATACACATCAATGCGAATTTACCATTCGTTAGGAACCAAATTTCGTGGTTAGATATACCCACGAAAACCACGAAAATAGGTATGATTAATCCTTTGACAGTCCATCACACACACCTGTCGGATTTGTACGATCATCAACAGATCACGTGCTCAGTTTAAGGATTTACATATGATCAATACCGATAGCTTCATAAGCACTCATAATTAGCCCAGTTTTTGTTGACAACCGCTTCGCAGTTTTTACTTGCCAGTGCGAGTGAATTGGTTCAATAACACTAAGTCTTAAGTCAACTTTGAATTAGGACTACCTTTTGTTAAATTTATATGATATTATTTTTATAAATAAATACGTTTTCAAATTCAAAGTCCCAATTCCCCTAACCCCTTATACCAAAGGTTTTGAATTAAGCATAAAAGAAACATTCGACTTGAAATGAGCTTCTAGAAATGCAAGCTACTGTATAAATAAAGCGACTCAACTTACGCATCAAGAGAGGTACGCACGTTATTTTTTTTTATCACAAAGTCCTACTAACATTTTATTTTGTAGTACCGCCAGTAAACACAGTTTTAGCGATTATTTTGGTTATAATTCTACACTGTCTTGTTAGAGAAGATGATTTTACAAAGAAATACGAACCAATGCCGTTTTACACGACGTAAGCCATTCTTTTTGTCTATCCATTGCTTTGTTGTAACCGTTCAGAGTTAAGATATGATGACATCGAATGTTGTATGTTTTACAGTGTATGTGTTGACTTTCTCCGTATTGTGCTCCGTTCGTGTCAAAGTTAGCGACTTCTCATTGTGTATCTTCAAATGACATATAAATATATTTTAAACCAATCTACATTTTTTCTTTACTTCTTCAACTTTGATAATAAATTTCTCAGAGTAATCGTCCATTTCGTCGTGGAGATAGAGGAGTATTTGGTTTTTGATTCTGAATACATCAGAACCAACTCCATATTTTATAAAGTTGTGATTGAGAAGTTATAGTTGTTAGTTTGGAAATCACATTTGTATTATGTCTTTGGTATGACTGGATCTATTGGTACACTATGTTTTAATAATGGATTAATTGGTATGTGAAATGATCTTGACAAAAGGCCGCAGCTGTGATCTCTTAAAAAAAGCTTAGAAAAAAACAGAGTCAGTCTCAAACAAACAATTGCACTATCAAATGCAAAAAAGCAGATTAAAAACTTTTCTGATCATATGCGAACAAAGTTTGAAATTTTAGTACTTGTTGAAGGGCTCAGGTTTATACCACTTTCATCAACAAAACGTTGGAAATATATTTAACTAAAAGATTTCGACTGACTGACTCAATAAATGAGATGCAAACCATTTATATTCTCCTGCCAACCCCAACTACCTTTACATAAATTCAACAAAACACACTTATCTTTTATTCTAGAGTCATTCGCCTCTTTACCAGCGTGGATGTTTAACTCATCACTAAATCAAGTAGGAACATGATGATAACATACCATCAGGGCAGAGTCAGCCATCCCAGTGACTCGCCTGACCTGGGCATACTAACCAAACCTCCCTAGAACTCCTGAATGATATGGTTAACATGTAAGACCCGCCTCATAACCGGCCACGTTGCAAAATGTTGTTGTCGATGAAAATAACTTTAAAAACGACCTTTACATTTGTGTAAACAATCTGAACAAACATATACTCAAATTTGATCTTTTTATAATACTCAATGAGTATACATATTTGGAAAAAGGATCCGTTATTTTCGTCTTAATTTATCTTCTGAAAGCCATGGGAGGATATAATATTTCCGCATAATTCACGTGACGGGGTATAGAAAATAACGTCAACTGAAAGATAAATCGCTTGAGATCCATGTCGGTTGCTAAGTAGTAAATAGTCTGAAATTCAAAGAATGCTTATTTATTATGTGACCCAAATCGCATGCATTATTATGTGTCAATTAACAATTAATCAATAGTGATCATGATGCTATAAAAATAATTTAATTCAATGGGTCGGAGTTGTAGTTTAGGAATAACTGAAATCTTATTTTTTTATGAAACAGAACCCTAACAAATGCCAATATTGCAAATATCAGTTGAATCATTCAGAGACAACATACTTTAAAGTTGTAATTATAAACGCTTTATATCACAGACCGGATCATTTTGTAGACTATTTAAAAGAACTAAGGCCTTAACCCTGTCGTAATTACGCAATAGTATTCTTTAGATAAGATAGTGCATTATTGGGACAAAGATTAGTGAAAAAAATATTTCATCGTGTTTCCTGCGTTAGTAAATTCATCAGAAAACATAAATTTGTCACTTGTATAATCGATTATCTAAAGTTGTGTGAGGTTGCATGATGGAGAATGAAAAGTTTGAAAATTACTCTGTCAACGATTACAAAAATCGGACCGGGACAGATGACAAAGATGCCGTGCAAGGTAAAGCATATTTTATTTTACTCTTTCAGCTTGGTAAATCTGGAACTATGAATCAACTTAAACTTTATTATGACGACGTCAAACCATTATTAGAAAGAAAAATGGTTTATTTTTTTACGAATCAGCGATGGCAAGACAATGAACGAGAAAACTATTTAGGAAAAATCCTTCTTGAGTAATGATGGATTATATAAAATAGAAATAGAATATGAAATATCATACGTTTATTATATTGTGAGTGAATGGTCTAATTTTAAATATCCGTTAATTCTAGAAAATTTTGATTGATTGATTGATTGATTGATTGATTGATTTTCTAGCGCCCGAGCAGTATTTTAGCTATATGTTCAGGCGATAAACATGAAACGGATGATAAAATGAACATGAAATGATAATGAAATGAAAAATTGGACGGGACATAAGGTTAATAGGGTTAACAAATTTTGATGGCCAAGAGAAATAGGGAGAGGTTGGCACGGTCGTTGGCGGAATCCAATAGTTCCTTTTCCAAAAGAATTTAACAGAAGGGTTCTTTACATTGCGCAGAACGTGGCAACATTCCCAACACGTTGCACCACTATGGCTTGCTGTCAGATTTTCAGTATTGCCAGTAGTACCCCATTCCACCACCTGGGGTACACATATCCCACGTTGAGCTTTATATGACAATTTTGCAATAGTAACTGTACACCTAGAAATTAATTAATGATGTCTGACTGATGTACAGTAAATAAACATTGAGACTAAACAAACATATGCGGCAACATAACATGTGAGTGGTGTCGTATATTTTTGAGCATACATGACAAAGATTTTTTAATTATATACATGATATGTTGATATTATTATTATTACTACTTTTTTTGCAAATAAATGTTTAATTCTTATCTTATACTTTAGTTTCTTGAAATTTTCAAGATCACTGTAAAAATAGTCACACATTTTTCGTCATTTTATCATATGCTATAGTAGGATAATAATCTTTGGATGCAAGTCGTTTTCGTTTAAGCCTAAAATATAGCAGACCATGTAACTTTCTTTAGACATATGCAATTATTTCAAAATATATAAATTAATAACATTATCTACATAATATTACATGCAAAAATCTGTACCATATGCCATCTTTTTGTTCAATATATCATGTGTTTAAACTATACTGTAAGTGTGTTACAGATTTCATCAATAATGTATTTGTCTTGACGAATATTGGTTGTCAACAAATTACAGGCAAAGAAACATTTTTTATCATAACATGTATTATACAGTTAGGTAAAAACACTCATTTTTTTTGTATATGCATTTAACGTAATTGTTTAACCCTATATTAAACATCAATTCAAAACTTTTTTTTTTCAGTCGATGTATATAAAATATTTAACTTAACATGGTAAATGCCGTATCAACATTCGACCTTTATCATCCCTCTGACCAAATGTCCTTGAGATAATATTAGAGCGTCGATTTGATACCGCATATGCGATAAAGGTTTTGATAAGTAAATTTCGGAATATGAATATATCATTAAGTTCCTCAATGATACACATTTTTTTCAGAAATGTACAAATATCTACAAGATAAACCATCAGTATCATCTAGCCAGACCAATTTGTCAGGTGAGTTATTTCACTAATTTGGGCTAATAATCACACACAGATCCACTTGATAGATTTTCCATAAAATGTATGCAATAAAGATAAATTGGATATACAGGCGATATTCAATGCATTCGATAAGCTCCGCTTTGTCATTTTCTTTAGTATACATGTACAAAAAGATACTTGTAAAAAAGAAAGACTTAAAGAAATTAGAATGCTTGATTAAAATACCATCCTTAAGATTAATCTCAGTTTTTGACAAATTTGGACCATAGTTGACAATAATGTTCCCTCCAAATACAGAAAAAATCTGTGCTCGTGGCTTGAATGTTAAAATTAGAATTGATGTTCTGTTTTAAAATGTCAAGATTTAACTTGACTTTTCTGTGCTGCTTTTATCAGTTTTGCTGAGATAATTTGTTGACATGTTTTCCATATATATATTCATTCATTTGACATGCTGGTCAATTGGAGGACACTATTGAGAGAATATCTGGTGTTTGTTCATTTTACCATATTTTACATACTTGATAAAAACAGCCCAGAAAATTAAGGTCAGGTTTTCAATAAATTGACTTAACTATCTAATATCTATCAAAGGCATACTATGTCTTAATTTTTAATCTGGATACATATGTTTGTATGCAAGGTAATTTGTGGAAATTTGAGCCCATATTTGTCAAATGTGATAATATACACTACCAGGAATTTAACTACAGATTTTATGTACTGTTAAAGCCGATATAAAATCAGTACTTTTATTTCGAATAACATTTCAGTAAGGAATTTCTTTCAGTAATTTCAGTACTTACATTTTTTTGTCATTTTACAGTATTGTAAATTTTAGTCAATTTTCAGTACTGAAAATTTCAGTAAAGTTTCGGTACTGTAAATTTCTCAGTACTGTGGTTTTCTGTCGTTTTTCAGTACAAATAATTGATTTACGATGATTTATGGAAAAAAATATTAGACTCGTGTTGTCTGAATATTCAACTTCGTTCATTTTAATGTTTATATAAACAAAACAAAAACGAGCAAAATGACGTAATTTGTTTACATATCTTTCGAGCGTTTTACCGAGAAGAAGATAATTGTGAAAATTCAAGCGCATAAGTGATACCGACGAAAAACGGAAACTGACACTGGCGTTCAAATTTCAGTTGGAATCGTCGCCGGTTACATTGTACTGACATCATACTGCCACACAGACATCACCGGAAGAAGAAACTTTTGTTTTAACAAGTTTGTAGAAGAACTTGAGCTTGGTATTGGCGCAATATTCGATGTAGATACAAATGAAACGTACACTATCTGCATTCACCAGCTTGGGAACAAGTCTCAAGTCCTGATATTGCCCAACCGCTTCCCCCCTCTCCCACCACCACCGCACTTATAAGGTGCTTATTACCCATTTCAATTTTTTTTTAAATGGGATTTTGTTCAACCATTCGAATATTTCTGTAATTTTTAGTAATTTTTTTTCAGGGTTGTATCTTGGTATTCTGGCCATTCTGGGGGAAAATTATCGAAAAATTTTGCCATTTAGGTTAAGAGTCAAAATAAGGGAGCTAAAATCAAAATGTTGGGAATATTGCATGATTTGATATGATGTTCTTTGGGAAAAGGTCCTTTTACGGGATCATGCTGAATGCTAGAAAAATCCATGTTTTGCTGTTTGAAAAGTAAGCATATGTTTTTTTTCAGTATGTACTACTAGTAGTTATACTGTACATTTAGGTCCAAAATGCAATATTCAAGTCAACCCAATTATGACGTTCATCAAGTCATTTTTTAATCTGTCCATGCAAAATATCAAAAATAACGTTTTTTTGCATTTTCACTTTTATTCTGCTTTAACTAGTCAAGTAATGCTTTACTACACCAAATTTCCAAAAGTTGGCAGGTAAGCAATAAGAATAAAAATTACTGACTTAACACAAACATACAAATCAATGTCCCATTTTTTGTTGAAAAAAACATGCTACGCGTTAAAGTGCCCTCTTCCCTGCGCCCCTCTATTTTCAAATCCAAGCTAGAACACTGCCAATTAATTGATTTTAAGTGAAAACTGACCAACAGAACATTTTTTATTTCCTAAATGACCATTTCTTACACCACATCCATGCAAATTCTAATGCGGCTTATAAAAAATAGTGGCAATAACATATAAAAAGTGAATTTTCTTTAAAAGTCTGTGTTGTAAGTGGAAACTTTTTATGTTTTCTGTGTTTGTTGTTTACTGTTCTTGCAAAATATCTATCTGTGTCTGTGAGATATTTCTCCTTTTGTAACTACCGATTACATTTATACATGCCCAGGGTACCAAATTTGACTGAAAGTCCACATTTTTGGCAACAAAGATGCCTTCTTCATTGAAATGGTGGTAACTATATAACATTTTTACTCTATTAAACCTAAGTTGTGTAAACATGAACTTCAACATTTTGCAGTTGGTTGTATCAGTCAGTAGATTTTAGATTATCAAGAGGCTCCCTTGTGTTAAAGCTGAAAAAGGGGGTCCAAACTTGACTTGTTATGAATAGAAGACAAAAAATTGAGATTTTGAAACAATTTGGTATTCATAGAATAGTTAAGGCATTTGTCTTATCAATTCAGACCACTTTCCATCTTCAAAAGGTAACCACATTATTTTTTATCAAAACTTGTCTCTTTTTGGAAAAAATTAAATATTTGACTTAATACTGTTATGAGGTACCTATATTAAAATTGAAACAAAAATTCACAGCCAAGCAGAAGGGCAGAGATATTTTGTCTTTAAGTAGGAAATTCAACACACTTGTCGAAATGCAACAGCATTTATAGATATCTAATAGTTTTCTTAGTAATAGGTATCAGTCTTTTATTGTATTCCGGAGCGCGGGTGTACGTCAAAACATGGAGGCTAAAAATATAGTGTGCTTTCTTTTTGCCATTTCCTGTTTTTGTTTGTTCGCAAATGATTATCATTTATCATCAAAAGTATAGGATAAGTATCAAGCTATGACACATAAAACTTGTTTTTGAGGAAAAACAGTATTTTCATGAAAAATAATGCGTCAGAAAATGAGTCTTATTCGATGAACTCAAAATAACAATGAAAGTAGAAGTAGTCTATTTTTAATTTGACATGTTCTGGTGTACCAAAGTTCGTGCCTTTTATTCTAGAACGCCCCCTGAACTCAAATCCTGGATCCACCCCAGATGATGATAGTCCAAAAAGTGAAATGTAAGACTTACTTTTGAAATTAAATCAATTAAAGGTAGAACAAAGTGCTTGTTACTACACATACAAATGTAACTCCACCTAATGAGTTGTAAATATTAAAGCCTTACAGATACTTCTCAGCAACTAATGGTGATTAAGAGACAAGGGGATTAGGGGATCATATCAGTCAAATAAAAATAGGCCTAGTGTTTTTTTTTTCACTTTTTTTGTTCGAAACAAATAAAAATTGGAGGGGCTAATTTTAATTAGACTGGGGATCATATTGGCCTAAACAATACTGAAAACTAATCATCAAGTGTTCATTTTGAATTTGTAAATCCATTACATTGTGGAAGCATAGGGATTTCTATAAATTCTTGAATGCAAATGATAAAAAATATAGCTTGAATTTTACCAAAATTCATATATTTCGTTCATTTTTTGGCCATATTGTGGTCAGAATGATGTTCACAAAAACAACTTAATATTTAGTCAATAGATTCATTAGACACAAAGAAAGGCCTTTAAGTATTTGAAGAATCTTGCACCACCCAGTTTAAAAAAAGGGGCTGTGGTGGACAAAATAAGTTACTGTCAATCTTAATTTTTTATGATTCTGTTGTCAGTTTGTTCTTTTTTTAAATCTGTTTTTTGTTTACGATTGCAGAAATTTGCAAGATTCATATAATTTTATGGCATTGTCATCCCAAAATCAACAGGTTGTTAAGGGCATTAGTCCCATTATTGTCAATGTCTTGTTATGTTTTATAAATTATGATATATTTTATATGTATTGCATGGTATATGGTACTATACATTTTTGCTAATAGTGTGGAGCATTTATAATGTTTTAGACTTTTTTATATTTTAGGTTGGTTGTAAAGCTTACATTTTGAACAAATGGAATGAAATACTGGAGAACAATATTGAAGAAATTATATTATTAATGAACATAAAAGATTTTAGGAAACAATTTTTATACACGCGTGGCTATCAATTAGAGATGGGTCTTATAATGGTACACGTTCATATATCCATCCGTCTGTCTGTGTTAACATGTAACATGGTAACTTTAAAATCCCTTGAATAGTAAACCTTATTTTTATACTTTATAAAGTTCTTTGTTATCATGGTATTATGATCTGTATACTTTTAAGAGAAAATTCTAGTTTAAGTTTCTAAGTTATGAGACTTTTTTTCTAAAAAAAAAAGGTGGAGGGTCAGGATTTTACAGTATTTTGGAAAATGCATGTTCGGTTTACTTCAAATTTTGAAAAGCTGTTTGCTAAAACTGTATAAAGGGAATACATTTTGGTAAAGGTCTTGTTTTTTTTCCCTGCTGCTACGTGGAAGAAAATATTTTAAAAAATCCAATAAAATATCCAACCAACACATTTGACTGTGGAGGGATTTTGTTCAAATTATGCAGGATTGTTAGTCACTATATGTAATTGATCACATTGGGCTACCATTATAATTAAACAAGTTTTACAGGAGTTTTTGGACTTTGTTGAATTGTACATGATACTCTATAGAACACTTTGTGGACACAACTCCTCCGGAGACAGTGGTACAGATCTTGTTATATGGGATTGTTGGTCATCATATTTAATATACATGTAGTATTATTGTGTAAGGTTTTCATTTTGGTTTAGTTATTGGTCCAATATGGTCACCCGAGGACCGATAACTCAGTCAATATGGAAAACCTCACCTAATTATACCTGTATTGACTAACCAGTCCAATACCTCATATTGGTCTATGGAAATATGGATTTTTATTAGGCCATTATGACGTATTAAACGGCTAAATCCTGTGTTTGTGCACTTTTGTTCTTTGTATTGTAGGCAGTTTTCATCATATAAATTTAGGCAAATATTTGAACAATAGTCAATAATTGATCATTTTCGGCTACCATTTTAATTTGACCAATTTTACAGGAGTTATGGAACTTTGATAAAATTGTGCATGCTACATAATAGGAGCACTTTATTGGATGCAACTCGTTGGAGACAGCTGTACAAATTTTATTCAAAATTTAAAGGATTGTTAGTCACCACATTACGTTGATCATATTGGGCCACCATTTGGATTTGACAAATTTTACAGGCGTTATGGGACTTTCTTGAATTTGGACATGCTACCCTATAGAACACTTTGTGGATGCAACACCTTGGGAGACAGCTATACAGGTTTTGTTAAAATTTTATCAGATTGTTAGTCACCATTGCTTTGACTAATATACATGAGTTATGGGACGTATGATCTTCAGATTTTTTTTTGGACGGAGGAGGCACGTGTGGCTATGTGTAGCAATATTGTTAATTTTTTTGGAATAATTGAAACTTTTACATGACCACAAATATAAATTTTATTGCCCAACTGTTTAGGAATTAGGGTGCAAAAAGTGCTACAAATTCATGCATTTAATATAATTTTACTACAGAACTCCAATGGAAGCACATGGATGTCTTGATATTGTACCACAATATTTTATGCCTGGGTTAAGACTTTAACTATTTAGGAATGAGGTAACAAAACTAGACAGGAAGCATAGAACTGATGTGGGGATTTTTGATTCGTCGAAAAACATGGCCGCCGTTACTTAAAATAAGACATAGGGGTCAGACAGTAGATTTTTGAACATATCTCCAAAACCGTTAGGTTTAGCTAAATTCTGACAGGGATAAAAGTGTTCAGCATAATGAGATCTATCTCTGGTCAAGTTTTGGTTTTAATCCGTTACGCCATGTTGGAGGTACAGCCCTTTTTCAACGCTTTTTGCTATTTTTAATGTTATTTCTTTCAAAACTCTTCTCTGACTACTTGACCAATTGAAACCAAACTTATTATGAATGTTTCTTGGGATATCTTGCATAGAACCGTTCCGGGGATTTTTGATTCGTTGAAAAATATAGCCGCCATTACAAAAAAATAATGATCCTTATTATAAGGCCTTTAAAAGTTTTCAGGGATTAAAGTTGTCAGGCGACTCCTTGTAAGAGTTATTGGCTTGAAAGATGAAAAATTATCATTTTGTTACAGTTTCAGCCAATATCTTGAAACCTATAATAGATAAAAAGAAACTTTCAATTGTTGAAATAATCCTTATGATAAGTCCTGCCTAAGTCTTCTCGCGTCAAAATCGTTGGACATCTCCTTGTTAAATTTATTACCCTTTTAACCAGGTGAGCAATTCAGGCTCCTGGGAGCCTCTTGTGTTGGAGTTCTTTTCTTATTGTACTGTCTTATTGTTATTTTTTTAAAGTTATTTTACCATTTTCTTTTTCTTCCAACAACCTTATGCTATATATCAACATTTAACCTTACCGCATCAAGTTAAAATGTTGTGTCCTGAAATGCCTGAAGTGTTCTGAAATTGACCTCTGCAAATCGTTTTATGAGTCCGGAAAAAAATGGTGGTCATATAATGGTATACTGTTATCATTGTTTATCGACACTTCATGTCCGGACAATAACTTGAGTATGAGTTTATATGTTTTTGAAAGTATACTACAAGGTGACACACCTTTAAGGAAGTCTTGGATTGATGTTGGGAGTGTGCCTGACCTGTTTAGGAAAAATGTACCAGAAACGAGCATTTTCATGATAGTACTGGTGTATATGAATATACTTCCGGTATTAATTTATAATATTTCCCTTCTTTTATATATTATAGGAAAAAAACTAAATGTTTTGTAAGTTGTTAATGTTTAATATATAGTGAATAAACGAATAAACATGATATTGATTATTCATATTTATATGTTAAAAATTGATGCTTTTTCGAAATAAAAAAGTCGTTCATTTAGATGTGTCATTTCTTTACTGAATAAAAAATTGTTACAGAAAACAATCAAGACTTGTTGCATAACACATTCTGCTTGTAATTTTATGTGTACATGTACCACGTTTCATTATGGTGTGTTTATATTTAAACAAATGAAAACTCATACAACTTACACAATTTAAAATGTATTTAACCAGAAATTTCATGTATAAGCAATATTATAAAATGGAAGGAAACCAGAACAAAATGTCTCCAAAACGAATCTTAAAAAGATATTTGGAGTTTGGGCCGCATAAAATTGTAAATTGGTGTAGGACAAAAAACTTTAAAGGAAGGAGACAACAATACATATATTCAATGAAAGCATACTCATGAGAGGTGAAAAAAAAATCAGCAAATATCATAGTTTCCTTTGAAATGAAAAAGTACTAAGAAACGACAGAAAACCACAGGATTGAAAAATTACTGAAATTTACAGTACTAAAAAATGACTGATATTTTCAGTACTGAAAGTTGACTGAAAATCATTTTAAAATACCATGGTTAAAATACCCTACTTGGTCACGACATTTTGGACCTATTCTGATTTGACCATCCTCGGTTGTGTGTTACTCGTCCTTTCGAGAGGTGAAAAAAAATCAGCAAATATCATAGTTTCCTTTGAAATGAAAAAGTACTAAGAAACGACAGAAAACCACAGGATTGAAAAATTACTGAAATTTACAGTACTAAAAAATGACTGATATTTTCAGTACTGAAAGTTGACTGATAATTTCAGAACTGAAAATTGACTGAAATTTTCAGTACTGAAAAATGGCTGAAATTTACAGTACTGAAAAATGAATAAAATTCAAAGTACTTCAAAATGACAAAAAAGGTAAGTACTGAAATTACCGACAGAAATTCCTTACTGAAATGTTATTCGAAAGAAAAGTACTGATTTTATATCGGCATTATAAGTTCATAAAATCTGTACTTAAATTCCTGGTAGTGTAATACTTTATGCAGATGGAAACATTTATTTTGTTTTGTGTAATTTTTGTAATTCATATGTAATTTGTGACTCTTGAAACCAGAAACGCTTCCGAAGAAACATGTTATATAGTTATAACACCTTCCTATATAGTATAAATCGTCTTGATTAAAGGTTTAAAGTGTCCTAATTCACTTTTCGAATTTTCATGTTGCGAAGTGCCTATGGGCCGGATTGTTCGGCATTCACGGGGAGTTATGATTGTCATGTACCTATCTGCCACACATTGACATGAAGCTGAATATATCATTTTCGTAAACATTTGAAAACCATGTTTTTGATAACCCTTGTTTTGAAACAAATTATAATTCGATTTGTTTCCGAGACTGGTGTGGTTCTTAATTACATTTACCAACTACGAAAGTAAAGTTACCGTGATGCTATGTTAAAGCTCCTAAAAGTGCAAAGTGGATTGTGGCTTTTTCGGGCCAAACGTATTATATCAAATTTATGATATAATCACCTGAAATAGAAATACCATAATTTAAAGTAAATTTTAATATTTGTTTGGTATTTGTCTGTGTTATATTGTAAATTCAATCTAATTCATGCGTTGTATACATTTCAAAAGAACACAATACAATCATTTTAAAATACCATGGTTAAAATACCCTACTTGGTCACGACATTTTGGACCTATTCTGATTTGACCATCCTCGGTTGTGTGTTACTCGTCCTTTCGATACAGTTTTAGTAGGGTCTATCCTTTTTGGACATACCGATAAAAAGATACGCTTAACACAACACGGGCCTTTATGGTTGCCGATGTCTTATATCAAGATAGATTAATATATTATACAAGATCATTTATTTGTTCCAAATATGATTGAGGACCTAACAGTAATACTCATGACAATTGAACCCCGTGCAGGTCCGGGTGTCAAAAGAATAGGCCTGCAGCAGCGCTAAGCTTGTCTTAAAAGGCGACTAAATAGTGCTCAGAAACCTAGTCGGGGGTTAGGCGCTCTGCCCACAGAGCAACTGGGATGTGTGCCCCCGGTGGTGGAATGGGGTACCCCTGGCATGTTACATGCTGGGGTTGTCAGGCTATAATACGGAAAACCTGACCGCAAACCATAGTGGTGCACCGTGTTGGGAAAGATGCCACGTTCCTCGCACGTTAAAGAACCCTGCTGTGGTATTCGATAGGAGTAGGAACCTTTGCGCTCCGCCACAGGAGACTCAATTGCCCGACCTTACCCATCCCCCCTTTTTTCTTGTGGCAATCAAAATTTGTCGACCCTATTATCCTTGTGACCCATCCTTTTTTTATCATTTCATGTTCATTTTATCATCCATTTCATGTTCATTGTCTGAATATAGCTGAAATATTGCTGCTCGGACGTTAAACCCCAACAAACAAACAAACAAACATGACAATTGATATATTGTATTTATTAAACCTTATCTGTTGAACAAAAGCGCGTTTTAATCAATTTAACTAATGTTGACCATAATAATTGTATGATTATACTAGAACACTCAACATAAAACTAGTAGCCGAAGCCTTTTTTTTTTCTTATTAATTTCTACATTTCATTCAGAAAATATACATACACATGGCACGCATTTCCGATTCGATACAGTCGGTTTTTTTAGTCAGTTATCAGTATTTATCCAATCAGGAAATAGAATTGCGATCTGGTGACCTGCGTTTCCATGGAAAAGCGTCTTTAAGGTCAAAAGGTAAAATGCGAAATTATACCGACTGCGTCGGAAAAAGAAAAAGACACTGATGTTGTTACTTGCTGATTTTATTTTTTTTTTCAATATGCTAAAATTAAAAAAAAAGAAAGAGGGTTTCAAACGGTATAAGGATGTGTTTTTGTTATAATATAAGACGATAAAAGGAAAGGAAAGCAATATCTATTTAAATGTTTCATAATGCAAGTGAGAAACATTCCTCGACACTCATTCTTGTAACTCATTCTTTGTTGAATAGCTTTATTTGTTGTTTACAACAAATCGTAGAAGTAAAAAATTGAAGTTTCGTTATGAACGAAAGCGAACACAAATGAGCAAAACCGTTCTCATATGTATCTTTTTAGCAACAAGTGACGAGACTGAAAACGTACATTTTTACGGTAAGTTTATAGTCTTTTGTTCAAAGTATTGTGTTGTATTTGTTGATTATCTTTATCGTAGATAGTTTTCTCCGTTTGATATAGTATAATGATCAGATGGCTCGACATGACCACATTAACAGTAAGGAGAATTGATTGAGTTTCCATGAAAACAAATGTTCGTTTAACGAAGAACTATTCATTCGAAACCTAGCATGTACAATTTTACCGCATACCAACATAAAACAAAAAATAAATTTACAGAATTATGGCTTGAAAGCATTCATTAAAAACAATTCGTATAGGTTTAAAATTAAAAAAAGAATTTTCTTTTTTTTTTTGTATACAACAAAAAACATTTTATATTTAGATCAAAGAAAAGGTGCTGATAGAAGAATAGTTTTAGTCGGACGAACTGGATCTGGAAAGAGTGCAACCGGTAATACTTTACTTGATAAAAAATCTTTCATTTCGAAAGCATCTGGATCATCAGTTACAGAAAGTTGCCAACAACATCATGCTCTGATATCTGGTAAAAGGATTATAATAACTGACACTCCTGGATTATTTGACACTAAGTTATCACATGGAAAAGTTTTTCAAGAAATTATTCAATGCATTCATATGTCTGTTCCGGGTCCTCACGCTTTCCTGCTTGTTTTACGCTTAGATCGATTTACACAGGAAGAAATTGATACATTTAAGTTCTTGTTCGATTTATTTGGTGAACGAATGAAACAGTTTGCGGTTATTGTCTTCACACGTCTTGATGACTTAGAAGACGCCGAAACGAACATTGATGAATTCATTTCTTCATCTGGTATCGAACTGAACGAGCTTATTAGGAGTGTCCAGAGTAGAGTTATTGGTGTTAACAACAAGGGTACAAAAGAGCAAAAATCCGCGCAAAGGAAAAACTTGTTAAAAATGTTAGAAGACTTATTTGAAAAGAATAATGGGGCATTCTATACAAACAAAATGTACATTGAAGCAGAAACGTTACTGAAATGTAAAATCAAGAAGGTTGAAGAGGAAAAGGCAAGAGAAAAACAAAAGGCGGTGTCAGAAATTGAAGAAAAGTTCAAAAAGGACATTATTAAAAAGGAAAAAGAATTGGAAAAGTTGAAAATTGAAAAGGAAAAACAGATGATCGAAAACCATACACTGCAAGAAGAAATCAAGCAAAAAAATCAGGAAATTTTGTTGTCTCAACAAGCGATGGAAAAAATTAATCATGAACTCTTCGTGACAAAACAGAACGAACAAAGAAATCCCCATAAACTGATAGAAGAATTGCAAAGAAGAGACCACATGATTGGCATTATAGCGACAAAGCTAGAAGACCAGTCAAAAGAAAATAAAGAAATCTCTCGTATAGTCCATGATCAGAAAGGACTTCACATAGAAATGCTTAGGAAATCGCATGAAATGAGTATGCAAGAAAAGGTAGAAGAAGTAGCAAGAAACCAACAAAAAGATATAGAAAGGAACCGACAAGAATTTCAAGAAAAATTCGAGTTTCAGGAAAGACAATTTAACGAGAAAATTATGGCAATCCAAAGAGACAGAGGTAGTTCTTGTTCAGTGAGTTGACAGAAGAAATTGAAAAAAAAGCCTTGACTTATTTAAGGCAAGAGTAACAATTCATTTTTGTTTCAAATGACTTATAAGCAAATATAAACAATTAAAATAGTTAATCGTACAGTATGAAATTATCGTTTTATTAAAGCTCTGGTATTGAAAGAGTAATAAGGTAATCAAGATTCATTTGGAAATTAAAAGACTGCAATCCGGGGATAAAGACAACACAACAAGGAAATAACAAAACGAAAATAACACGTACAAAGAAACTAAAGTAAATACAGTGCTTGAACCGATCCGCGCAACGATCTGACGGATCGATGACCGTTGACTGATTGATCACTGATGCATCAATGACCGATGACCGGTGACCGATCTGATTGCAGTTTTGTTATGTAAGATGACGGAAGATCTGTTTGAAATAAAAGAAATGTAACATGAAAGTATAAATAGATTTTAAAATTTATTACATTATGTAAAAAATGTAAAATACAGTGACCGCTCTGTGGTCAAATTATGCGATCACCGGAATAATGGATTGGTTTGACGGATCGATGACTGACCGGAAACAGATCGGTGATCGATGACTGATCGTAATTCTTGTTGAACGGATCGTTTCAGGACTCTACTACAAACTAGGAGCATGGAGAAGGTGCACCGGTATGGTAAGCGTCATCTGAAAGAGATATATATATTCACACATCACCTCATTTATCGTACGAACAGTTTATGACGGAGGAATGGACAAAAAGTGGTACATGTATCTTTGAAGAGGGTTTACAAATGTAAATATATATTGTGTGAAGTTCTAATGCATTTGGTCATGCTGCTTAAACATAAAATAATTTTTAAACAAATTTATTTCCATCTATATTTGTGTTAGGCTTAAGTGCCAAAATTGGCCCACAGTGAAAAAGTATGATATACTGTTTTAATCAAGTTTTTTTTTCTATTTATATGTTTTATCTTTAGAAACAAACACTTTGATATCTTAGTGCAGACACTATTCAGGTTACACATTTGTAGTACTTGGTTATCAATAAGTTTCCAATGGATCAACAAAATCAAACAAACAACGGATAAAAACAGTGAGACATTGTAACTTTGATCAACCTTACGAGCAAGTAGTCTGTGATATTTTATTGAAAATGCATGATAAAGGCGGTTATTTACTATGCAGATTTTGATAATATTGTTTAAACGAATGAACAGGAAGTTTGTGATAGTTCACCGTGCAAAAAAAATCACATGACACTGGATTGTCTTATACAAAAAAAATAAACAAATTTGTTTTTGTTATAAAAAGTTCAAAGTTGTGCTAGTTCACTCAAACCTCGATAAATTCATAATGCATAGGTAATTCCAATAGCTTCTGTAAAACATTGTACACCTAATTCTGAAACATTTTCACACTAATAAGTATCTATCAGACAAATGCGTCATTTTTTTACTTGTTCATCAGACGGTGTCATTCTTTGATTGTTAGAATAGCACAATATAAAACAGATTGAGATTGTACATTATCCAAATTCAAATATGCTCTCTGTATCCATGCATTTACCGATGAACTAAACACCATCATAGGTGATAAACTTTTTGAACAAAAAGACCTGAATATCCTGCATCTGCAAATACTTGACCCGTCGACACTCTGCCGTGACATTCAAAGGATGACTATCTCATGATTAATTTATCCCTTTTATTTTTTCTGCCAAGTTTGGTCACCATTGGTTTTGTAAAAGAAGTCCATAACAATGGTTTCAATGGGGAAACTTTGAGTGGCCACAACAACCCACGCTAAACAAAAAGTGGACCGTTTGCAGAGGGTTGAGTTTTCAAAACATTGTTACTGGTATTTTCAGAGGAGTTTGCAACAAAGAAACTCAAGTAGCTTTTGGTAACCATCTTAGTTTAATCAAGCAGTACCAAAATATTATCACATAATCAATCATTCGCTTTTATTATTTTTGGTCACTTTATGCTAAGCAAAAGCAAGTATATATAGGCCAAAACGTATTCCCAATATGGTCTCAATGGCAACTCGCTGTTGACAGAGCCATACAAAAAGAGAATCATTTGTAGAGACATTGAGGTTATTTCCTTTATTATGTTCCAAACATTGCAACTGTTGTTTCAGAGGAGTTGATTTTTGTAAATTGACCAATCGGAAACTTAAATAGCGTTTGGGGCCATCTTGTTTAAATAAGCAGGACCGAAGTTTTAGTACATGTTTATTTGTACCTTTCATTATTTCGGTCAAGTTTGTCATTTTCTGCTTAATAAAACAAATATATAGGCCAAAATGTGTTCCTGTGGTGGAGGCAACAAAGGAGAGAACATTGTTTTCGAAGTGTAATTTTTGTATTGAATATCATATTTATCATTGCGAACATGAATTTTTATACCATAGTCAGAATTTTACAAACTCCTATGCATTGCCACCTTACAAAAATATTTAGGAAAAAGTAGAATAAAAATAGTACGAACGAAGAAAACAAATATTGAATTACAATTTTATGACAATGATGAAATGAGAATAATTTATCTAATGTATAACAATTTTCTAAATACACACATTAACTCAATCAAATCATATATCATTTGTTTGATAGTACTGTGTGCCAAGTACATTTTATATGGTGTAACAAAATACTGCATGTTAAATTTGAATATGGTTAATAATTAATTGAAAATGGCATCGAGAGGGCACAAAATCTCCAAAGTTTCCAAGCTATCTGATATTTAAAGAATTTAAATTCCACAATTTTGCACTGGATTCCAACAATACTTGGTATATATTTTTATTTAATAAACATTTGTGACCTTTTTGCAATAAAAACAATAGATATAGTAAAAGTAATTCCTTGATATATTCAAAGAAAGTATTCACTCATTATTCAGAGTACAATTCCAAACACAAAACCTAGTTATGTGTAGAAAATATTCCAAGAACCGACAAGTCACTCTACTATTATAAAATAAATTTGCTTCCTCGAAAGTTATACAAAATGTGGAAGCTTAATTAATTTCATACACATAAATCGGTATATACTTTTTGATTTAAAATTAATAACAGTGGTATTAATATGAATCTCTGCATGTTTTTTTTTTCTCAAAAAGAAAAACAATTCGATAAATGAACTATTTCATTTGTCTTCATTGAAGGTCGGCTAGAAAATTCTCATACAGCAGCTGATCCGAAACATTATTTTACACAAGTACAGCGAAAGATTTACCTCTCAACTGAGGTAACATAAAAATAAACTAAAGGTAGAAACGAAACAAGGCAAACAGAGGCAAGAAATTCCTGACTTTGGGCAGACGCAAAAACTGCGCCCGGGTTGTACTTTGGCGTTATCACAAATCTCCCTTTTTAAAATCTGGCCACTTTGGGAAAACGGAACTGAACAAAAATTACACACATGTACAAACTAAGAACTATTAGCAGTTAATTGACATGCAAGCTCCAGACCAGTTTAATCCTACAAAAATAGCTGAAATAATGTTAATACCAAATATTGCTAATCTTAACGATTTGACAACAATGTCATACTTATATCCCTAACGAATGAGCTTTTTCAATGGTTAAGATATTTGTGGGGGAGTATCAAGCTTTCCGTGCTTTGTGTAGGGTATTACATAAAACAAAGGGTGAGAGAAACCCGCATGTATTAATCCTTTACAGATACAATGTACATCTGAATTTGAGTTTCTTGTATCGGTTGCAAAATTTTGTAAATGTTTTTACGAACTTGTTTTATTGGAAACCTTTGAGTTGTAACTTCTTGATTAAATAAAGATTCCTTTCGTTAAATTCCGAAACATTTTTAAAATACCAGCAAATCTAACCAATTGTGATAGGTACACATCACGTGAGGGGGCAAGGGAATATATCATCTAAAAACGGCAACAAAAAGTTACCCCTTTTTATCGTAAATTTTAGGTTTTTTTTAGAATTTTAAATTTTCCATTATCGATATTAATACTAAGATCAATAAATGGACATTCTTTATTATCAATATTTGCTTTATTTAAGGACAGTTCTACATAATATATACATCTTAAGTGTGAAAATTGAAGTCGTCATTGTTATTTATAACAATATCGTCAAATATCTAAAGGTGTAATTATTTTTTTCTACCAAATGGGTCTGTATTTGTTCTACCCATAAAATGTGATTCGTAACAGTATAGAAAAAGGTCCAAAATAAGTAGTGCACAATTGGTCCCAATGGGAATTCCATTAATGTGACGAAAAAAGGTTTCGCCAAAACAGGGATTCGAGTGCTGTAAGCATATCAAAAAGTCCAATTAACGTGTTTTTTTATGTTTTTCATTACTAAAAATGACGTTAAAGAATTCGAAGAAATATCACACCCCGATTCATTAAATGACCGTTTTATAAGATATGTGAGTTTTTGTTTTATGAGATTTTGTTGAAGTGTAGTGTATAAAGTTGAAAAATCAGAACTTTGAACGGATTCAAATGATCTCACATGGGATAACACATTCCATATTTTTCATAAGCTTTGTTACAAAAAAATATAATAAGATTTTTTATGGTATTGGGCGCGCTAGTAAGTAAAAGAGAAAGTCTATTTGTAGAGCAATGACCTGAAGAGGAAATAATCTATAATTCTTAGGTGATTTTTGAAATTTGGGAAACCAGTACATAGTAGGAACTTCCATGCTACTAGGCTCAGCTTGTAAAGATCTAGTACGACGAGTTTGTCTTTGTTCACAATTTCACTTTCAGAAAATTTGGTCAGTTGGAATGATAGTGAATTTGTAATCTCTTTTAAATAGAATTTTAATGTAAAATTTACGACAAATAACAATAAAATTATTTGCAGTTTTTTCTGCAGAAACAAAATAAAATCCCTTGCTTGGCTCTCTCAACTTGTGTTTTATTCGGAAAATACGACCTTTGATGTTATTTATAAGCGTACAATGTTCCTCGAAATGTTTTAATCGGATACCAATTATTTTATTGACTGTTTTGAAGAAAGAATCTAACCTTTCTTGACTAATTTTTCTCATTTTTTCCCTTTTAATACAATACGAATGGAGTACTGCATGATGTTACATCATTTATTTCTATCGATAGTGGCTTGCGGACGATACTTGAGTCCTTTTTGACGTAAAGTTTTCAAATCCTGGTCTTTACCAACATTCAGATAAGCTGTAATAAAATGGGAACTATTTTTTTCTAAATCTTAACATCTTTGAATTATCTTTTCGTAAGCAGGGATAGTTTTCTTAACTGTGTGACCATTTAATATACCAGCAATGTGACTATGTTTGGTAATGGCATTTTGTAAAACTATTTTATTTGTTTTCTTAAAGAAATATTGCAATTGATAGTTATCGATTACATACATGAACTGTCAAAATCACTATAAGTGAAAAAAAGGTCGAAGTTGTAGGAGACTCCTTCTCGTTAAAAGTGAAAATGATTTATTGTGTAATTGACTGACTAGGTTTCGATTCGAGCTTATGGTAACCTAGTGTTTATGGCATACATGTATAAATTGTAATAATGGTAAGACGAAAACTGATATTGTTGTTTTTAGGTCAAAGCGAAGAGAATGAAATAAGAATTGTTTTGGTTGGACGACCAGGGTCTGGAAAAAGTTCTACAGGAAACATTTTACTGGATAAAACGACTTTCCTTCCAAAAGGTTCTCTGTCATCATTTCAAGAAACTTGTAATCCTTCTGTTTTTGGGAAAAAACTTGTAGTTACCGATACTCAAGGCTTATTCGATACAAAGTTGCCACAAGGGGAAAAATATCAGGAAATAGTTCGATGCATGAACATGTCAACTCCAGGCCCTCATGCGTTTTTACTTATATTACCCATCGATTCATGTCCACAAGAAGCTGTAGGTACTTTTGAAATCTTACGTGATTTATTTGGTGAACAGGTGGCAGATTATACGATAATAGTGTTCACACATTATGAGGAATCAGAATATAAAACACTCAATGAATTCATAGCCTCCACAAAACCCGAACTAAATGATTTAAGCATGAAAGTTAAAGGTAGGTGTATTGGTATAAGCAATGGAGGTTTAAAGGACAAAAGGTCATGCATAGCAAAACATTTGTTCAAAATAATTGAAGACACTGTAGCAACAAATAATGGAAAATGGTATACAATTGATATTTACCAGCAAGCAGAGGAGTTTTTGAATTATAAAATTAAAAACGATAAAGAAGAAAAGACTAAAGAAATGGAACAAGAGGTTAACGAATTAAAATCAAGATGTAATAAGGCCATGGTGACCATGGAACAAAATGCTTGTAAAATTATTGATCACATGGAGATAGATCGTAATGAAATAAGTAATATAGAAATACAAAAAATGAAGACAGAAGCTGACTTTGTCATTGCAGAGAAAATGAGGACAGAAGCTGACTTCGTCATTGCAGAAAAAATTAGCACGGCAGCTGACTTTGTCAATGCTGAAAGCATGGAGGCAATCAACTTCAAAAAACATAAAGTCCTTTTTATGATGAAAGAAAACAAACGAATAAATTCACAAAGAGAGCAACAGGAAATGATTGAAAGAGAAAGGGAACTATTGGTTATTTTATCGAAGCTAGAAGAGCAGTCAGGAAAGAACAAAGACATCCTGCAGCAGGTACAACAAGATATGCAAACAATGAGACAAGAACTAGATGGGATTACTAAAAAAAGCAAAAGATCAGAATATGACATGAACAACTTGTTTCAAAATAAAACACAACAAATGGATTTGACCGAGCTTCGTAGGGTATTAACAAACCCCTCCAAATCAACAAGATTAGACCACAGACAGAAAATGCTCTGTAAGTAGTAAGAAATGCTTTCAACCTTTTAAAGACGGTTTATGCTTATGATATAAACAATAAATAGGTCACAATTTAATATCAAAAGAAACAAATAAAGCATGATGAAAAAGGGAGGTCTAAATTTTCGGTCTATGGACTTCGTCAGGGGTGTGTCGAAGAGTCACAAAAAGTCAGGCAGAAGAAAAAACAAATAGTTTAACCCCTTATTGTCTTAAGTCAGTTTGTGATTTTTCAATAAGGCGTGACTCCACGGCTGGTCGTTGCATCGGAATTGTTGGCAGTGCTTCAATATAGATATCTAACAAATGAGTACACAATTAATTTGTATTTACATCTTTTCTTAAAGTTTTTTGCGTTTACAATATCATAAATCATATAAATCTGGCTGAACCCCAATTTATTTAATCAGAAATGCCAAGTCATCATTGCGTTGGTTTCCAACTTTCCAGTTTTTGCCTTGATATTGCTTCTAGTTTTATTGAAACTTTCTTCCTTTGACTATTTCATCTGGCTATTACCTTGATTTTGCCTGTCAGCTTGGTTATACTATTGGTGTGCCTTTTATATTATATTTATGTTATAGTGTTCCACGTATGGCTTGCACATGCTGAAAAGACGGCGAACATTTGTAATATAAACTTAATAAGAGGTTAGTAACTAATACATATTGTAAACGTAAATATTTATTTTTTAAAGAGTTATTTAAAGAATCGAATGATGGAGAACAAACAAAAATGAAAAATATTCTGCCGAAAAATGTTCTATAAAGCATGTTAAAATCAGTTCAATGTATAATAGTCAGAGATACTTAATCAAATTATCGGTCAAAGTCGATAGTTTATCAAATAGTTTCACTTTGATACGAAAGCAGTGAGGTTATACATTTCAGAGATACTTAATCAAATTATCGGTCAAAATTGATAATTTATCAACATTTATACGAAAAATCAAATATCGTCATCACAGTCAGGTAACGATAACGATAAACCTAAAAACAAAATTCGTATTTATTGATACATTTCACTTACGTATTTGTTTTTCGTATTTTTATCCTTTTAGATCTCTGTCTAAGCAAAGGAGTTGCAGCATCATCAAAACTATAGCTACACGCGAAAGACAAATAGTTTGCAAATCTGCCCTAATGATAATAAATGTAAACAAACTTTGGTTAGAAAACAAATATTTTAGAATTCATTGTATCAAATTATACCTTCCAAAACATTAATCGAATAAAGTTTTTTAATCAGAAAGGTATAAAAGTACTCAAGATAGACACTAAATCACTTCAAACAATAAAACAAAATCTTCATAAAATAAAAAAAAAGTGCTTTCATGAAAAGGAATGATTTGTCATTCAAGATCAAAAATGAAATCATGATCATGCGCTCTTGCTTTTATTAAGTTGAAACATGACATTAATGAAAAAGACATTAAAATTTTTGGGGAAAATCACAAGGGATACAAAATAATGTTTCTATTATGTTTACAAAAATCTGAAATCTGATGAAAAAACGAAGAGACGGATTTTTATACTGAAACCAATTTAAAACAAACTTTCCAAAATTAATAAAAGTTGACTTTTTGGAGTGTGGCCTTATTTTGAACCCTTTTAATTCCAAACGGTTAAAGATATTTCTACTCCGTAAAAGTTTTAAAACAGTATTCAAAGTACCATCTGATTCACAAAAATCGGATTAACTATAAACGTTTCCTATCAATTCTGTTTTTTACACCCATTTTATCCTTTTGGCCCCTTATTTTTAAACAGGTGGGGAAATAATCTCCAAAAATTATAAGATCCTTCGTCATATCCCTAGGAACAATGTTTCAAATTTTAAAAAATATCGGATAGGTTTTACTCAAATTATCGTAAATGAATGAAAGTCACGCCACTCATGGACGCCAGTCACGAAGACAGGGTGATACCAGGGTGATGCGACCGAAACTTTTTTTGTAGTGACACATATATATCATAAGGGTGTGGCAAAATTGATATCTTGGTACCGGTAGTTACCATGTACTTCTATGTACAAGCATAGTTTATTATTCAATTGTGGTTGATTCTCTCCCCATCGTACATTTTGTACTTGTTTAATAACTTTACTTGATTCATTCCACTTATAAACATGACTTTAAGTATCATAATGATTTCCAAAGATTTTTTTTCATCAGTATAATTTGCAGACAGAAGTATAAGCAATAAACCGGGCGCAACTTAAAAAAGTCTAAAGTTTTTGAATCCTTACAGTTTGGACTAGATAAAAACAACTCTCAATCTTACTAAAGCTCGTAATTTTTAATGCGATTCATTTTTTGACACAGGATGAATCACCTCGACCCTCAATGCTAAAGTATGCAAGTTACAACACCAACTATCGATTTGATGTATGGCGTCTGTTGGTACAATTTTAAAATATTTATTCATTTTTATTCAGGCTATAGACCCTTTCGTGCTAACTGTGGGATAGTCGATCAGCATGCGTAGAGCATGCTCAATATATACTTCCGCGAGGAAAATTCTTTTGTTCTATCCAAGCTCTACCTCGCAAAAGTGTATATTGAACATGCTCATCAACTTACTACAAAAGGGTCTATTGTCCAGACATCAGGAAAATGTCGTTTGAGCTGCTTATTCCTACACGTTTATGTCCCCACAATAAATCCCTTCTAGCCAGTAGAGGAATATGCATCTTTCTGAAATACTCTTAGATGAATAGTTTTGTCAAAATTTAAATTTAAATTGAAAAAGCAGGAAACAAGTAGTTTTTACCATCCGTACTATCGGTTTGTTTTCTATTCTTCTCATTTGTTTCGCATTAAACTTTTAATAAACAATGTATTAATGAAATGAATGTTAGCTATTCACATTTCACATAGATTTGTGACGTCATCCATAATGGATGCGTTTAATAGTCCAGTTAAGGTTTTCCATTATCTTTTGTTTTCTCTAAAATGTATAAGATGCAACTTTAACAGAACCTGATACCCACAGCAGTTCATGACACGACACAATTAAGGATTGAATTTAAAAATGGAACAAAAGAATAGGCCCTCGGCAGCGCTAAGCTTGTCGTACAATGCGACTAAACTGCTCAGAACCCTGGCCTGGGGCTAGGTTGCTCTGCCTACTATTTCTACTGGAAATCAAAGTTTGTCGACCCTATTATCCCAGTGTCCCATCCCATTTATCATTACATCATCATCATTTTATGTTCTTATCCATTTCAAGTTCATCGCCTGAATATAGCTGAAATATTGTTGCTCGGCAGTTAAACCCTAACAATCAATCAATCAATCCAGCACCTGAGGCGCACAACCCAGTTGCTCTGTGGACAGACTGCCTTAGCCCCCGGCCAGAGTTCTTAGCACTATTTTGTCACCTTCTACGGCAAGCTTGCTGTGGGCTTATTCTTTTGACACCCAGACCCGCACGGAATTGTCGGAAGAGAAGTAGCGACGAAAAAACTCGAAAAAGAGCAATTACTTTTATATGGCCAGACAGATTTGTATGAATATTTGACCAGAGATAGATCTTATCATGAAAAATACTTTTACTAAAACAATATTTGGTTTACCTTACAGTTTGGGAGATTTATGCTAAAACTGGTGACTGATCACTAAGTTCTATTTTTAGTAACTGGGCCATGATAAATATCCACATCAGTTCAATGCAGAATATCCTAAGAAACATAGAGACCAAGTTTGGTTGGAATCGATCCAGTAGTATTAGCGGAGAGGGGGTTTGAATGAAATAAAATTCAGTTGTTAATGACGACGACAACGACGGAAGCCAAGTGATGACAATAGCTCACATGGCCCTTTGGGTCAGGTGAGCTAAATATAAAAGACTCAAAGTAATAATGTCGTAAAAGATCTGAAGAGCACTGAGAAAAGAATGCAGTTGATTCCGTTATCAGTCAAACCGTTTCTTTGCACCCCTGAAAATTTTTTGATGATTTTTAAAATGGAAGCAATACTGTCATGCAAAACGTGATGACTTTTCATTCAGAATTGTCAACTTTCCTTTCATCTGTGGCAACATCCCCTCAGCACTTGCGTATTGAGTGTTCATATCACAAATCATACGTTATGCCAGATCTTGCCGAAACTACGCAGACTTTTTGTATCGCACTAGAACTCTAACAAATAGGCTTCTTGAACAGGGTTATGTTGCTACAAGATTGAAGTCATCACTACAGAAATTTTATGGTCGTCATCATGAACTTGTGGATCGTTATGGTGTATCCATCTGCACCATGAAAACTGATTTATTCAACGTGTCATAGTTTTCCTTTCCTCGTTTATCTACCCTGGACTTGACTTTTTATGAGGAACTCGGGCGGATGTTTCTAGAAAAGCAGAGGACGCTTATCCTACCGGTGCACCTGGTCCATGCTCCCAGTTTTAAGTGGAGTCCGAGTTGCTTATTTGGTTTTTTTTACCATTTAACGCACAAACGTTTCATATCTGGATCTGACTACCAAACCTCTTTCGGATCTATTTACTTGGATACTTATATGTTCCAAAGAGGGTCTCAAGTCTTACCACGATACTTGATACTCACGAAGTGATATCAGTTCAATGGGAATCCTGATATATTCTAAAGATCATCTGGAAACTCTCAATACTAGATTATAATCTTACTACTTTTTTCCATGAATAGTTGAAATCCCGGTTTAAAAGTATTACACATCGTTTATATCTTGAGAAAATATTTAGATACAATATGTAGTACTTGGCAGAGATTTTAATACATTGAAACGGCTAGAACCTTGATTACTTTTTAATTCCGTCGGCATATGACTAAACCCAACAGTATAAGATATATATGGGAAAAACTCCTGTGTGGCCCCATTTTAAATTGTTAGTAACGGCGGTCGTGTGTCAACGAATCAAAAATCTCCAATCAGTTGTACGTAGAATGACTTCAGGAACATTCATACCAAAGTTGGTTCTAATTGGTTCAGTAGTGTCAAAAGAGAAAAGTTCAGAAAAAAAAACGACGGACGCCAATTGGTGGCAATAGCTCACACAACTTTGGGCCAGATGAGGTAAACAAAATATAAAAGATTTGAACAATAAATAAGGTAAAATAATAAAAAAGACATTATCTACTAAATAAATTTTGGAGTTTTTTGGGGAAAAGTTCAATATGAAAAAATAATAAAATGCAAAAACTACAGAAAATTAAGTTGTAGACAAATGATATATGGATGTCGAATATGAAATGTTAAAATACTGCATCGAATTTACAAAATCCGATACTTTTATATCTTCAAGACAAATTCGTTGTCATTTCAGCATACTAAGCTCCTGACAACACTATTATATTGACTGTCTGATTACGGAAATCCTGACAGTTCATTTACTTGCTTAGTACTTTACCCAAGGATGCCATAATCAATAATCACATATCTGTGCTTACCATCCTGCTGTATTTCTATAATTGATGATATGGCACCTTCTATTACTCATTGGATATCGGAGCTTCACAAGTGTTAATACAAAAAGAGGTATATTGCATTGTCTGCCAAGGAGTAATGAAGGGAACCAAGGTTATAGCGGTAATCAAAAGAATGTAATCCAGAGACAAAGACCAGACATGGAAAACAAACATACACAACAAAGAACACAAAGTAACTAAAATCATACATACAAAGTAACAAAAGTAAATGAGCAACTCAGACTCCACTAAAAACTGGGAGCATGGACCAGGTGCACCGGTAGGGTAAGCATCCTCTGTTTTTCTAGAAACACCAGCCGAGTTGCTCATAAAAAGTCAAGTCCGGGGTAGACAAACGAGGAAAGGAAAACTATGACACGTTGAATAAATCAGTTTTCATGGTGTGGATGGATACACCATAACGATCCACGAGTTCATGATGACGACCATAAAATTTCTGTAGTGATGACTTCAATCTTGTAGCAACATAACCCTGTTCCAGAAACCTATTTATAGAGTTCTAGCGCGATACGAAAAGTCTGCGTAGTTTCGGCAAGCTCTGGCATAACGTATGAGTTGTGATATGAACACTCTATACGCAGGAGCCGAAGGGATGTTGCCACAGATGAAAGGAAAGTTGACAATTCTGAATGAAAAGTCATCACGTTTGTCGTAAAGTTTGGTCAATAGTTTTCCTTTACCATCGATTTCTAAGTGTAGGTCAAGATATGAGGCTGACTTCACAGTGTCTGTAGTATCCTTTATCTCAAGTTCTTTTGGGTAGATGCGATGTATCAAATCCCCGAAATTAGGATTGTTTAAAGATAACACGTCATCTATATAGCGGAAACTGAGATTGAAGGATCTAGCTAAACAATATTCTTTCTTTCTGATCAGATCAGCTATAAAGTCAGCCTCATAAGAGTGAAGGAATAGGTCAGCTTATAAAGGGGCACAATTTGTTCCCATTGGAATGCCGACCGTTTGTTGAAAAACACGTCCACCACACTGGACAAATATGTTGTCGATTAAAATTTCCAGCATTTTGTAAACATCTTCCTCTGTATCTTTGGAAGATGGTTTGGAATTATTTCTTACAAAGTATGAGGAATCTCTACCAAGAACTATATATTTGTATCTAGGTGTACCATCTTTTTTGGAAAAACAACGATGTATAATGTTTTTAAGTCGGGATTTTAACTGAGTATGGGGAATAGAAGTATACAGTGTTGAAAAATCATAGGTTTTAATGCTATTATATTCAGATAATAGTCTTGAACTGATTGTCTCCAAAAGATCTTTCGAATTTTTCAGGATCCACATTGAATTAATACCACTACGGGAGTAACAAGTGTTGTGGTAGGACTGTAGACCCTCTTTGACAGTTGTGAGTATAGAAGTTTAAAGTTTTGAAAGAGGTTTGGTGGTACATTTTTGCAGATCCAGCTATGAAACGTTGTTTGTATGGATTCTTGTGAAGTTTAGGAATCCAGTACATAGACGGTAAATCACAATCATCGTCCATGGTAGAGAGACCAAAAGAGGATAGTACAGATTTATGGTTTTCTACAATCTCTTCTTTGGAAAGAGTTGTAGCAGTGTAGGTCTTATCACTGCTATTATTTTCTACGTCTACCTCTGATAATAAACATTGGATATAAAACATTTTGCAGACAAAAACAATGTTGTTTTGGGCTTTGTCTGCTGGTACGACAACATACTTGTCATGTATAGTAGACAATGTTTTTGCTACATCGGGGTCTTTTAAAACTGATGTAGCCTTGACCCTCATTGACCTACTTAAAACTTTCATTCGTTTCAAAATTAAAGACCTCACGGCCTTCAACCACTCTGACAGAGAATCAATGTCTTCTTGTTCTCGTTTTATCCATTTTCTTGCATAGTCCTCGACGGCATCCATAAGAACTTTAAAGTTATAATTCCAATTTATGGAGCGTGGTTCACGGTACTTGGGACCTTTAGAAAGGATATTACGCAGAGATTCGTTCTCGATAATGGTTAAATCTCCCGTAACGACGTGACCAGAAGGACCATATTTGAATTGAGAGGTTTTGCAAGAACAGTCAGATGGTTTAGCCTTGAAGTCCTCAATCTCGAGGTTCTGCAATAGCCTTTTATAACTGAAAATGTTGGATGCGATGGGTGAAGTATAGGAATATGAAATAATTGGTATGGATTTGTCTTTGAAATATGGGGGAATTTTGTTGGTAACGTTTTTGTGATGGAGGATGTTAGCCAAATTAATTGCATCTATACCTTTGTTGACAAACGGTAGTGGAAGAAATGATCGTTTTTCTTCATCTTGACTTTTCACACAAACTGGTTTAAAGTGTCTGTGGAATCCAATATCCAAAATGATGGCAACAAGTCTGTATAATGATGAGGTGGGGTCAGAAACAGGAGTGTCAAGACTTGTTTTGTAAAGGGAGTGTAGTAGAGTGAGAGGTATAGAATAAAGTTTGGTTCTAATGTGATGAAGTCCAAGAGGTTTTTGTATGAAAGGAACAACTAAACCCTATTAAGCCTCTTTACTCATGGCAGTCAAAAATGGATTTAAGAGTTATTAAGCTAAAATCAGTATTAGGTAATCTTATTCACAAATGCTTTTATACAAACGCATGCTTATCTAGCACTAGGTAGAGAAAAGCCTTATTCTGTGAAGAAACACGATGTTTCTAACAAAAGAGTAATCAGAGTTTGATGTTGCAGAAATATGTTGGATTTTTGTTCTACAATATTTTGTCGATGGTGGGGGGGGGGGGCGGGGGGGGCATGTATTCCAGCAAATCCAATCTGCTGTGGTCGTCAGGCTGTAATATGGAATCATCTATGTTCATTGCCGGGATATAGCTGAAATATTGCTGCTTGGAGTTGTTGGAACTGTTTGGATGTCTACCAATTAATTTAGTCTGGTTTCAATTGTATGTCAGGAGTTGATTGGTTTTACTCTGTATTTGCAATAACTGTGTAATACTTATTCCAATATCGATGTACTGGGTGTTCTTGAAAAAAAGTATCTGCTCTGACTGAGTAGCCTGCTTTGTTTTGATTTTTGTTTGTTTGTTTGTTTTTGTTTTTTGTTTTGTTTTGTTTTTTTGTTTAACTGTTTGTTAGACACTTTTTCTAGGGGTAGGGGTAATATTTAAACAAAATCTTTCTTTCTTGAAAATTAGTTTTGGTGGTTTATTAATGTAGAAAATTAAATTTAGTCACGCAATAACTTGTAGAGGCGAATTTATGCAAATTTTCGCGGGAGTCGAAATTCCCATGTTTTTGGAATTAAAAAAACTATATATTCTGACTACAAAAAAAGTCATCAACGGAGTCCCAGGTGTATCAATTGATGATATTGAACGTAAATAACAAATAAGCTATTTTTTTAGTATAGAATAAACACTCTAGGGTGACTGGATAGACTACCCAAGTGTATTTCGTTTAGCATTTTCCTAATCGGCGTTGTGACGTCTATTACGGACCGATTTGAATTTTACACCGGATTGAAAAGTTCCGGGGTCATACGTCATCATGAAATTTTTGTCCACATCACGCAAAGAAGAAACCACATCACATAAAGAAGAAATCACTGCATGTAAAGAAAAGAAAATGCACATAAAATATTTAGAGATCGACATAACGTAAAGATGAAACGACCTCACGTTATAAGAAAACCACTGTACGTAAAGATAAATCCACATAACGTAAATATATGTCGACACAACGTAATCATAAAACGACATAACGTAAAGACAAAATTACAGAACGTAAAGACCAAATGACAGAACGTAAAGACGAAATGGTAGAACTTAAAGACAAAACGACATAATGTAAAGATGTTCCTACGTAACGTAAATACAAAATGGCCACATGTAATTATAAAGCCACAGCAAGTAATATAAAGTTGACAATACGTAAACAAATGTGTATCTCATCAGATAGTTTAGGTTTGTTTTGTTTTGTTTGTTTGTTGGGGTTTAACGTCCGAGCAGCAATATTTCAGCTATATTCAGACGATGAACATGAAATCGATGATAAAATGAACATAATAAATGAAATGAAAAAGGGATGGGACACAAAGACAATGGGGTCGACAAATTTAAATTGCCACTGGAAATAGGGAGAGGTGGGTAGGGTCGGGCAATTAAGCCTCCTGTGGCGGAGCCCTATGGTTCCTACTCAGGGAGAATACCACAGTAAGGTTCTTTAGCGTGCGAGGAACGTGGCATCTTTCCCAACACAGTGCACCACTATGGTTTGCGGTCAGGTTTTTCGTATTATAGCCTGACAACCCCAGCATGTAACACGCCAGGGGTACCCCATTCCACACTCTGGGGCACACATCCCAGTTGCTCTGTGGGCAGAGCGCCCTAGCCCCGGCTAGGGTTCTGAGCACTATTTAGTCGCCTTTTACGACAAGCTTGGCGCTGCTGCAGGCCAATTCTTTTAACACCCGGACCTGCACGGGGAAATAGCTTAGACGTGCCATACCTAAGTGCCTAGTTCTATTGATGATGATGATGCTTTGTTGTATGTCTGGTCGGGTTCTCTTCTTGTTACAATACCGGTTATATATTTTTATGATGCTGGCTATATCTTGCATTAAAGTTTTATATCATTGGAAGGGAAGCATGACTTATCAAGCAAGATATTTTATATATACTGTTCAATACTTACAACCTTTCTATATTAAAAAGGTGTTTGCAAACAGTATATTATACTAGTTTTGGTGAAACCGTATAGTTTACAGCTCGTTATATGAATTATATACATGTTGTAGCCCTTCTTTGAATTATTAAAGATAAAAATACCGGTAACCAGAAGTAATTATTTTTTATACGCCCGTCTTACTCGACGGCGATGATGGTGGGCATATTATGGTATACCAATGTCCGTCCGTCATTCAACTCATAATGCAATCTATATTTTGGTGTAAACTTCTGTGAATTGCTTCTTGGGGAAGGCTATATGAGCTATTGCCATCACTTTCCTTCCGTCGCAGTCGTCGTCGTTAACATTTTTTTTTCAAAACTCCCCAGACACTACTTGACCAATTGGAACTAAACTTGGTATGAAAGTACCTTAGGGTATCCTGCATTGAACTAATGTGGGGATTTTGTTTCCTTCGAAAAACATGGCAGCTGTTACTAAAAATAGACCAGAAGGGTCAAACAGAATTTTCGCATATATCTTCAAAATCGTTAGGATTAGCCAAATTCTGACGTGGTTTAAAGTATTCCGCGTGATGAGATATATCTTTGGTCAAATTTGTTGTTTTAATCTGTTTAGCTATGTTTGAATTATTGTCGTTTTTCGCCCTTTTATCCCTATTGTAAATGTTATCTTTCAAAAATCTACACCTCTGAAGCTACCAGAGCAATAAGAACCAAACTTATGTGAATATTTCTTAGGGTATCCTGCATAGATCTGATATGGGGATTTTGATCTGTGGAAAAAATGGCCGCTGTTTCAAAAAATATAACTAAGAGTCAGTCAGAAGTTTTTCTCATATATCACCAAAACCGTTAGTTTTAGCCAAATTATTTCATTTGCCGAAATGATTCCTAACATAAGGTCTACAAACCAGGGGATCTAAGTAATCATACGACTCTTTGTTAGAGTTATTGCCTTTGAAGGTGAAAAATAACTTTTTTTTACAGTCTCCAGCCAATATCTTGAAAACTGTGATAGATGGAAAGAAACTTTCAATGCAGAAATGATCCTTTATGATAAGACCTACTCAAGTCAGCATGGGGATCAAAGATTTCGGGCGACTCCTTTTTAGAGTTATTGCCCATGAAAGGCGAAACAATGATGTTTTCAGCAGTTTTCAGCCTTTATCTTGTAAACTATAATAGTTAGAATGAAACTTTCCATTGATGAACTGATCATTATGATTAGTCCCGACCTACTGACATGTAAGTCTTCTTGAGTCAAAATAGTTGGACAACTCCTTGTTAGAGTTATTGCCCTTGTAAGGCAAGCAATAATTAAGTGATAAGAAAGATTTTCTAGATATTAGACTATATAATATATTTAGATTAAAACTTTTTTGTATATGCATTATATACTGAATATTACATGTCAAAATCTCTATCACATGCTGTAACAACGCAAGACTTCTATATCATCCCAAGATAACAGGCCCGCGGGTTGATATAGGTCGAGGGTTGATACTGAGTGTGATACAGATTTTAACACGTCATGTTCATTATATCATATATTTTAACTATACTTCAAGTATGATCTCTGAAGGGTATGCGATATAGGTCCAGGGGTGTGATATAGGGTATGCGATATAGGTCTAGAGGTGTGATATAGGGTATAAACAAACACTTATATCATATATTTAGATTAAAATATAACTTTTCGTATATGCATTACAAGTGTTTGTTTAAACCCTATATTGTCTACCCTATATCGCATACCCTACATCATACCTCTAAAAAGCCTGTCAATTACTCTTCCTTAGGACCAACTTAGTAGTGTGTGATTTGCTAAGAATTTACATCTATAAGGTCTTTGTTTTTACATTGGTCCTAATTAAACCGTTATCTAGCAAAAGAGAATAAAACTGCACAATGAAAAAATTTCCCACTTACAGTCATGTACTCAACAGAAAACATTCGAAATTCTTATGAAACAAAATTACAATACTGGGGAAATCCATCGATACTGGCTAACAGATAACACTTCAAAATCAATATTTCAACTATATCTTGTATCAAACAATTTCGGTCAACTTCTAAATAGTTATATACATTTGAAGCTTGACAAATGTTTCCTTGGACAAAAACTGTATACTATAGTACTTGTTTTGCAGCTGTATAAAATATATCAAGAGGCACTACCATTATCATTTGGTTTCAGAACCAACATAACGTGTATGTACATTCAGCACTTCAAAACACTGTCATTAACTTTTCTTTAGAATCTCTATTTCATAAAATCCTGTAAATCTTCACAATTTAATCAAACTTAGTTATTTTTACGTGCGTATTATTAATGTTGTGACACTTAACAAACCCCTCATCCTTTAACAGAGAAGCGTTATTTGTCTATCTGCAAAAAGATGAAAAAGAGTTGACATTTATTTTTTCATACTTTACAAAAATTATCAAAAATGTTTTGTTTTTTTAACATATATGTAGTTGTATATCAATGCCTGCATTTGTTGATAGAGTGTATGGTGTTACTCTACATCTATAATCATATACAGTAAATCTAACTGTGTAATTCAAAATCAATGTCTGTTGAATATTCTAAGGAAACACCATCTGACATCACTATGCTACATAACTTTTTAAAGAGCATTGCATGTGAAATGTATTTTAACTTGCAGGCACATTCGTGTACAATATCACAATAAAATGAGCTAAGAAAAGGAGATAAATTCAACCTCAGTTCAATTTCCTGAACTATTTCTCCACTTATTATGCTAAACCTCAAATGTTGAAAATCAAATTTTACCATTCTTAAGGGAGAAATAATACTGAGGGAGTAATACAAATACATGCACATATATACAGAAACCTGGAAAAGGTTTGTCAAGTTAAGATTTTGTTCGTGTTTATACATGTAGTTAAGTGTTTTATTTCAAAGGCCAGTTAACCGGGTTACCTTAAATGTACTTTTGTACATGTATAAAACATACTTGATTGAACAAATGTAGACTTGACATTGTACGGTTCATAATATAAACTATTTACACGCAATAGCATGTACATAAAATCATAATGTGACTGTTTTCTGTAAATCGGAAATTAACTAAAAAATGGTAAGTAAATTTTAAATGTTAAAAAATGACTTTATGAAGGTGACTAAAATTATATTTTTATGTACATGTATAAACTATAATTTATTTGCACGAAGTCATAAACAAAAAATGGTTAAATTAAAAATCATATTAAGGGTAGACAAATGTCAGTACATGCAGTCTGATATATACATATATAGCAAAACTGAAAATCGTTGGAGCTAGCCCCTCGGGGATGTACTTACATGTGCACTGTACCTTTACGTGCATATAACCTCTAAATGTATACATGTAATGTAGAGTCCTCGAAACTTCGTGTTACAGTAATGGGTAGCCAATTCGACAACCCCAATTTAACAGATGCCTCAGTGCCATGTGTTTTGCAACAAAACGTCGAATAGTTCATACACATGATATACGCGTACGTATATGGAACATAAACTCCTTAAAGAGTAATCAAGTGAACCAAGGTAATAGCGGTAATCAAAAGAATGCAATCAAGGGACAAAGACCAGACATGGAAAACAGACATACACAACAAAGAACATAAAGTAACTAAAATAATACATACAAAGTAACAAAAGCAAATGAGGAACTCGGACTCCACTAAAAACTGGGAGCATAGACCAGGTGCACTGTTAGGGTAAGCGTCCTCTGCTTTTGTAAAAACACCTGCCGAGTTGCTCATAAAATGTCAAGTCCGGGGTAGACAAACGAGGGAAGGAAAACCAAGACCCGTTGAATAAATCAGTTTTCATGGTGCAGATGGATACACAAAGATATATAAAGGGAAGGTCATACTTAACCTTGGACCAAAGTATTTCCTCCAGCAAAATGTGAATATGGACTACATTCAACTTGTGTTCTTAATAAAATGCAATTTGAAGAATCTATACCTACCTCCTGGACTGCTTTATGAGATTTTTTCCACTGAAAAAATATTTACCAATTGAAAATGAAATCGATTTCAGCTTTTGAAAATACAAAACCCAAACCTCGTATTATTTGTATATGTATAGACTAAAGCTACACTGTCAGAGGTTGGAATTCCGTTCCTCCATACCCCAACCCAAGTCAGAAAATAGCTTGCCAGAATACCTCTAGCACTGCTGAAGTAATAAATAGACCATCCGTTTAGGCCCACGACCCTCCTTCAGATCCCCTACCCAAAAGATTGTATCTGTGTTACTGAAAAAATAATAATTAAAAAGTCTGCCGATTGCCTTGCAGAAAAAAAGAAGAAAGTAAAACCTAAGATGTGTTCTTGCTATCCTAGATGGAAAAGCAGAGTTAGAAATACTGTTTGTTTATATTTAGAATCGTGCCGTGGGTGTGTTCTTGGTCGTGGATAATCAGTTTGGGATTCGACAGTTGAGATATATTTTTTTTTGTTTTGACCACAACCCGGCACCGTCAAAACAAAAAAAAACATCTCAAGCGCCGAATCCCAAAAGATTAGGCCGTGGACTAAGTCTAAAATTATTAGTTGTTTAGTCTTTGCATTATTGGTTTCCATTGTATTTTGAGTTTGGTGTCACCATAATGACTTATTTCATTTCAAATGTTTTAAATAAAAATATATCCCTACCTACCGACCCCTACAAAGTTCCAGAATGGTTATCGGTAACATAAAATGATTTTTTCGGCCTTTGAGATTTCTCATCAGTTGACTGGCATGCACCAATAAGTTGATTTACCTATCTGTATTACATGGACTGGAAAGAGTTGATTTTATCCCAAAGAGTATTTTGTTGGGTCAAAGATTCAGCAATTGCTGTGGGCTATACAACATAAGCGTGCAGATCACAAATTGGATCACTTGGTCACGGATCGACATTAAATCACGTTATAATGCATTTAATGAATGAACGTGGTCACATGACAACTAATTTCCCCGAGTACACCATTCATGGGTAAGACTGTGCCCGGGGCTTTGTAAACGCTTAGATGCTTTACACCGTATGTGAGAGACCCCAAATGATGGCCAAGGGCTTTAAGAATCACCCAGTCTGTCATGTGTTACAAATACCACAAATTTATCAGTGCAAACCGGATCCAACAGTATTGAGTATGTATGTTAGCACGAAAAGAAAAATTAAACCTAGTATAGGAACAGTCAGCTTGATGGTCAGTGTCACTCATATCATGCAAATGTTTGGCTGAGGAATGTGTTATATACTCAGTTCCTTTATGATAATTATATGAAAATGTTATTAACACCTTGTACCACTGCTTTAGTTGATGCAAGTATAATTGTTCTAATTTTATTAATTTAAATGTTACTCAGATTAATGGTGTTCATTTGTTTATATATTTTTGTTTTTGTTGTGTTTTGTTTGTTTGCTTTTGGTTTTTGACATGGTAATTCAAATTTCAGATTAAGTATAATTTAGAAACTTCTGATAATTGGTTTGCAAAATTTTCCCATCAATTATATTTTCTAGGAATCCAGACAAAATTTACATCTCTTCATCTCATCATCTTAGTCTTATACATGTAGTTGAAGTCAAAAATGCTTTGTATGTGTTTTTTTTTCTTTATAATTTTACACAGTATATTCACTCTGGGATTTTAACAGTAGTAATTATTAAAACTGCAATTTCTAAAGAACAGGGTCTGGTTTCATAAATAATTCTCAAACTGAAATTTTCCTCAAATCTTCAATTTCAAGCCATCTGATTGGTTGAAAGTTGGATTCAGAAGGATTTGAGGAAAATCTTAATTTGAAATTTTTTTCATGAAACCGGCCCAAGAACAGCGAGATATAAGCTGAATGCTCATTAATGAGAATAGTTCCACATCAGTTAATAGGCCAACATCCAATTCCCAAAACTAGGTATGTAATTTTAACAACTAGGTATGTAATTCTCACAACTAGCTATGTAATTTTCACAACTAGGTATGTAGTTCTCACGACTAGGTATTTAATTCTCACAAGGTATGTAGTTCCCACAACTAGGCATGTAATTCTCACAAGGTATGCAGTTCTCACAACTAGGTGTGTAATTCTCACAACTAGGTATGTAATTCTCACAAGGTATGTAGTTCTCATAACTAGGTATGTAGTTCTAACAACTAGGTATGTAATTTTCATAGGGTAAGTAGTACTCACAAGTAGGTAGTTCTCACAACTAGGTAAGTAATTCTCACAACTACGCATGTAGATTTCACAACTAGGTATTTAATTCTCATGAAAATAAATACCAAATGACAGGTTACTTTGATGCCATGGGTGTAAAATATGAAGATTTTTAAGAAAAAGGTATATGAAAACTTTTGGTGTTTCTAATTAGAGTGGATGATAAGTGGTGCACTTAGTGCTTCAGCATAGAGTAAATATTTTGCAGAATTTATTTTGGCATTTTTAGACAGAGTGGGAAAGTTTGCCAAAATTAGCATCCTGCTAAATTACCCACAGTCCTAAATAAACAAAATATTAGAGATGTTATTATAATCAGGCTAATGTATCATCATACTCCAGAGGTTCATTGTCCCAGACTTGTATTTATTATAATCAGGCTAATGTATCATCATACTCCAGAGGTTCATTGTCCCAGACTTGTATTTCTGGTGCTGTTTGTTGGTCCTGGTCCATTAAGTAAACTGTAGCACGGAAATACACTGTCTTTGCTCTGTTTATCTGAAAACAGAAATAAGAATATCATTACATTTATAGAATGAAACAACCTAAAGTTTGTGTAATACAGAGGTTGCACACGTTTATTCTCTAGGTATACCACCACCTGCACAGGATGTTTGTATTGGAGAGTACTCAAAATGATTTACAACATATGCCTCATTGATATAATGCCACACACCAAATTAAAAATCAATCCATAGATTGGGAGTCAAGATAATTGCAACAAAATTCAAATGGACAGAATGATAGACAGACTACATGCAGGGATTAAAATTAGCAGTCGCCCAGTAGCCCACTAGATTTAGAGCTGGGCTACCAAACTTTCTGGAAAAAATTAGTTGAAGATGTAGAAAATATTAAATAAAAATATGGTCTGGGCTCAATTGATTCCACTAAGTAGGTAATGTCCACAACATAAAGTGACAACAAAGGGCTATGATCTACCTGCAAATCTTTATAAATTTTCAGAGAACAAACAGTTGGCATTCCAATGGGAACAAATTGTGCTACTCTACTTGCTGACCTATTCTTATGAGGCTGACTTAATACCTGATCTGATCCGAAAGAAAGAATATTGTTTTGCTAGATCCTTTAATCTCAGTTTCCGCTATATAGATGACGTATTATCTTTAAACAATCCTAACTTCGGGGATTCGATATATCGCATCTACCCCAAAAGAACTTGAGATCAAGGATACTACAGACACTTTGAAGTCAGCCTCATTTCTTGACCTACACTTAGAAATCGATGGTAAAAGAAAACTATTGACCACACTTTACAACAAAAATGATGACTCTTCATTCGGTTTGTCAACTTTCCTTTCATCTGTGGCAACATCCCTTCAGCACCTGCGTATGGAGTGTTCGTATCACAACTTATATGTTATGCCAGAGCTTGCTGAAATGATTTTTTGTATCAGGGTTATGTTGCTACAAGATTGAAGACTTCACTACATAAGTTTTATGGTTGTAATCATGAACTTGCAGATCGTTACGGTGTATCCATCTGCACCATGAAAACTGGTTATTTCAACATGTCATAGTTTTCCTTTCCTCTTCTGTCTACCCTGGACTTGACCTTTTATGAGCAACTCGACAGGAGGTGTTTCTAGAAAAGCAGAGGATGCTTACCCTACAGGTGCACTTGGTCCATGCTCCCATTTTTGGAGGAGTCCGAGTTGCTCATTTGCTTTTGTTACTTTGTATGTATGATTTTACTAACTTTATGTTCCTTGTTGTGTATGTCTGTTTTCCATGTCTGGTCTTTGTCCCTGGATTACATTCTTTTGATTACCGCTATAACCTTGGTTCCCTTGATTACTTTTAGAAGCATTAAAATGTTTATTTATTTTACCATTTCTATCACTGGCATTGTATGTTTGTACAATCATACAATGGTTAAAATTGTAAAATAAAAGAAACATGTTGTACAGATGAACACAACCAAATAAGAACTTCAAGTTCAAGGGGCAATAACTCTTAAAAAATATCTTTTAGGCCCTTGTTTTACACTTGTTATATGTGGTAGCAACCTGAGTGTAAGAAAATTCAGAAGAACAGTAAGCACTTACAATTTTCAGACAGCAATGGCATTTCTATGTTCCTGTAGTGCATTGTGTCAGAGGACAAAATGTTTATACACATGTAATTTTAACTAGAAATACTGTGAACAAGCTCACAAAGAGAATACTCCCTGCTTCAAATGCAACTGAATGAATAAACTGTGATTTCAAATTTCTCCAATTGCAGCTCCCCAACAGTAACTATATTCCTTCATACACATCTTTATATGCTGCCAAACCTTCCTAAACAGTTTCATCAAATTCCCTGGAGCAGTTCTGTAAAACCCTTATATTAATATCTCCCTTTGGAGTCTTAAGACAGTGACTATATTCCTCCGTGCACATCTACATATGATGCCCAACCTTCCTAAAAAGCTTCATCAGAATCCCTTGAGCAGTTTAGAAGGAGTTACACTTACGAAGTTTCACATTATATTGAATTATCTCCCTTTGAAGTTTGTTGACAGTAATTATATTCCTTTTTTGCACATCTAAATATAATGCCTACCTAAAAAGTTCCATCAAAGTCCCTTGAGCGGTTTAGAAGGAGTTGCGTTTACAAGAATTGTGGACAGATGGACGACATTCAGGATGATTCCTATACCCCCCCCCACTAATCTTTGTTTGCACGGGGCATAATTAGAAATGTAAAATTCATAATGAAGAATATAGATTTATAAATATATACTAAGACTAAGGTACCAAAGCTATGTTTTGTATTTTACATAGCTATGCTTTTGTTACAAAATTAATAAGCAATTATGACTAGATGACGGTAAACTTAAGGGAGTGAAGTTTGTTTTCTTTTTAGTCACAGAGTAATATCCAGTATATAGATTGAACTATGAGAGGTAACTTACAGTTATTCCTACATTTATTTCCCCTGGTTCAGTTATGGCTTCCTCTGGAATTTCTATACAATCTTCATCATTACATTCTACATTCTGTAAACAAAATAAGAAAGAGATTTACAGGCAACTTACCTTATTGCCTTAATGGTAAGTGATTGACTAATATGTTGCAAGATGATTGCATAGTCCTTCTGAAGCGTATTAAAATGGTCGTTTTATCAACTTGGTTTCACTAACTCATGTATCAACTATTCTATCATCAACTAAGCCAAATTCCACAAAACTAAACATACAAACAAAATTTATCACATTCCTACAAGCAACAGACACTAACAAAAAATATCACATTCCTGGGAACAACCATGACACACTAAACTTACCACATTCCTATGGACAACCGATACAACAAAACTTACCACATTCCAAGAACAACCAATACAAACAAATCTTACCATATTCCAGAGAACAACCAATACAATCGAAACTAATCACATTCCAGGAACAACCAATACAATCGAAATTTACCACATTCCAAGAACAACCGATACAAACAAAACTTACCATATTCTTGAGAACAACCGATACAAACAGAACTTACCACATTTCCCAGAACAACCAATAGGAAGAAAACTTTCCATATTCCTGAGAACAACCAATGCAAACAAACTTACCACATTCCTAAGAGCTACTCGTACATGTGTTTTATTCAGTTCCCACTCTTGTTCAGCATTCATTGGTATGGGGAGATTTAATCCTACTATCTGTTTAAGTATCTGAAATAGATCATACTTTATCCTTCTTTGTACCATAACTCACAAAATTTGGCACCATGGAAATTAATCCCCTTAAAAGAAAGCTTTCCAATTCATTTAAAAATGGAAGATCTTTCTATGCTTTTCTTTTAAAAACTTTATATTTTTCTGTAATATATTCAATTTTTCAATACTTAAGTTATACAGAAGGAGTCTTTCCTTGTAAGGCTAGAAAAACTGTCAACAATGATATATACCCCCACTCTCCAATCTGAAAACCTGCATCTTTTGACCTCCTAATTAATTTGAATCAAAATCTAAAATAGAAGGGACACCATGGGAATATGTGATAAAGACCCTGTGAAAGCTAGATTAAATTCCATCTAGTGGTGTAAGAGGATTAACAGATAAGAGATAGCTACCCCCTCTGGGGAACAGAACATAGGAGAAGGACACCAACCACAATACATCCCCCACTTTGAATCCATTTCTCAAAGTTTCTTTATTGCTTTACTTCCAGGATCTTGAAATGCTGCATTACAATGCAAAATTAAATTTACTTTTTACTGTAAATAAATAGATCATGTAGTAATATTTTTTTTTCATTTTTATCAGTGTTTCTACACAGAAAGATGTTTCAATACTGCACTCAATGCTCTGTAATTTAAATTACTGAACTCCATTTTATCATTTTTTAACTATGAGCTGCCATTTATATGGTATACATTTGTAGTTTTATCAAAATAAATGGCTGTGGTAAAACATTGGAGGTTCTATGATTTAAATTTTGACTCTAATAGGACTAGTTTTTTTAATATTTGTTGCACAAAATGAGGAATGTTTTGGAGCACATCAGAAAAGTTGGATAAATCTTTTACACTGGAAAAAAACTGTCATGTGTCTATGACATTGGTCATATGTTCAACACTTTTTTACAACGGTTGTGGTCTATAGAGCTTTGAAGCAAGTCATATCAGAATTTATAGTATCTTTGTCTGTGGTCCGAACTAACCTTTCTTGTAAATGGTGTAAAATTCTTGTATTTCTCTAGAATTCCCTCTCTCTGTAATATTAAAATACATGTAGAACAAAAAAAATGTTCATTCAAGATACTGATTAAACAGCAATAACAACGACAAACTAACAGTAAATTGAAATGATTAATTGACTATAGTGTTAGTTTCCTTTGGCAGATATTTCATGCATTCCATGTTCAACTGAACATACCTCAGTTAGTATTCGATCTATTATGCTGAGTGAGATATATTATTTTTTTGTCCAGAAACAGATATACCATGACTGATCACTGACACTGAAACTAGTGTTAGTAAATCTATTAAAGGACTAGTTTAACCCCACCACAGACATGTTTATGCCCACAGTCCATTTTATTACTTTTCATGGCTTACTTAAATGTGTGTTTACACTTGAAGACCTTTTGGTGATCTCTGAAAGTTTCACTATTTTGTTTTTACGTTATAAAAAATAATTCAACTAAACTTTAACTTGAACTTTTTTTATTGTAAACATTGTCTATCAAGCCCACTGCAAGGTCAAAATATTGATTCAGTCATTGTATATCATGCCCACTGCAAGGGCAAAATATTGATTCAGTCATTGTCTATCATGCCTACTTCAGGGGCAGAATATTGAATCAGTCATTGTCTATCAGGCCCACTACACGGCAAAATATTGAATCTGTCATTGTCTATCAGGCCCACTGCAAGGGCAAAATATTGAATCTGTCATTGTCTATCAGGCCCACTGCATGGGCAAAATATTGATTCAGTCATTGTATATCATGACCACTTCAGAGGCAAAACAATTGAATCAGTCATTGTCTATCAGGCCCACTGCAAGGTCAAAATATTGATTCAGTCATTGTCTATCAGGCCCATCGCAGGGTAGAGATAATGAATCAGTCATTGTCTATCAGGCCCATTGCAGGGTCAAGATATTGAATCAGTCATTGTCTATCAGGCCTACCACAAAGTTGAGATATTGAATCAGTCATTGTCTATCAGGCCCATCACAGGGTCGAGATATTGAATCAGTTATTGTCTTTCAGGCCCATTGCAAGGTCGAGATATTGAATCAGTCATTGTCTATCAGGCCCATCACTGGGTCGAGATGTTGAATCAGTCATTGTCTATCAGGCCCATCGCAGGGTCGAGATATTGAATCAGTCATTGTCTATCAGGCCCACTGCAATGTCAAAATACTGATTCAGTCATTGTCTATCAGGCCTACCGCAGAAAAGATATTGATTCAGTCATTGTATATAAGCCCTACCGCAGATAACATTGAATCAGTCATTGTCTATCAGGCCCATCGCAGGGTAGAGATAATGAATCAGTCATTGTCTATCAGGCCTACCACAAAGTTGAGATATTGAATCAGTCATTGTCTATCAGGCCCATCACAGGGTCGAGATATTGAATCAGTTATTGTCTTTCAGGCCCATTGCAGGGTCGAGATATTGAATCAGTCATTGTCTATCAGGCCCATCACAGGGTCGAGATGTTGAATCAGTCATTGTCTATCAGGCCCATCGCAGGGTCGAGATATTGAATCAGTCATTGTCTATCAGGCCCACTGCAGGGGCAAAATATTGAATCTGTCATTGTCTATCAGGCCTACCACAGATAAGATATTGATTCAGTCATTGTCTATCAGACCCACTGCAGGGGCAAAATATTGAATCTGTCATTGTCTATCAGGCCCATCGCAGGGTCAAGATATTGAATCAGTCATTGTCTTGCATGACTTGATTGTTATTTGTTGTCCTGTGTTATTTTATCAATTTCAGGAAGTTGTCGCTTGACCAAATGAACAAACCTGCTTGGAACTAGTGCGTGTACAATTTCCGAAGCTGCATCTTTATTGTGCTAGCTCACAGAAGCAACTGCATCGCCCCACTTGGATACATTTATTCTGAATCTGATCTAACCAGTCATCATTTTATCCCTTAGATACAGTGTGCTTGGCAGATAAGCCTTGACTATAACCAAAAATTAAGTCTATCGTGTGACTTGGTCAGGGATCTTGAGCCCAGTTATATACCCATTATACTTTCTGAATTGTATGAGGACCATTTATATGAAATACATTTTGTATTTGTGTAAGCAATAAAAGACACTTGGAGAATCATTATAAGTCACCAAAGATTACTTGAACCTCTGATAACTTTCATAATCATGACTGGTTTCATATTTAGCTAAGTTTGACTGTACATGTATTTAGAATAATAGCTTAAAAACAATGTCATGTGTGTAAGTATTTGGGAACACTATTGCTATAAAGTTCAAACCTGCAACCTTTCTGTAACTTGAGTAATGTTATCTTGTGATGGGTACATGGCTAGACCAGATGGCAGTAGTTCATTTCTAAACAAACTTCTCTTCACATTAACAACCTGACCTGGAAATCCTACACCTGCAACATATGTATTATACAGGACTACCTTGGGAAAGATATAAACAATATCTTTGAGGGACCTAGGGTAATGGAAACAACTCTAACAAAGTATGGAAACATTTGTATTCAACAATTTACATCAATTTCATGTAAGCATCAAAGTAATTTGGACTGATTTTATTCTGTTTCAAATTAGAGCTTGATAGGCTTTGGTGAAATTGAATATGATACAAACATATCACTGACTTCAGAAGTTTGAATAAGTCAAAAAAGTGTGTTTATGTGTGTCTATAAGGATATGCTCCACCTTTGATAGAACTGAAGCACTCAATTGATTGCTTTTAAACAAAAAATAATTTCTTTATCAAAAATAAAACATTTTCATCTGCATGAAAAATATGAGACATGGTCTTAGTCTTACTACAGACACTGTGAAGTCAGCCTTATATCTTGACCTACACTTACAGATGGATGAAAAATAAAAACTACTGATCAAACTATATGACAAATGTGATGACATTTCTCTCCAACCCGTACTATCAACTTTTCTTTCATCTGTGGCAACATCCCTTCAGCACCTGCCTATGGAGTTTTCATATCACAACTCATATGTTATGTCAGAGCTTGCTGTAATTACACTGACTTTTGTATCCCACTAGACTTCTTCCAATTAGAACAGGGTTATGTTGCTACAAGATAGTGCGCCTCAGGTCCATGCTTCCAGTTTTTAGTGGAGTTTGAGTTGCTCATTTACTTTTGTTGCTTTGTATGTATTATTTTGGTTATTATGTGTTCTTTGCTGTGTGTTTCAGTTTCCTATGTCTGGTTTTTGTCCCTGGATTACATTCTTTTGATTTCCATTGGGGTCTTGGTTCCTTTGATTACTCTTAAAGTCCTGAATTACAACATATATTTTTTCTAAAGAGATATAAAGGACCATTAAAATGAAATTCTACAAATATAAGTGTTGTACTCCAGAAACTAAAGACCAGTAATTTTGTAACATTGTGGTGATCCCTGCATGTACAATCATTCATTTTCATTCTTGCCTATTCAATTTTTTTCCCTTTTTAAGAACATACCATCAACTACACCGGTTAATATACATTTGATATCTGGTCGAGGTTTGGTGTTCTCATTGATGATCATCTTGTAAACATTATAACCCTCGGCCTCCAAGTCTGGATCCATCCCTCTCTCTCTGGTAGGTACATAGTATTCATGTTCAAAAACACAGGTTTTCTGAAAAAGCATTTACATTTGAAATACACAAATAATGAATTACTGACATAAGAGTTGCATAAAATTATGGTAGCTCAGTGCATGCAACATCATGTTTTATGGAACACTTAAAAGAGATATCAGTCAAGGCCCACTGTCGATATCTCTTTTAGATGTTCCAAAAAACATGACATTGCATGCACCAAACTGACATAATTGTTTCTTTACATTTCTCTGTAGACATTTTAAGAATTTTCCACTCAGTGAATTTCTCTTTATCACGATTTAAAAAAAAATCAACATTTTAGAAGGCATTCAATTTGGCCAGTTCAAGTTAACCCATTTATGTTTTTTTTTTTTTATGTCCTTTTTTAAAGTGAGCAAATTTAGGCGAATACCTATTAAATATTTGTTTACCAAATTTTTGTTACATTAAGCTCATTTATTGTGAATGTAACCAACAACCATGCAATATCACCTGTTATCAAAATGTCAATATCACAAAATATGGGTGAGTCACAAATACACTACTTTAAAAGTATTAATTTTCTTGGTGTACAAATTTTCGTTATTTTCGCAGTGGATAGAAAAGCTGGAAAAAGAGTACCTGCGAAATTGATTTTCCACACTATATAATGCTTATAATGTTTTGATAACACCGATAAGTTCACATGACAGAATCCGCAAAAATTAGCAATTGTGAAATTTAATACGTTTACAGTATTTAAATGGAAATGTGATAATGAAACAAATGGAATGACAACTGAACAGACAAGGTGATTCAAATAGACCACCTACTTGTTGAGTGGTGTATAAGAAAGACCTTACACCTGAAAAGTTGCAACAAATGTTTTCATAATGGATATTTGAATTTAAAATATATAAAAAGCAATTTAAAATATTTTTCTCTTAAAATCATGCATTTGCCATAACACATTGTTTCAAGTAATATGATCACAACATGTAAATCAAATGATAAGTAGAGATGCTATTAGCTCATATAGGGAATATTTCAATATAAATGGAGTTAAATGTTGAATCATTTCCTTTTGGAGTTCTCCAACAAAAACTTGCATGTGCAGTATATATTTATTCACACACATCTTTTAAATTTACCCAACCTTCCTATAAAATGTCATCAAAATCCATTTAGCAGTTTAAAAGTTGTGCTACATTTGTAACGAGAAATGTTGAAAGACCAATCAAGGGAGGAAGATGGGCAGGAGGACACACAGATCATAAAATAATTCAATTTTATTCAATTTTTTTTTTTTTTATTTTTCCTTATCATTTTAGCAACTTTACATTTAAGGTCCAGAAAATTTGGTTTTCAGGGATTTTATATGCAAGCCAAAATAAAGTGATTTAATTTACAAGAGACTACTCTAACAACTACAAATATATAGTTACATTCTGTTCTAACAATCGTAGTTACAAAAGGTCACAATTACCCTATATGTTGTGAGTTACAGAGTGTTCTAACACTTACCCTTATGTGCTGTAAAATTGTGTAAGTTACAAGAAGTCAGAGTGTTCTAACACTTACCCTTAAATGTAAATTTTGTACATGTGTATAAGCTGTAAGTTACAATAGGTTACAGAGTGTTTTAACACTTACCAGTGATCAAATTTAAGGGGAAATACTTGCTACATGCAAGCTGAAATTCGATTTTGCTATAAGAAATTATTTCCACAGGAAATTGGGGAAAAAGATGGCTGCCGATCTAGTAGCCAGCTCATTATCCACTCTCCAGTAAATGGCAATTTTGACAGGGTTATACTGATGTCTAAATGATGAAATTTACATCAATATTTGCAGAAAACTTTGGACTATATATTCATTGACTTCGAGAACATTTTGTGCATATTTGGACTTTCTACAAGTGCATTACTTGAAATACAGAAAATTACTTGTGAATAGTGCTCATTGGTCTTGCAGTAAACAATGCCTAGGAATAAATCTACAGATAAATTGAGTGACAAATCTGAGGGTGTTCACCATGTGCAAACACTGCTAGCAACCAAGAAACCTGGACAATCTGAACAACAAAGCAGCAATTATAACTCTTCTAAAGAAAGTTCACTCAGGAGTCAGAAACCAGCTCAGAAAATGTTGAAGTGACAATAATTCTAAATGATTTAGAGGAAATCACTTCAGAGGACAGTGACAAAACATGACCTGGAAAAATCCATGAACTCTCTAGTCAAACAAGGAGATTTGAAAGACATAGTAACTTCTATAAGCACAATATCAGAGTGGTAAACTATCCAGACAAAAGGACGAAAATTTGGCTGTGAACTTTATCAAATTGGTTAAGGATGACTTGAATGTAGAAGTTGCTCAAGATGAGATAGTGGTGATCCATCAAATACTAGGTAAACCTGATCAACCTCATCCAATCATAGTGAAAGTGAGAAACACTGAGGTGAAATCCAAAATAATGTGTGAAAAAAACAACTTACAACAAGAAGTTAAATTCCATGATGATATTACTAAAAGAAACTTGGGACTTCTATTCAGACTTAAGGAAGTGAGAGATTCCACAGTGTTTGGTTTTTTAATGACAGTTGTATGCAAAAACTTCAAAGGATGCAAAGAAAATCAGATTTGACATTTTTGACAACATTGATGAGAAGTTTAAAGCTGCAGGTAAAGGTAACTGAACAGAAATTATTGTATGAACGTAGAAAATGTATTTCTTTATTCAAGGGACATAAATGAAATTTATAAAGTTTTGTTTTGAAGATGTTAATATTTTTTACGAATTCCTTTTCTTTTTTGTATTTTGCTTAAGGGGTGTTTGAACTGCAATTGAAATCTTTAATATATTTTTTTTTCTTTTTTGTTATCCGTTCTTTTATTCTGCTTATTTTGTAAGCTTCTCCTCATTTTAAGGATTTTGAAAATTTTCTTCCCCTTATTTTCAAAAATCTCTTAATTTTCAAATATTTACTTTTCCCATTTGCCAGTAACTGAAATGGTTTATGATATGCCATTTATAGACCACTAATCAAAGGAATTTAAGGTGTCATCTTTATTTAGAATGTATGTGTGTGTGTTTGTTTTCTGTGATTATTATTCATTTTTGTTTATGCTCATTATTTGTTATCTATCTATAGTTGTGTGTATACTTATAAATGGTAACTAATGTATGTGTACTTTCTATGAATGTAAGGGGGTTAAGTTCTTGAGTGAAAAAGAGAACTGATGTTTTTGCTTGGTTAAAGGAGAAAAAAAGCATCTATTATATGTCTCCAAGAGACACACAGTTCAAAAAAGGTAGAGACAATGTGGGAAGATGAATGGGGTGGAAAATGCTATTTCAGTCACCATAATAACAGAAGTGCTGGAGTTTGCATTTTGTTTCAAAGAGGGCTTGATTATAATGTACATGATTCTATTATTGATCCTAATGGATGATATATTATTTTAGATTTGAGTTAATATAAACAACGATTTACTTCAGTGACTTTATATGGGTTCAACAACAATGAACCAAACTTTTATCAAGAAATATATCAGAAAAACATGAATTTTCAAAATACTAGTGTTCTGTTTGTGTGGTGACTGGAATGTGGTTCAAAACTATGCTATTGATAATTACAATATGTGTTACAATAGAAATCTCAACTCTCAGAAAAAAGATTGAAGAGATAATAGGTAACTTAGAACTTGTAGATCCTTGGAGAACTTGTAATCCTGAAACTAGAATATACACTTGGCGACAACCTACTCCACTAAGACAGAGTTGTCTTGATTATTTTTTTTGGTTTCTGAAGATATCTTTTCTCTAATGAAATCTACAACTATAATCCCTGGACAGATCACTCTGCAGTTTTATTCACATTTTCTGCTAGTCTTGCAAAGCCAGGAAAAGGGTACTGGAAGTTATATCTCCAGTTACTTCGAGACTTTGAGTATGTTAGTAACGTTAAAAAATGTATTAATGTGTTCATGAATACTATTTATCTGGACATAAATAAAAAGATTTCAGAATTAATTGATGAAAAGGGTGATCATATATCAGACCAATCTCTTATTTTAAAGGAACAAGGTTTTCTGATCAAATACTGTGCCCAAATTTTGACTTAAAATGGTCACATTCAAATTTTAGAGTACTTGGACTGGACGTTTCCTTGGATTTAGCCACTATGGTAGACATCAACTTTTCAAAGAAAATCAGGAATGTTACCGAAATATTGGAAAATTGGGAGCATTGGAAGTTGACTCTAATGGGTAAAATTACTGTTATAAAAACATTGGCAATCTCAAAACTTCACCTCTTCACATCACGGCCAAACTTACCACAAGAAAAACTTGATGAGCTGAATTTGATGTTTTACAAAATTATTTGGAATGGAAAAGTCGACAAAATTCATCAAAACACGCTGATTGGGGATTTTGATCAAGGTGGGCTTAATATGATTCACTTACAATCTTTTTTTTTATATTTGAAAATTTTCAATATTCAAAGATTTTTCAACAATATTGGAGGCCATTGGCAAACTATTTTATTGAAAAATTTACTTGATTATGGAGGTGAACGAGTCATTAAACTCCAAATTGAAAAAACGAAAGATATCAGTATTAAGTTAACTAATCCTTTCTGGAGAGATGTGTTATATGGTTTAGCATTAGCAAAACCTGTGATTAAGACTTGTGTAAATGATATTTTATCATCAGACATCTTAAGTTTTGTACCATGTGAAGACTTTCCTTATTATATCAGATGGAAAAATTGTGGAACCCAGTATTTGTATGATTTGTACTTTTGTTCATTTGATAGAATAAGAGATAAAACTGTAAGTAATAATTTTATTAAATACTATAGTGTGGTATCTAGAATTCCTCAATTTATAAAAGATTTTATTAGATCTGGTATGGAAAATGTTAACTTAGGAAATTTCCTAGCAGAAGATTCTTTTCTGAAATCCTTATTAGCTGTAAGAAAACCTAAATTAGTGTACAACAAGTTAAAAGATGAAGTGTTTTATGCACCTACAGAGAAATTTGAAAAATAGGAGGAAGTACTCGGATGTGATATTCAAGACTGGTCGAAATATTTTTATCTTCTGAAAAAGATATGCAATCAGACATATTTCAAAACCTTTCAATACAAAATACTTCATCGAATTCTCCCCACTAATAGGTTTTTATATTTAGTACGATTAAAAGATACCAAGTTATGTACCTTCTGTTGTTCAGAAGAACCATTGAACATTTATTTTTGGATTGTAGAATTATTCAATGTTTTTGGAAAATTGTAGAGCAGCACATCAATAAACTTCTCTCACATTTTCAATTACAAAACCAATGTAATTCTGGGTTATCTCTCTGAGACCCCTTTTCTTAATTATATCACTATCATTGTCAAAAACTACATTTATAAATGTAAACAACAGGAGAAACTTCCCAACTTCATTGAATTGAAGTCAAAACTCAAATATTTACATGATTTAGAGGAATTTATTGCATTGAAGAATAATCAGTTGCTACTTTTTGAAAGGAGATGGACCCCTTTTAGACTAATGTTTCCATAAAATTTTATTACATTGTATTTATGTGTTGTTGTAAAAGTAATTTGCATACGCAAGAAAATAAAAAGCTTAATTATCAAATCCACAGAGTATGTGAGAGACTTGTGTGAAAGTGTGGATGAAAGCAGTTTGATTTTTGATTTTTTTTTCTTTCTTTTCTCATTTTTTTCTATGATATATTGAAATATTTCTTAAGTATTGTAAAAAAAAATGTATTCAATAGTCAGTATTTATTATAATTTGTAAACATTTAGAACACCTCTATACACCTTGGTCAGGTGGTGATGGTTAGAATGGTTAAAATCCTGACTATGAAAAAAAAATATATATATATAAAAAAAAGTTGAAATTCGATTTTGCTTGCAGAAATTATTTCCACTTGCTAAAATTTGCTAGTGGAATTCTATATGTCATATAAACAAGATGTAGGTAAAGTCCAGAAATAACCCAAAAAACTTTAAGCAAGTGGAAAAAAATTCTAACACTTACCCTTATGTGGTTTAAGTTACAGTAGGCCAGAGTGTTCTAACACCTACCCTTATGTGCTGTAAAATACAATCAGTCAATGGTTTTGTAACACTTACTCTTATGTGCTGTATGTTACAATCAGTCACAGGTTTTGTAACACTTACCCTTATGTGCTGTAAGTTGCAATCAGTCACAGGTTTTGTAACAGTTACCCTTATGTGCTGTAAGTTGCAATCAGTCAAAGGTTTTGTAACACTTACCCTTATGTGCTGTAAGTTGCAATCAGTCACAGGTTTTGTAACACTTACCCTTATGTGCTGTATGTTACAGTAAGTCACTGGTTTTGTGATTTGTTGGACAAATGATCTACAGGAATCACAACCTACTCTCACCATTGACTGCATGCCTGAATTTGGTTCACCTGGAAAGAACAATTAAAATAAAGTCAAAGAATAAAATGTGTCTGTTAAAGGTGCCCTAACACATTTTGTCAGTCATGGCAAAATTTGTCAGACCGAAGGCGATGTCTGGCGTTTTTTCCTTCGGTCCAGCAAAATTTCCGATTTTTTAATTGAACATACAAGGAAAAAAGTCTAAAATTGTCAATCAGTCCAGGGCATCAAAAATCAATTTCACCATGACTATTTTGTTGGGATTGTTTTATGAAATGCCACTAACCTATCAGTTTTTAGTTTAAGAGTATCAAAAACACTTAGTTCAGACTGTGAGAAAACATGGCATTCGGCCCACTTTACAGTATTGTGTTCTGCCTCCTACTTTCATGATAAATAATTAAAGAAGGCATTACATGAAAAAAAATTATATTTTCTGAAAATTTATTATCAGTAGGTCATAATTCTTCAAAAAAGGAGTAAATAATGTAAGAGATTATTGAATGGTTGCCAAGGAAACAGGGATACCCACATTTTCTCCTTTTGCACCCTGGTCCAAAATTTCATTAATTTTGGTTTAAAGCCTTCAACCAGCAATAAAACCATAATAAATTATGAAAGGTAAAGGGTTTAGGAAGATATTCAGCATCTTACACATTACTATTTCTAATATATTAGTGGGAAAAAATGTTTAAGATAATGGATATGTGACTTATGGAAAATGGGACAAAAAGGTTTTGTTTTTGAAAGTAAATGACATCTAATAAACAGTAAAAAGAATTGAATCAGTATAAAGTTGCATGTGTTGCCAATATTTACTTTAAACTATTTAATTTGTGTAGGATTCTTGAAAGAAAACATGTTTTGAATTCAGGCTGTTGCAAATGTGACGGAGACAAAAATGAGTATCGCTAGCGACATTGGGACATGTCACATTAGAAACAACATTTTAAAAGTTAAAATGCATGTACACAGTGGAGCTTTATAAATGCTTTGAGTAATTAAATTGTACAATCTGGTTTAGAATTTCTAAATATACAGAATGTCATTGACAGGTGTACTTTGTATCAAATGAATACACAAGAAACCAATTTGTAATAGTAACATTAGCAACATCTTCAGTAATACATTAAGAAAATTTGCTATCTAGATGGGTCGCACTAAATAGGGCCAAAATTGCTACGGGAGGTGAAAAATAAGATTCATGATATCTTTATTGAAAAAGTTTCAAGATGTAACTGAATGATTCTTCTAGATCTGTTCATATCTTTAGAGTTGTGAACTGAGATGTTGATATGATATAAATGCAATAAGAACTGTTCTTTGTACCAGACTGACACACCAGATATTATGGATGAAAGGATTAATTATCGTTTAACGTCCAGTGTCAACCTAGTATGTGCACATCAGGGCGAGAACAAGTTGATGTAATATGGTCTCTGCTTTGTACTAGACTGACACAATCTGCAGGATTTTCCACAAAAACAAATTATACAGACTCTGTTGCCTCTGTAAGCTGACCTTTGCTTTTACTCCTAAATGCTGCTGACTTGGATGAGAAGCAGCAAAGACCAATTTTAATGTCTTGTTTTATCTGGCTGGGTAAACCTGCAACCTTAGGCACTCAAAACTGAAAGGGGTGTGGATTATTTATGAAGCACAAGCCAAAATGCCCATGTAATGTCTGGCAAGAAACATCAAACAACAGAAGAATGAACAATTTCAAATCAATTAGCAGTGAAGATGGAAATACCATAGTGATCAATGCCTCAATGACTTTCACCATGGATTGTGGTAAAGAAAGTCTCTTGTAGTATTCAGAACACCTTTTAAAATTGCTTTGCCCATTTAATTCATGATGCATTTGCATTTGAAAGTCTAAAATACTGCCTAGAAGCTTAAAAATGTTTTAATGTTTGAAAAATTTATCGTCGCTGTTAGTTGTGGAGGGCTTCATCTGAAAGAAAATAAATTAAAAATATTACTGGTATATGAATATAATTAAAAAAATGAACGATTATTATAAGTTTTAAAATGTATTGAAGTACTGCCTTCAAATTCACTTCAATCAAGACACATTTTTTTGGCTGAATGCTTTCAGTATATATGGTAATTAAAGATATGTTGTCATCATTAATTGTAGCTAGAACAGTTCAAGTTTTCATCTACTGTCCCAAAGTAACGATAGCTACATAAAAATCTGTCCATCTTCTACCGTTCGCATCAAATTAATAGAAGAAATGTATTTTGATGAAGATTTAACTGTACGTAAAATATGGTCAAATCTTGTTAGATGAAAAACCTCAACAAAAGTTTCTTAATGTGACATTTAAATGACATTACTTCATTCAACGTTTTGTTGCGAATGTCTTTAAGGTGGACAGAATACAATAAAGGACCTCGTGTAACGATATAACAGACAACTTACCTTCTATGCTTTCCCATTATGTGACGGAACTGGCTCTGCATCCATTTCTGCAAAGGGCAATATCGCAACTCCTACACAGGAGAGTTACAGATGTAAATATATATTGCACACGTAACATTGATTTGGAAGTAAAGCAATAATGTTCGCAAAGACTAAAACAGCCAATTATATTCATCCTGAAAGTTCTTTGATCCCCTTTCGTCATCAAAATTTAATGTGACTGCTATTTATATCAATTATTTATAAAACCCAAGTTAAAAATAACAACGTGTCAGAACCAACAAGAAAACTGTGATCGTAACATACCACAATGGATGGAAAAGATGTGACATTCGAATAACATTAGAAATTACCCTTTTTAGCCTTTACCAATAAAAATATGCCTTAAAATTATAATTAAAACACAAAAGAAGACTTTTTATCAAAATATAAGTCCATGTTATTAGGCTCTACTTATAAATAATACTTTAAAATTCCACTCCACATAAGCTAGATGCCAGTCAAGTAAGTCAGAATGTCTATTCAATGTCCAATATTTTGAGACTGAAAATCCTCTAATTCTAACAAACAACATAAACACAGGGTAATTTTTATTTTTATTTACTCAGAAAGACACCTTTTATTAAATAACATAATGCATTACTTCATTTCACATTCTGTTTCAGTTTCAGCAATTCCTTTTTTGATGGATACAAAAAACAATACTTCCGTTTTATTGTAAAATTAGCCGTTCTTCATAGAACCAAGAAGCAAAAAAACAAAATTGCCGGCTCCCACAGATGAAAGTTTCCTAAATTAAATTTTGCACAACTGGCAGACACAATGAACTGGTAAACAACATGAAACCCGTTTTATTTAAAGGAGACCTACTCAATACTTCACTTGCACTTACATTTTTAAGTAAGGCAAATGCCTTTCTCATATTATTACCAATTGACCACTTAGGAAAACCTTGAAGGTAGATAGATAGCACTTAAGTTTAAGAAAACGATCAACAAGTATTACATGACAGGCCCCATGGAATCTATGAAGATAGTGGAAATGGGAAAAGGTAAACCTTGTGGCACATGCATGAGATACCTTTATACTGTAACGGGAAAAGACAATGTTGGGTCCAAATGTGTTTTTGCACACCTGGTTTGCACCATTAAAAAGCCTTTCGTATTTTCTCTGAAGTTTCCTTCACGGTAAACAAAACAATTCCGAGTACTTACGATTGTTCATATAACCTTTAACCAAAAAAATATCCCACAGACAGCGCATCAAAAACTACTAAATATAACTTAAAACCAACGAAATTTCCAATAAAAACGCACCACAAAGACCACTGTAACATTAAAACCAAACGGAAAACTTTTCTAGCCAAATAAAACATTTAAACAAACTATTTTTTTCTTTAAAAAGAAGTGAATTAAAAAAAAATCATAATCACATAATCATAACATGTAAGTGAATCAATTTAATTCAATGGTACACTAACACTTCTGATTCAGTAAAACACTGTGTATTTTTCAATGCTTAATAGAATGTCAGCAAATTTTGACTGGAAATAATTTTATTCTACCCGTTTGTGTTGACACACACCAGAAACAATTTACAGCAGACAAACATTGGATATAAAACGTTTTGCTGTCTGCAAAACGTTTTATATCCAATGTTCATTATCAGAGGTAGACGTAGAAAATAATAGCAGTGATAAGACCTACACTGCTACCACTCTCTCCAAAGAAGAGATTGTGGAAAACCATAAATCTGTGCAATCCTCTTTTGGTCTCTCTACCAAGGACAATGATTGTGATTTACCGTCTATGTACTGGATTCCTAAACTTCACAAGAATCCATACAAACAACGTTTCAAAGCTGGATCTGCAAAATGTACCACCAAACCTCTTTCAAAACTTTTAACTTCTATACTCACAACTGCCAAAGAGGGTCTACAGTCCTACCACAACACTTGTTACTCCCGTAGTGGTATTAATTCAATGTGAATCCTGAAAAATTCGAAAGATCTTTTGGAGACAACCAGTTCAAGACTATTATCTGAATATAATAGCATTAAAACCTATGATTTTGCAACAATGTATACTTCTATTCACCATACTCAGTTAAAATCCCGACTTAAAAACATTATACATCGCTGTTTTTCCAAAAAAGATGGTACACCTAGATACAAATATATAGTTCTTGGTAGAGATTCCTCATACTTTGTAAGAAATAATTCCAAATCATCTTCCAAATATACAGAGGAAGATGTTTACAAAATGCTGGAATTTTTAATTGACAACATATTTGTCCAGTGTGGTGGACGTGTTTTTCAACAAACGGTCGGCATTCCAATGGGAACAAATTGTGCTCCTTTACTTGCTGACCTATTCCTTCACTCTTATGAGGCTGACTTTATACCTGATCTGATCAGAAAGAAAGAATATCGTTTGGCTAGATCCTTCAATCTCAGTTTCCGCTATATAGATGACGTATTATCTTTAAACAATCCTAATTTCGGGGATTTGATACATCGCATCTACCCAAAAGAACTTGCGATAAAGGATACTACAGACACTGTGAAGTCAGCCTCATATCTTGACCTACACTTAGAAATCGATGGTTAAGGAAAACTATTGACCGAACTTTACGACAAACGTGATGACTTTTCATTCAAAATTGTCAACTTTCCTTTCATCTGTGGCAACATCCCTTCAGCTCCTGCGTATGGAGTGTTCATATCACAACTCATACGTTATGCCAGAGCTTGCCGAAACTACGCAGACTTTTTGTATCACACTACAACTCTAACAAATAGGCTACTGGAACAGGGTTATGTTGCTACAAGATTGAAGTCATCACTACAGAAGTTTTATGGTCGTTACAATGAACTCATGGGTCGTTATGGTGTATCCATCAGCACCATGAAAACTGATTTATTCAACGGGTCATAGTTTTCCTTCCCTCGTTTGTCTACCCCAGACTTGACTTTTTATGAGCAACTAGGCGGGTGTTTCTAGAAAGCAGAGGACGCTTACCCTACCAGTGCACCTGGTCCGTGCTCCCAGTTTTTAGTGAAGTCTGGGTTGCTCATTTACTTTTGTTACTTTGTATGTATGATTTTAGTTGCTTTGTGTTCTTTGTTGTGTGTGTCTGTTTTCCATGTCTGGTCTTTGTCCCTGGTTTACATTCTTTTGATTACCGCTTTAACTTTGGTTCCCTTGATTACTCTTACCATAATGGAAGCGGCAGTTTTAGCATGTTATAAAACCTGCATGGTTTAACCCACTTATATCAGAAATACCTGTATACCTAATCAGGACCCCCGGTTGTCAAAAGAATAGGCCTGCAGCAGCGCTAAGACTGTCGTAAAAGGCGACTAAAAAGTGCTCAGAAACCTAGCCTAGTTTCATATATTCTGAGCTAACTGCAAGCATTCTTGTATTGGATATCTTATTTTTTTCTATATGGTGTATGTTGAGGTATTTCATGGAGAGAAATGGATGTATCATTGAGTCAATTTTATGGTGTGTTTGTTGTTTCATTTACGACCTTACATAAAGGGGCTTTTAAAACTAATTTTGATAGGTTTTAGTACTTGAAGGCCAATACTAATAATTAAAAAATACTAAGCTTTTCATATATTTCTGTTTATTCACAGCTTCTCATTACCTGAAGTTAGACATTACACAATGACATACGTTGAACAGTACATTAACATAAAACATCTGTGAAAAATTGAGATTTACTGCAAAACAAGCAAGTTTTTTTCTTCAATCTTCATTTGGCTTCCAGAAACCGCCAATATCATAAAAAAAAGTTGTATAACAACAGTGTAAACTTAACTTTACAGCAGAGCCTTACTTTTTCAGGCTTGTTGCATTGCAAAGTAAAACTTAAACAGTAAAGATTGGTTTTAAACAAAACTATATTCAACCTGAAATCCAGGCATGTACCTTCTTTCCTTAAACACATCATACCACATACACGTAAAAGATTAGAATTAGTTAACTACAATAAATGTTTAGATACTAATACAAAAATTGATAAAGGAACATTGAACTTAAGACTGCAATTTCAATACATGTATTATGAATGCAGAGATGTCTTGCCAATGAAATCTTGCATCAAAGCTGGTTTATCTACAGTGAAAATTAGTAGATTGTGCACCATAATTCACTTAACACATCATTATAATATCTTCTCAATTCAAAATCCATTGTATAAAATATACGAAAAAAAAATCATTGATCCACACATCAATTAGTCAATTCTATTAATGCCTCTACAACATCGCCTTTATGTTCACGTAATTTTCTTTCCGCTAAGACTCGACTAATTTCCATCTCATTAACCTGAAGAAAAATATATCAAATTTCAGTACTGTACACAATGTATTTGATGCATTACCAAATATTCTACAAAGTGTTGAAGTCTACTTACAGTTTTAATTCTATAGATCTCAGTATTCATCTAATGTAATTAATAATTTGAATGAGCACTGACTTTTTTTAATTGTCTATGTCTTGAAAGTATAGGTATGTAAGTTACCGAATAAAGTCTTCAACAAGTGGCTCCCGAGAGCCTGAATCACTAACCTCCGACTTGACCAATAGGAACCAAACTTAAGATGAATTTCCTTGGATACGTCCATAGAACTGATGTGGGGATTTTTTATTGGTCAAAAACATGGCCATCATTACTAACAATAGAAGAAAGGGATCAGACAGTAGTTTTTCACATGTCTCCAAGACTGTTAGGTTTAGAAAAATTATTTCTATAACTGAAATGACCCTTATTATAAGGCCTTCAAAAGTATTCAGGGATCAAAGTTGTCAGGCGACTCCTTGTAAGAATTATTGCCCTTGAAAGATGAATTTTTAGTTTTTCTGCCAATATCTTGAAAACTATAATAGATAGAAAGAAACTTTCTATCACTGAAATGATCCTTATGATAGTCATACCCAAGTCTTCTTGAATCAAAATTGCTGGACAACTCCTTGTTAAATTTATTGCCCTTTTAAACAGGTGAGTGGTTCAGGCTCCTTTGAGCCTATTGTTCCCCTTTCAAGGGCAATAACTCTTACAAGGAGTCATCTGACAACTTTGATCCCTCAATACTTTTGTAGTCCTAATAATAAGGATCATTTCAGGTATTGAAAGAATTTGGCTAAACTAATGGTTTTGGAGATATATGTGTAAAACTGTCTGACCCCTATGTCCTATTTTTAGAAACAACGGCCACGTTATTCAACGGATCAAAACTCCCCACATCAGTTCTATGCAGGATACATCAATGAACATCCATACCAAGTTTGTTTTCAATTGATTAAATAATGTCAGAGAAGATTTTTGAAAGAAATAAAATAAAAAGTAGCAAAAAAATGTCAAAAAAGGGCCATAACTCCAACATGACTTAACGGACTAAAACAAATATTTGTCCACAGATAGATCTCATCTGCTGAGCACTTTTACCCAGCCAGAATTTAGCTAAACCTAACGGTTTTTGAGATACAATAGAGTTCGTTTATAACGAATCTAACAGGGACTGTCTTAGTTATTTCGTTATATGCATTTTTCGTTATATCAGAAAAATTTTTTTTTCAAAATTAGGATGATATCCCCTTATGTTTGTTTTTAAAGTGGTATTATCACTTAAAACGTAGAAATATTGATGCATTCTTTCTAGCAGTAAATTAAATAATTGTTTTGTAATGTGTATTTATTATAAACGATGAATAAAAAAGAAAACAATTGTTTTTGTTGCTGTTGTAGCTGTTGTTAAAAACTCGCATACTTGTACTAAGCTGTCCTTCTTCTGGGGCGCCTGTGCGAGACCCCTGAACAAAGATAAGCATCAAGTGGTTAAAGTCAATAAAGATGAAAAAAAAAGCATCACATGGTTTAAGTTTTATTCATCAAACCTTTTCGATTCTGCAGTAATTTACTCAGCATATTCGACCGGTTGAAGCATGAAAAACTCGTTTTGAAGATACTATTAATTAACGTAATCATTTATTTGTAAATGATAAGTTTTTCAATGGCTTGGGGGTCATTATTTGATTGATATTTTAATGAGTAATAAAACAAAAATACAGGAAAGATTAGCCTATCTTCTAACTGTGTGTTCATCAACCGTGAAATTGTTGATTAATCAATTACCGTCAGCAGCAGACAACTGGGTTCGATGTTTACATAACAATTAAATTGAGCCTTCGTTTTATCCAGGCAAACTTCAGCAATAAATCTGTCACTGGGCCATATGAAATGCTTTGTTATATCCCTGATTTCGCTTTAATGAATTTGTTATATCTATGATAAAATACATTAGTTTTAAAACACTGGAACTGGGAAATATGTTCTAATTTGTTATAAACCTGAATTTGTTATAAGCCTGTACGTTATAAGCAAACACTACTGTAAATGCAAAAAACTATTGTCTGACCCCTATGTTCTATTTTTAGTAACAGCAGCCATGTTTTTCAACAAATCAAAAATCCCCACATCAGTTCTATGCAGGATATCCCAAGAAATATTAAATACCAAGTTTGGTTTTAACTGGTCAAATACTGTCAGAGGAGAAGATTTTTGAAAGAAATAACATGAAAAATAGCAAATATCGTTGAAAAAGGGCAATAACTCCAACATGGCTTAACGGAATAAAACCAAAATTTGACCACAAATAGATCTCATCATGATGAACACTTTTATCTCTTCCAAAATTTACCTAAACCTAAAGGTTTTGGAGATATATGCAAAAAACCACTGTCTGGCCCCTATGTTCTATTTTTAGTAACAGCGGCCATGCTTTTCCAAGAATCAAATATCCCCACACCAGTTCTATGCAGGATACCCCAAGGAACATTCACATTAAGTTTGGTTCTAATTGGTCAAGTAGTATCAGAGGAGAAGAGTTTTGTATAATTGTTAACAATGATAACGGACAACGGACGCCAGGTGATGGCAATAGCTCACATGGCCTGTGGCCAGGTGAGATAAAAATGTTTCAGTATAATATACATGTATGTAATCAAAGCAAATTTTGATACATCATCAAAGGCACAAGTAAGTACCAGTACATAGTTTCTTATTTTAATTGAACTTCATATTTCTGCACAGTGGTAAAACATGATTGTTTTGTTCTTAAGTAACCATGTACACGGTGTGGAATGTCATCATCTGTCGTCTGAATATAGCTGAAATATTGCTGCTCGGACGTTAAACCCCAAAAAACCCAAAAGTAATCATCTAGAAACCAAAAGTGCAACTGACAGACTGACAATGCAAAGTATAAAACTTTACCTACAAAACTTACAATTAAATCTACATCTTCTTTGTTAATTTTGACCTTAGACAATTCCTTTTCTCTTGCCATGTTCTCTGCTCTTTCTTTTGTCTTCCTTTCAGTAAGTTTATTCATGGCCTGTAATAGATTTACATTATTATTTGACCTATACGATTCCATGAATTTGACAATTTACATCTAAGTTCAACATTTCTAAAAATGAATAGGATGCTAAGCCTACCTGCAATGCCAAACGTCATAACTTAATTTAATGTTTATTTAATTTTCCTTTGAATTATATTGCTTACTATACGTTTTGTGTCTGCCAATTTATATACCAGTAACTTAAAAGACTAATTTACTTGTAAATTTCAAATGTAAATCTTCATTTTTAGTAAAACATCTGTGTCTTATCCTTACATCACCGATACTCTGTGCAGATATTTCTGTTTCCTCGACATAGTCAGTCACTTTCTCTAAATCGGCAGCTCCTGAATCGTGCTTCTTTGACTTGTTTCCTTTGCTATCGTCGTTCTGTTCTGGGTCTTCAACTTGTTCCTCCTCTGTTGTCATTTTCTTTGACAAAAAGACAGAAAACTGAAATCAACTCCACAAAATGTTCACCGGCTTTTCGGTTCTTAGCACGTGCACAAAGTTCGATAAATCAAATTACAATGTGTACAATTCGACCCACTTTCATTTCGTATCTTTCACGATCTTCGAAAAAAAACATGAGAAATAAAGGCACGAAACGATCACACATGCATATTTATAGTGCACACAAAAAAATAAAAATGATAAAGCATAGAACACACGGTTTTCATTTCCTCGATTTAATCAATTGTTTCCATAGACGATCAATCGTGATCTATTTTCATGATCGACAAGACAACACACCACATGTTGATCGATATGTTTTATTTTAATTAGATTTGTGCATAGTAGGAGCTCGATGTAACCAAGTCGCTTCACACGAACATAAATCCACATTCAACAGTTTTGATAATGTTTCATTTTCAATCAGGCCTATTAAGTTATTCGAAATTTCTTTAATTTTGATTTTTGATTGATTTCTAACCAGATATGCTAATCATTTGCATTTGTGCAGGTATCTCAATAGTAGTGTAATGGATTTTTCCAGACCTTCATTATATAAAGTACGTAACTTAAAAGATAAAATCTTTAGATTGCTAGAAAAAATCATAAGTAACAAAAATTTTACAGCTTACTTTTCAAACGTAAGATCTATAACCAAAAATTACACAAAACCAAAAGCACATTGCACCCCCTTTAATTGGTCCTATTTCACATATTTTATTTTTTATATTCTTATTACTGACCAAATTCCCAATATCGGAACGCTGAACATTAGCTTTTTACAGATTGTTCGAACACCAAAAACAGCATTCCTACGTTGGGCATTTACGTTAATTGGACCAACGTAGGGTAAATGCAAAGATAGCCAACGAATGTCCAAAGTTGGCCCAACATAAGCCCGACGTTAACCCCGCCGTATGGTCCGACGATTGTAAGATATTAGAACAGAATTTTATAATGTGTTTCTTAGTTATGTCGAGGAGTGCATGATGCTATGCACTTTCAAACTTTCTCACATTTCCGTACATTTTATAAAATTAATTCTTTACAGTTATAAAATACCAATGACAAGCTCATTGTACTTTAACTAAGGGGGTTTTTAACGTCCTTGACTACCCTGTCGGGTCTCGCACGGACGGGCCAATTTGGCGGGCTTTAAATAATTTTGCTATTTATTTAAATTGTATTTTTTAACAAAAACAAAAAAAAAGAAATAAGTTTAAAAAAAAAGGAAAAGAGTAATATAATAGTAAATTATGAATAGCTGAATTGTTAGAAATTAAATAGTAAATAGTAAAAATGAAATTTGAAAATGGACCATGTAAAGGAGGAAAATGCCAAGTTGGATGGAAGGACAACTAGCCGGACCCATGCAGAAGGCGGAAGACCTGTAAGATTTAGTTTGCCAAATAGTGTATGCGTTTTAGAGTCAAATGGATGTGGTTTGGTGAATATCCAAAGGTGAAGTGCAAATTTAATAATTGATAATGTTAGAGTTTTAGTTACCAAAGGTGTATGCTTTTTTTTAATGCCGAAAAGTTTATGCCGAGCCAAAAAGTGTATGTAAAATTCGTCTGCCTTGTCTAGCCGGGCGTAGTTCCCGGATTTTACCGTGCTAGCACACGACGTTAGTACGCAGTTTTACTAATGCCACACGAGACCGTTCCAGTTCATGCTTCTGGTGAATGAGTTGACCATTTTTTTTTTTTTTGTTTAAATAAGTTTGGAAACTGGATTGTTTATCATTGGTTAGATTGGTCAACTTTTAGAATTTAAGTGTTAATGTAAATCCCAAATTTACACGTGGACTTAACAACAGCCAAAAGTTTAGCCAAAGAAACAAATAAAAATGTATTTATAAGCCAAAGTAGTTAGACAAAAGATAGTGAAATAAGGAAAATAAAATAAAAAATAAAATATTTTTGTTTTGTTTTGGAGTTTAGCTTTATGATTATGTATAAACCGGAGTTTTTTTTAAAGAAGAACGCACGCGACATCATACTACACACGGCTGGAGCTATCGGCGCGGTAGATATGTTTCATAAGCATATGTGTACATGATTAACAAAAGTAAAAATAAATAATAATAAATAATAATAGTAAAAAATAAATAAATAAAATGAGAGACTGTGTATAAATATATTGCATTGTGGAACCCCATATCAGGTGATTTATTTTATTTTAATTCAATTGTATATTATTGTTTTTTTATTGAAAAATGAAAGATGATATTATTTTAGATAAATGGTACTGTATGAATATGTTGGTTATGGTTTTATTACGTTAGATATTGACCCTACATATTTATAAGTGTGTCGCACGACCACCTGAAACTACTCGACTGAAAACTACACTTGATATATAGGGTGTGGATTATCTAACTTGAAATAAAAAGGAAAAAATATATATAGGGCTTTAAGTTATTTAAGGACAATTACCGTAATTTAAACAAAAGTATTCTATATTTTATTATGATAACCAATGACTGAAATAAATTGCGCTAATGCTGACCAGACTTGTTGCTGAACTGATTTTGGTGGGTTAAGGTTTAGTTCCGAAAGAGTGTGGAGACCTAATTTGCGGATATTTTCTTTAAGTTCAAAACGCGTGCTTGATGGTGTTCTAAACAATCTATAAGGACGTGCTTAATGTCCTTTGAAACTCCACATTTTTGGCGATATATCTTTAACATATTTTCCTATTTGACCTGGAAGCATGGTTGTGCCCAGTCTGAGTCTAGTAATTGTTTTTGCGTGATGCCTTTTACCACTGTAAAATGCTGGTTTTATATTAGCATTAGATTTTAGCTATTTATGCCAAACGTGATTCGAATTTTCCCAGCTTGTCAACCATTTTTGTTTGAAGATTTGGGAAAACAATAGAAATAAATTCTTTTGATCTTAAGCCTTTGAAGTTTACAAGATTAAGAAAGAAAATACAATTAGCAGATACTACGAGCATTGGTATACAAAATATTGAAAATTTGCAAATTCTTTTCATTTAATAGACAAATGATAATGCCTGTAAATGTTTCGCGTTTAGAAAGAATTCACATTGAAAATATGTATACATTTGTTCAAAATGAAAGACAACTTTATTTGTTTTGTAAAAAGTATATTATATGTTCTCAGTTACAAAGCTGCATAAGGGGTAGATAATCATGTACATTATTGTTATCATATGTTCTAAAACGACGTCCTTAACAGGCTTTGGGACCACAACTGTGGTCGATTTCCGATTGCTATATGAGCAGCACGCGAATTATTGGGCAAGACAAGACAAGACAAGACATTTATTCTCATAAACCAAATATAATAATGGTATAGAGAAAAAAGAAAGGAAAAGGAGAGTGAGAAAAAGAGAGAAAAATTTATAAAAAGGAAGACAAAGATTACAAACACACATATACATACACTATTTACAATACATCAGATTTTTTAGAGTTCAGCCAAGAGAACAAATTTCTATATTAATTTTACGGATAAATTTACAAACTTTTTTCAAAACAATTTTATTTTCTGATTCCAAAAGGTTTTTGAGTTTTAGCGTATTTGGTCTTTGATATATATTTTGGCTAATATATTTCTTCCTATCTTCATTGAAAAAATTACACTCCAGTAGATAGTGATGTTCATCCCCAATTGAACCGTTATTACATTTAATACATGTTCTGTTTTCTCTTGCAATGTTATTCCATCTGCCGGTTTCAAATGGTAATTTGTGATTTTGTGTTCTAAATTACAGAGTGTAAATATATCCTTGTCATCCAATATATTTAAGTAAGGCTCTATCTTTAAATTTTGTTTGAATAATCTGTAATTTAGAGATTTCGGTGAATGTTCTACTAAAGAAGACCATTCTTGAATAAATTGGTCAAGGAGTCTAGTTTTTATCATATCTGTCAGAAGTTTTGTATCAGTCGGATTTTGGTATAACCAAACATTTGCATAACCTGTAGTTTCAAAAATTGATTTAACATATATCATCCAGCTAAAATTAATGTTTTCTTCTGATAATTTAAATAAAAGTTTATAACAAATACTTGTAAGCTTAATGTCTTTTGCATTTAATAATCAAGACCAGAAAGATATCATTCTGCACTTTATATCAATTTCAAGAGGATATAAGCCAAGTTCCCCATAAACCATAAATGTAGGGGTAGACATATTTAGTTTAAGTAATATTTTGTAAAAACGCAGTTGAATTTTTTCCAGGATATTTGTACATTTACTAAAACCCCATACCTCAGATCCGTACAAAAGTATCGGTTTAACCATTTTATTGAAAAGCTCGATATGGCTTTCTATCGATAAATTGTGTTTTCTACCTCTTTTTAATAATGCGTACATCGATTTTGTCGCTTTATCTACTTGTTTTTTAATCGCTTTATTAAAGTTTCCGGTTCTATTAAAAAGTATACCCAGGTAATTAAACTCAGTCACTATTTCTACTTCTGACCCGTTTAGTGTAAAATGTAGGTTTTGCAAATGTCTACCTTTTGAGAAAATCATTACTTTTGTTTTTTCTACATTCACTTTTAGTTGCCAGTTATTACAGTAATCATTGAACTTGTTCGACATATTTTGTAGATGATCGGCTGACTCCGCCATCAACACTGTATCATCAGCGTAGAGTAAAACGAATAATTTCAAAAATATATCTAATTCCCTTTCTAGAGTATCGGTAATGCTAGCCAAACCGGTAATATTCTCGTTTTCAAAGAAATCTTGTAAATCATTTACAAATATAGAAAAAAGGAAAGGGGAAAGATTTTCCCCTTGTCTGACCCCAATTTCACACTCGAAACAATCTGATTTACAACGGTTATATGATACACATGATTTGAGATTTTGATACAAGTTAAAAATAACATTATACATTTTCCCATTGATATTACATTGTAACATTTTATACCAAAGTCCATCTCCCCAAACTTTATCAAACGCTTTTTCAAAGTCAACGAAGGCACAAAATAGTTTTTTTCTTTTTTTGTTTTAGGATTTCGAAAAAGGAATATAGAGTAAATATGCTATCGGTTGTAGAGTAGGACTTACGGAAACCAAATTGATTTTCTTGTATTAGATTTATTTCATTTGAGTAATTGTACAATCTGTCGTTAAGGACTGCGGTAAACAATTTTCCTAAACAGCTAAGAATGGTTATAGGTCTAAAGTTTTTTGCATCAAGGGGATTGCTCTTATTTTTGTATATTGGTATGATATTACCTGTTAGCCAATTTTCTGGTATAATTCCCGTTTCAAAAATCATGTTAAAAACCTTTTCATAAAGTGGGAGGAACAATGTTGACGTTGATTTGATATATTCATTTAAAATGCCATCTTCCCCACCTGCCTTGTTATTTTTTAGTTTCTTGATACATTTCATGATTTCATCAGTTGTTATTGGCCAATTCACTTGCTCGTTTATCTGATATAGAAAAGAATTGTTTAAATTAATAGGCAGTTCATTTTCTGCTTTATTTAAATTTTAAAAGTAATCATAAAGATCTGTTATTGGAATATTTGGTTGCTTTTTAGATATATCTTTATTCAAAAGTTTCCAGTATTCTTTCGGATCATTTGACCTCATGTTTTTTTTAATTTTTTTCTCAATTCTCTTCTATACATTTTTTGAGTTTTGTCAAGAGTTTTCTTGGAACGTTTTTCAGCTTCTGTGAGTTTTTTTTCTATTCTCTGTTCTCCTTTTTTTATATTTACGTTTTAGTTTTCTGAAGTTTTGTCTTTCAAATTTACATTCATTGTTAAACCATGGCTTGTCTGATTTGGGGGATTTATGGTGGGTTTTATAAGACTTTTTCGGTACATATATACTAAAAGGACTGGCTTGTGTGTGTGTGTGTGTGTGTGTGTGTTCAAATTACTGCTCAGCTTCATCTTGTAAATAAACACACGTAACATTCCGATGTATCAGCTGTTTCATTCACTCCAGTAGCATGAATGAACATGAAACTAATATTTTTAAAAACGTTATGTTTTAGAAAAGTTATATTATATTCCGTAAAAATCACTTACACACACTGGGTAGCACTCGCTACATTGAATGAAGTAACACTATATTTTATTAAAATGTAAAATTAAAATGATATAACTTTTAATTAACTTATCACGAAAATAAAATAATCTTCAATATTACGAAGTCGAGTCTATTTTATTCGCAAGGACTGTTCCAACACCATTCCACAAGCATTCGAGGACAGGATATTGTTCTTTATCATTATTTTTTTAACAATTGGAAAATAAAATTCGTATAGTTTTTATTTATGGACCTCTTTAAAGCCTTAATGCACATATCTGACCCGTTTTTACGTAATCTTAGCATTTCTGATACATACCGTTGCTTTTCTCTAAATATTTTCAAAAGTGTTTAGCAGTGGCGGATTTAATGGGGAGCTAAGGGTACTTCACTTCAGCCCACCCCCTCCCCATCCCAACCTGCTTCTCTTATAATTAGTAACCACCACCATAAAATTAAGTTACAAGTGTTATATAGCTTAGTCTTATTTCGAACAACTATATGGGTGAAAGAAATTAACACCCAGCGTGTGTATATCTGGTGAAATATGTTTCAGTCGATCGCGATTTATTTCGCGTCATGTCATCCCTTAGAATGTTTACGACTATTGGAGCGTGTGTTTCGATGCAAGTACATGTATGCACCTTATAAACCGATAAATGTCCAGTGTTTAGGTAAAGGATTATTGATACGTAAATGATAATTGCTGCAAACTAACGGAATTATAAAGCGACTTATAAGTAATGTATCTTAATATCACCGACTTGACATCAAGCATTTTAATTTTTATAAATTGTCGATGGTCTGACAGGCTTCCGAGACCCAAAACTTGTGGTTCTACTAGACAATTGGTGTTTTGAAAAGAGTCGGTGTGGTGCACATGATTTGTATGTTTTTATTCACAATACTCAATCAATCCCCTTTACTGACTTCTAAATTATGTAGAAGTGAATTCGGAGGGGAAGAGGGGACATTCGCGCCACCGTTCTATCGGAAAGTATATCTTAGTTCGATAACTCGATTTTCCACCAATTTTACCCCCCCCCCCAAATTGTTTGCTTCGCTCCATTCGGCATTAAGGTCATCTTACCCAAACCCTGAATTATTCGCTCCGCCCTTGTTAGGTAGGTAAACAAGATCATACAAAATATGAAATTTGGTCAGCACCCGGCCTCCCCCCATCGACCAAGGTCTGGATTTGGCACTTGCATTCTAACACTATACATGCTAAATGAACTTAGAACTTTCCGACTGTGCCATAGACCTACAAAATTCTTCATTGCATTGCACCTGTAACACAATTAGCATGTTTTTAATGTATGTCTTTGGAAATGAAATTTCAGTTTTTGTTCATTTAAAGCTAGCTTTACAGTACTTGTTAACCTGTTATATCTGTACTATTCAAATCCATGTCCCTTTTAGGATACTGCAATTGATTAATATAAGAATTGAAGCAAATAATCTTTATTTTCATCATATTTTCAAAGCACACATTCGATAAATTTCTCTCAATGCATGTATCTACATGTACATAAATATTTCATGCATGATGTGTAATTGTCTATGTATACATTGTAAAAGTATCAATATCTTCTTTACAATTGCCTCTTTCACTCAATTTTTCCTCACATTTTATCTCATAACTTATGAGAACAGACTTTGTCTTGGTGTTCACCAACAAGCACTTCGAGTAGATAAACTTCATTTGTCATTCATGTACATGTATATTCACATATATATACTGTTTATATCATGTTATTACATTGGTCCAAGACAGGTCTCCAGAGTAGCCATTATTCTGTTGATTCATCCAATGATAGGTGGTATTAATAGTTGGAAGCCAACAAACTATGGTACAACCTGAAATGTAAAAGTAATTATAATGAATCCAATGTTATGCATTTATGAAATAGGGATGGGAGAGAGAGCACATTTTACATATTATGTTCAGATTTGTAAGGTTTTGCAGAAAATGTAACAAATACACACACTGTACAGATTTAACTTTTACTATTTGTCTGTAATAGATACCAAGATATTACATATCAGTAGCTTAAAATACCAACAATTCAACACATTTCCTGATTTTATGTATCCTATCAGCACTTTTCTACTGTAGACTTTATACATTATATCAATAAAATTATACATGCATCTATCATGAAATAAATACTGACACTCAGGTATAGTTTTTAAAGTAAAATTGACATTTTCTAGTTGAATGTCTTCAAAGTTTACAGAAATCCTTTCAATCCTACACATAAATTCATTCCTCATGCATTCTATGTGCAATATTATTCTCTCAACTGTTTCTAATTTATTACTTAATGCATTCTACATGCAATTTTATACTCTCTATTGCACATAAATTCCTTCCTCAAGCATTCTACATGCAATTTCATACCCTGCACTGCACATAAATTCATTCCTCATGCATTCTACTTGCAATTTCATACTCTGTACTGCACATAAATACATTTTTCCTGCATTCTACATGCAATTTCACACTGCTGCATATAAATTCATTCATCATGCATTCTACATGCAATTTCTTACTCTCAACTGCACATAAATGCATTCTTCATGCATTCTGCATGAAATTTTGTACTCTCTACTGCACACAAATTTCTTCCTCAAGCATTCTACATGCACACAGCTTCATACTCTGTAGTGCACATAAATTCATTCCTCAAGCATTTACATGCAATTTCATACCCTTTACTGCACATAAATTCATTCCTCATGCATTCTACATGCGATTTCATACTCTGTACTGCACATAATTACATTTTTCATGCATTCTACATGCAATTTCACACTGCTGCATATAAATTCATTCATCATGCATTCTACATGCAATTCATACTCTCAACTGCACATAAATTCATTCTTCATGCAATCTACATGCAAATTTTATACTTTGAACATCACATAAATTCATTCCTCAAACATTCTATATGCAATTTCATATTCTGTACTGCACATAAATTCATTCCTCATACATTCCAGGAGCAATTTCATGCCCTGTACTGCACATTTATTAATTCGTTATGCATTCCACATGCAATTCTATACTTTGAACTGCACAATAATTCATTCCTCGAGCATTCTTACATGCAATTTCATACTCTGTACTGCATATAAATGAACTATCTTCATATGAGTATACTTACCTACTTACCTTTTTCTTTTTTTGGTACTAAAGAGGCCATATTGAACTATTGTGTATACTGCATACATGTAATATCTAGCCAAAAGTTTGAAATTTGGTTGAAAAATTTTCACTTCATAATAGAAAAGTAAATAATAAGTCATAATTTTTATATTGTTTGGACCTATGTAGAAGGATAATGGGTACATCTCTTAATACTTTTGAAAGGAGGTATGATTAACTGATTTTATTCATGCTATAGCTAGTTAGTGTCTTTATGAAAAAAAGTACAAATGATATTTTAACAGCATTTCATTGATTTTCATTGCCCCTGAAAAAATCAAATAGAGTTGAGCCACCTTTTCTCTTTTGATTATTTAATGACATAAATATTACACATGTAAATGTGTTTCTTCTTTTTTTAAATATTATTTACTATTGATATCTTTATTATTCCTTTTTTGTGACAAGAAAACTCAGTAAAAGAAAAAATAACATCATGATACTTTAAGCAAGAACTGCAATATACCGGTTAAACAGTGTTTACCTACATTTTTTTTAATGTATTCAAATAATACATGTATAAACATATTAAAATGGTGTATAATGAGAGAAAAAAATACATATATGTACTTTACTCACTACAGGTCATTATGAATGTGAAAAAAAAATAATAATAATAGAACTTTTCCATTTTTGTACCAGTTTTACAAATATGTATACTTTATGAAAACAAACTTAACTATATCTGCTTGGAATCTTCAAGGACTTGGGGACAAGGGCAGAGATGAAACATTTTTATCTAATTTGAAATATGACATAAATATACTCCTTGAAACATGGAAGGGGGCCGACTGAAATCTTAATTTGCCAGATTACTTAGCCTTCCAGAAATGTAGAGAAAAGAAAAAACGCTCGAAACGATTTAGCGGGGGTATAATTGTATTTTACAAATCTTATCTTAAAAAGGGTATAGCTGAAAGGCAGAATATTTTTTCCTCTGAAAACAGACTATGGTTTAGATTAGATAAAGAATTTTTTGGCTTAGATAAGGATGTATATATTTGTGCATGTTATATTCCACCTGTAAATTCTTCCTACTATGATGATGATTTTTCAAATCTTGAAAATGATATATCCAGCATCCCATCGAATGCAAATATATTTATCTTAGGGGACTTAAACTCTAGAATAGGGGAAAAGACTGACTTTATTGAAAACGAGGGATCGACACATGAACAACTGCATAATATATTGCCTGATAGTTATACTGAGGATACTAATCACAATAGAAATTCATGTGATAAAATTTTTAATACTCAAGGTCAAAATCTTGTAGATCTCTGCATTGCCTCCCAACTCCGAATTTTAAATGGTTGCTTCATAGGAGATATTTTGGGAAATTTTACTTGCCACAAATCCTATGGAGCAAGTGTTGTAGATTAGGCTTTGGCCAACATGGATCTCCTAAAATCTATAATTATTTTCAAGTGAAAAATGCAACATATTTATCAGATCATTCTCAAATTTCAGTTATCTATAGATGTACAATTTAATACTCAAAAACGTGTATGTTTAGACTATTCCTATAAATGGGAAATGGTATCAAAAGAAAAATTATTTGATGCTACAAGTGATGTAAATGAATTAAATGACATTGCCTCTTTTGAAAATATTGAAATACGAGATAGCTACAATGCACTTAACAATGCTTCAGAAAAATTGACAAATATTTTTTGAAAATTTAGCCAGAAAATGTTGTAAGACAATAAAGTTTAAAAAGAAAAAGACAAATAAGAAAAGGTTGTGGTCAGATAATGAAGTAAGAGATATGAAAAAAAACTGTGGTTGACATAGGACAGCAAATGATATTACATCCCTTTAATGTGCATTTAAGAAATAGTTTCTTTATTCATGCAAAAAAACTTAAAAAATTGATAAAAAAGAAGAAATATCTATATAAGAAAAATATATTTGACAAGCTTATCAGTTGGAAAGAAACAGATCCAAAGCAATACTGGCAGCTTTTGAATTCTTTAAAACATGAGAGTGGTAAACCAAATAGTCTAATTTACCAGTGAACATTGATGAAATAAGTAAACATTTTCAGTCCCAAGGGAAGCCAGAATATTACAATAAACAAATTTGTTAGGAAGTAGACCCGTATGTAGATAATTACAAAAATGTGTTACAAGAAAATGAAATAACAGATAAATCTTTCACTATTCAGGAAGTTAAGAATTACAATAATAAATCAAAACTAGGGAAAAGTGTGGGCCCAGATCATACTTCAAATGAAATTATTAAATACAGTAGTATGGTTACTGTTATTACTTAACTATTTAATAAAATTTTAGAGACTGGAAAGTATTCAAATAATTGGAGAAATTCATATACAGTGTTAATTTTTAAATCAGGGGATAACACTAATCTCAGTAATTATAGAGGTATTTCCCTTCAAAAGTGTATAGCTAAATTGTTCAGCTCCATCTTGAATGGTAGATTGAATAAGCCTTATGAAAATTTATTTGCTCATCAGCAGTTTGGCTTTTTAGCTGACCACAGAACAACAGACCATATATTTATTCGTAAATCTCTTTATATCAAAAATCTAAATAAAAAGAAGGAAAATTATATGCCTGTTTTGTAGAATTTCACAGGGCATTTGATCCCCTTGGCATAATGGACTTAGATATAAATTAATACAAAATAAAAAGGGGAAGAAATTGTATAATGTGATTAGTGATATATATAACATAACCAAATCATCTGTTAAATTAGATAACAAGAATTTTTCACAATTGACAAAGGAGTCAAACAGGGTGACAGTTTAAGTCAGACTATTTTTAACTGCTATATTAATGATCTACATCAATTTTTTGATGGTAACTGTGACCCTCTAAGATTATGTCAGTCTAAGATTTCTAGTTTCAGTTTTGCTAATGATTTAGTCATATTTTCTAGCACACATACTGGTTTGCAAAATGCACTGCAAAAACTTGAAAAATATTGTGATGAACTGTGAATATAAAAAAAACAAAAGTTATGATTTTTCAAAATAAATACAACCCCAGTCCTAGTTTATTTTTTAAAAAGTGTCCATTGTAGAGGCAAAAGAATACAATTTTCTAGGATATGTTATAACCTACAGAGGTAATTTCAAAAAAGGCTGTTGAAGAATTAACAAAGAAAGGCCTTAAAATATTATTTGCTTTGAAAGAGAGATTCTCATCTCCCTTTCATGTAAATTATTTGATGTTTTGATTAAACCAGTATTATTATATAACAGTGAAGTATGGTTCATGGAAGAATATTTTTCTATTATAAAGTCTATGAAAAGAGCAGCTCAACATGGTTCAGTTTGTGACTCTCTCTCATTGGAAGACAAGTTTCCCTTTGAAATACTACATAACAGATATTGTAAATCAGTTTTGGGGTTGAAAAAACAGCTTGTAATTTTTCTGCTCAATTACAACTAGGCAGATTTTCTACTGTATCATTTATTAAGACACAAGTCATGTTTTATTTCTGCAGATTAAACATGGGAAATATTAATCCCCTATTGAAGGAAGCATATAAGCTCAATAAAAATCTTGATGGTGAAGGGTTATACACATGGTATAGTTTTGTAAATAATATGTTTGAAGATGTGGGATTAGATATTAAAGATTTTGAATCTGCTGATAAACCTTATAGTGAAATAAAATTTAATTTAAAGATAAAGTTTAAAAAATAAATAAGCAATATATACAAAGAAAAAGAATTGTAAGTAAACTTTCATTTATCAACAATAGCTCAAAATTATTTAAATTAAATTAAGTAAATTCAAGTTAGAAATAGAAATTGAAGAATATCTGATAAAAGAGCCAAATTATAAAAACAGACAAATTATTACTAAATTTCGTGTAAGCGACCATACACTAGAAGTTGAATCAGGTAGATATAAAAAGATTTCAAGGGGAAACAGGTTTTGTAAAATATGTAATGATGAAGTTGATGATGAGTACCATTTTTTTCTTAGCTGTAAACAGAATTCGAATGTGAGAAATAAGCTATTTGCAGAAATTGTTAAACTAAACCCCAATTTTAACCAATATCAACCACTAGATAAACTAAAAAATATACTGTCTCCAAAAGCTGAACTTTTGCCAGCACTGCAGCAGTATGTGATTTTTTTAAAGCAGTCATTAGAATTGTGAAATTGAGGTCCATGCCGGTCAAAAGTTGCACAATTGCATATACCTGTATCTATATTGATTTTTGATGTCCAATTTGTATTTTACGTTTGTTCTTTGTATTGTATTTGCTTGACCCATATGGGTGTAATTTGCAAATAAAGTATTATATTATACTAATGATATTCACAAAATGACATATTTTCACTTTTAAATAAAGTTTTCTTTTATCTAATACGCAAAATTAAGCAGAGTACATTTATTTCTACCGAATGCAAACAAAATCTTAGCTATAAAGAACCGTAAAATATTGAAAAGACACCACTTTATAAACGAAGCGAGGGTAATGGCGTTTGCCGTTTCTTTGGTTACCAATCATATGACGTCATGCCAGAGTTGTCTCCCCTTACAAAAAAACATACACGGAAGTACCTTAACATCCTTGCGTTCTGATTACGAAGGACATTACCAAAAAAATATAAAAAAAAATAAAAAATACACAACAAATTCATGATACATTGTAGCAGTGCGCCAGTTTGCGTTATATTCAGGTTCGATGTCGGTTTACATGGAACACCTAGATGAATTAACACAAAACTCTCCGCTATACTGCGTAATTGAACAAAGTACTAACTGGCCTTTCCCAGTATACTACAGACACTGTGAGGTCAGTCTCATATCTTGACCTACACTTAGAAATCGATTGTAAAGGAAAACCATTGACCAAACTTCACGACAAACGTGATGACTTTTCACTCAGAATTGTCAACTTTCCTTTCATCTGTGGCAACATCCCTTCGGCACCTGCGTATGGAGTGTTCATATCACAACTCGTACGTTATGCTAGAGCTTGCCAAAACTACGCAGACTTTTTGTATCGCACTAAAACTCTAACATATAGGCTTCTGGAACAAGGTTATGTCGCTACAAGATTGAAGTCATCACTACAGAAGTTTTTTTGGTCGTCATCATGAACTTGTGGATCGTTATGGTGTATCCATCTGCACTATGAAAACTGATTTATTCAACGGGTCATAGTTTACCTTTCCTCGTTTGTTTACCCCGGACTTGACTTTTTATGAGGAACTCGGCGGGTGTTTCTAGAAAAGCAGAGGACGCTTACTCTACCGGTGCACCTGGTCCATGCTCCCAGTTTTTAGTGGAGTCCGAGTTGCTCATTTGCTTTTGTTACTCTGTACGACGTCGTATGATTTTAGTTACTTTATGTTCTTTGTTGTGTATGTCTGTCGATTTTCGATAGGTCAGCATTATTTTAAAACTCATGGTTTGTATTCACATAAAGCTTTCTTTATTTCATGAACAACTATTCAATTTTGTTTCTATTGATTTATGCTATTAAGTGTCTTATGTGTAAATGTACAGTAAACTGCTATTCTTATAGAGTATCATTTTTTTATGAATCCATCAACCACCATGATTATTTTGCTACTGATTGTGCTTAGTAATGATGTAGAAACTAACCCAGGTCCCAAAACTTATATGAATTTTTAATTTTTCACTTCAATGCAAAAAGCATGCGTAATAAATTGGATTATATTGAAAGCATATGTGATGAGGCAGACATTATATGTTAAACAGAAACCCATCTAAACGCTGAAGCTAAAAATGAAGATCTTCAAAATGATGGTTATTATAAATACTCTTTTAGAAAAGATAGGAATAGCTCAGGAGGAGGCATCATGGTGTATGTCAATCAAAACCATCATGTTAAAGTTAGACGAGATCTATCCTTTAATGGGGAAGTTATATGGTTAGAGACAGAATTTCCTAATTATAAAATGTTACTTTGCACTATATATCGACAACCGAGTAATAATTTTCCGTTTGGGGAAAATTTTCTAAATTCTGTTGAGAATGCAATAAGTGTTTCGTTTTATGTTGTGTGATAGTAGGTGATCTTAATGTTGATTTTCTCTCTGATCAAAATCATAAAATACATGATATTATGCGATTGAACGGTTTTACGAATACAATCAAGGAACCAACTAGAGTGTGTGACACACGCCAATCGTTGTTGGACCCAATACATGTAACTAAGGATTGTGATGTTCTACAATCTCATGTCATTCAAGTCGATAGACAATATAGTGATCATGAAGCAACTATTGTTTACATAAAGACCTCGCTTTCCCGCTGACTTCCAAAAATGTTGTGATTTAAACTTTGATTGAAAATCAGTTATATCTGTGAATAATGATGTAGATCAAAATTGTCAGAATTTTAAGATTTTTTTTTTAATTTATTACCGAATGTGTCACTCAAAGGGAGATTACCGTTCGTCCACAGGCGCATAGCTGCCATTAGGCAAAAAAGCTTTTGCCTGCACTTAATTTTGCCATTTTTTTTAGATAAATGCATACAGGAGAGGCATAAATGATGCTATAGACCCCCTGCCGTAATTTTGCCTACACTTCAATTTGGCCTCAGCTACGCGCCTGGTCCAAATGATAAAGTGTGGTTCAATTCTGAATTGCGACGCGAAATCAGAAAAAGAAACAGACTCCACACAATGGCGAGAAATTCTAAATCAGAATCGGCTATTAGAAAATATAAAAAAAAACAGCGGAATCATGTTAATAATGTTAAAAAGCATACCAAGAGCAATTTTATCTTAACGCTGATAGCGTATTAGATGAATTTTCTGGTTCTGATTCTAAATCTTTCCGGTCAATGATTAAAAAACATGTAAAATGTTCAGGGGAATCGACTATGATTACTCAGCTAAATACGCAAATGATGAATCAATTTCCGATGATCGTACAAAAGCAGATCTTTTGAATAGGTATTCTTGCTCAGTCTCTAACTTAGATGATACGGGTACTGAATTACCAGTATTCCAGAAAAGAACTGATGCTTCCTTTGAAGAACTCCGAATTACTCAAGTTGAAATTCGTGACATCCTTGGAACTCTTAAACTTGGAAAAGCTTTGCGTCTTGATGGTATCAGTCATCATATGCTCAAAAATACCAAAGATACAATAAGCTTTCCTCTTACAATATCACATGCAAGTTTTCCAAGTATATGGCAAATTGCTAGTGTAATGCCTCTGTTTAAGAAGGGAGATATATCGTAAGTTCAAAATTTTGGCCAATATCATTGTTATCATCAAGGTATTTGAAAGAGTGGTTTTTAAACATGTATTTAACTATTTACTTACAAACAACTTATTATGTAAGTATCAATCTGGCTTTATACCAGGTCACGCAATTGTTATGTCCTTAGAAAGTTTAAATGCAGTCGTTTTTGTGACATCTCAAAAGCCTATGACAGGGTGTGGCATGCAGGACTTTTAGTTAAATTAAAAGCTTATGGCTTTCATGGCAATTTGCACAGATGGTTTGAGAGTTATTTAATTAACAGAAATCAATTTGTTTTCAAAGGAAACTCTAGATCGTCAACTTTACACACCAATGCAGGAGTTCCTCAGGGATCAGTTTTAGGGCCCTTGATAATAATGATATAGATGAAAACGTTATCAGCTTATTATTTAAAGATGAGAGAGTACAATTTGTTTCATTGCATAAGCATGTAGGCGTTACTTTTGACAGCAATGGTAAATTTCACATGCATATTCTTAATATTGCTCAGTCTGTTAGTAGAAAATTATGCGTCCTTAAGAAGCTTAAATATATGTTGAGTAAAAATGATTTGGCTCGTATATATTTGACGTTTATTCGACCTGTAATGGGGTATGCGTGTGAGGTTTGGGATTGTTGTACAGAGCTAGAATCTGATATTTTAGAAAAATGACAACTAGAAGCTGGCAGGATAGTAACAGTTTTGTCGCTGTTTGCCAACAGGGAATCTCTTTACTTTGAAACCGGTTGGGAACGGTTAGTTGATAGGCGAAAACATCGACACCTCACCCTTTTTTATTCTATTTATAAAAATACTGCCCCATAATATCTTATTGGTCTATTACCTCATTAGTAAGTGAAGTAACACAATATAATCTGCGAAACAATGATGACTATGTTGTACAACAGCACCGTTTGGCTAGCACTAGGAAATCATTCTTTTTTAACACAATAAGAGGTTGGAACTTACTTAATTCTGACGTAAGACATTCCGGAAGTTTCAAAACCTCCCATTTATTATAATTATGGTATGAGAAAGATAAATATAATTCATACGAGACTTAGAAATATATGTAGTTCTGCATCGATTCAATATAATTAACGATTCGTCCTGTTGCTGTGGCCTCCCTGTTGAAGATGCTATTCATTTCTTTTTGGAATGCGAAAATCACACAATTCAAAGACGAACATTGTTTGCCCAGATTAATCAATATGACATTCCGATTGAATTGATGTTAGCTGGTGATGAAAATTTAACTGTAAATCAAAATGTTTATATTTTCTCATGTATTCATTCATATATCAAAAATACGAACCGGTTTTCATGATAAAAAAACAACACTTCTCCCTCTCCAGTCACCTTGTAAATATTGTATGTCTATTATGGTTAAGGAATGATCTTATTTTTGTTGTAGTTAATATATATGTAATTGTCGTCATTATGTATACAACTATAATCATTGTTTATATTGGGAGAGGACCTCGTTAAGGTAGTTAACTTACGTCCAATCCCGTTGCTGATATTGTAGCAAATAAATATGTTTAAACTATGAACGACTGGTTTATTCGGGTAAATGCAGAGAAATAAAGGCTACAAACCACTAATTCAGATTCCCATTACACTCTTATGTTAATTTGTTCATTTTCAGGGGATCCTCAGTAGTTACCTTAAGTTTAACCTAACCAAAACCATATCATCTGAAGCATACACATGTACTGCTACGTCACTCAAAATTTCACAAGGGGTTTACTACATTGCAGTGCAACACTGACACTCGAAACTCGTCTACCCTAAAAATAGCCTGGGGAATCCTAAAAATTCTTTATTTAGACCATCTTTATTTACAGTTCCACCAAATTAGTTTATTTAAGTTTGAGGCAGCATGCTTTGGGCTCAAAATTATCAGAATAAAATTCCCTTTATGAAAAAAGTTCATTCAATTAAAAATATTGTCAACTTTTTCAATTATGGCATTTCCAAATTGATGGTGCAATTGGTGGTCTGTAGCCTAAACAGGATTTTTTTTATTGGATTGTTGTTAATGCAACCCTAATTAATCAGCAGTAAAACTTGTTTATTGGGTTTATTGGCATAAAGAACATAGAATTAAATTTAATATATTAGAAATACCAATAAAATGAACCTAACTATCTGCATTTGAACCTAAATGGGGTATGCCAATTGGATTATTTTAGTGTGTTAGTATAAGAATTGCAGACGCTATCAGGCTTTACAAAAATTAAAAGCTCTGGCGACTGCTATATCAATTCTGATCTAAAGTGATAAAAATCAGATCTACAACAAATACTGAGTAAAGACAGTCTGATTTTGTTATAGATAAGTAGCGGTACACTGTACAGCTATATAGTTCAATAGAATGCATTGACATTGACTCGAAATACGTGAAACTGATAAACATAAATAATAAAAAAACGGTTATGAACAAAAACGGTGCAGAAATTAAAAAACAGCGACTGGTCCGGGAGTACTCGGATACAATCCCCTTTTGTTGGAAACTATCGAAAATTTCGTGCATTTATTTTTCGGTAAAAATTTTCCAATAAAAACCTGAAATCGATCTTCTAAATTTTATGGACCCATCCTTCTGGATGCGTCAGCGACGAACTACAATATCCACTTGCATTTTAGTTAGATCAATTGATAAAGCGGTATTTTGCGTTAAATAAGATAGTCGGCACAAAAATCTAACTAAAACTTAAATATTCTAAATAAATGCTCGCTGAAATGTATAAAAGTATGTTAATAGTGTGGGATATGGGCTTAGTTTGTCTCGCATGCTACACGTGCATATATGTATAAGTCTGTATTAAGTATCTTTAGTTATAGATTAGATTTGATAGCCAAAACAATAGTGAATACGTTTAGTTTCCGTACCATTAAATGACACCAATACGATATTACACTCGCGCTAATTTATTCTATGAATGGATATTAATTCAAAGGACCTATTCAAATAATTCGAAGGATCGCATATTTTTTTTGCAAGATTACAGAATGGAAAACCAGCATTGTATTTGCATGCTAATGTGTACATATATCATAGTGCCAGCTATTGATATCGCTATAAAAAAAAAACTGAATAAGAATGTTTGTTACCGATTCTTTTCATTGCTGACACCTACCATCAATTCATTGTCACCTTTTATGAGGAAAAGCTATCAATAGTGAACTAACTTTTAGCCACTGCGTGATAAGAACTTTTTATGGTGTACTACTTCGAATCCTTATCTCCGAATCTTACTTGCTTTTCCACGATGTCGGTAACACATGCAATTTGGGTTTTTGGTAAGGGAACATTTTCACTTCTCCAACTGGTTTGAATATTCTCGATCAAATTTTCACTTTATTGTGATAGAATTGTGCTCGTCGCGAGTACATATTTTTACGAGTTTTATTAAATAGGTTGAGTGGCGAATCCAGGGGAGAGCTCTGGTTCGTCGGAACCCAGCCCCCATTTCTGCTGGAAAATGTTGTTTATTTTGTGCAAAACTTTGACAAATGATAGCCTGTAACGCACCTTTATATATATTGTTTAATCGGAACCCCCTTTTGTAAATTTCTTAAGGTGCCATAATGAAATCATAAGCCGATTTTTTTTTTCAATCATGTCAGATAAAACCAGCTGTTTAATACCTCCGTGACCGACCGGTCCTCGAGTTGAAGACAATATTTATTGATAACCGAGTCCAACCTCCGACTATGTACATAACGTATGAAAAAGTGACAGTGAATTATAGATACGTGTAAACGGCGCACAAAAAAAAACCAAACAAACAAAAAAGTTTCAAACAATATAATTTTTTTTTAAACAAATGTGATAGCATATTACCGTTCATTTATTCAATGATGTCATTTTTACGGGAAAGCGCACGTGTTCTGTGTTCTGTTTTAACCCGTGGCCGGGTAAGATAAGACACCGACCACTTTAATACTGTAACAGGTGAGGAGCTCGGATTTAAAGAAAAAGGTTTTCCAAATGTGAGGACATTTTTTTTACTCAGCCAAAAGAGTATGATTCCCCCATTACTTAACAATGTACACAGCCAAATGTGCTACATATGGTAATCAAATGGTGCTCGATTTATATGATAATCATATGGTAATCATATGAAAATCATTTGATGTTTATCATGTGGTAGTCATATAATTATCATATGATTCTCATATGATAATATGGCCTTGAAAACATATGATAATCATATGTTTGTGAAAAACGTGATTATCATATGATAACCATATGATGCAAACCATATGATTCTCATGAGTGGCACATTTGCCTGTATAGATTTTCAAATAATAATTTCTATCTCAAAGTAATATCCAACAATCCTCGAAAATAAAATGATCTGTGCCGAAGAAAATCTCGCACAGCTGAAATAGGAATTTTCTTGTCTATTTAGTGAGAAATTGACATCAGCGATATAACAATATAGACTAGTGGTGCAAAAGATTGAAAGTTACTTCAGTAAAGTGCGTGCTTGTTTTTGCTGGGCTGCTTTGATACATGTAGTTTAAATAAAAATGTTAGTTGTACTATACTGATGCATCTGGTCCATGCTAACAGTTTTTAGTGGAGTTTGGGTTAATCAATTAGTATTTTTGTTTCTTTGTTCGTGTTTTTTTGTGTGTGTGTATGTTTCCTTCATCTTGGTTCCCTTTCATTATCCTCTTTGGTTTGAAGAACTTGAAATAGCCAGTATTTACCACAACACCTTTACAACAACTTTATTTGTACTTTCAATATTTCATATACTTTCTTTAATTTTCAGCTATACTCCATGGAGTAGAAGGTATAATTGACTGGGCGGCTGCTATCGGCGCCGCTTCCGCTGCTGCAAGTACTGTGATATCGGGGGCCAGCATGGCACAGAGCTTCGCCGGAGCTGGCTATTCCGTAGTTTGTACTATTGAAGTAGAAAATTGGACCAAATATCCACTTGTGTACCCGGCGTCTAAGATTAATGGAGGAATAATAGCAAATCCACCAGTTACTGTGTTACCAGGGCAACGTGAACAGTTTGTACGTTCGTACTACATGTATCTCACTTAGGTTTTATATTTCATGTAAAATCTTCTTTTAAAACTAATCACGTCGATAAAACGCAAAATCTGCAGACCTTGTAACTGCTTTTTCAATCTGCTTAAAATGCACGATCTGACATGTGCATGGAGGGTAGCGCAATCAAAGATGTAATAAAAAATATATATCATGGAAACTCCATTTTATCATTGTTTTACCACGGGCTGACCATTTATGCCGCATTATTGTACCCCGAACGATAGCGATAGCGAGGGTAAAATAATGCGACATAAATGGTCAGCCCGTGGTAAAACAATGATGAAATGGAGCGTCCGTGATTTATTTCGATTCTAACAGGACAAATACGGTACTGTTTACATTTTCGTGACCTACTACGGTAACCTTAGACCTGCAATATTTGTCCGTAATTGGTTGTACACTTTACGCTATGTCAGTTGAAATGGTCTCTAGTGAAAGAGTAGTCAAGGGAACCAATTAAGGTTCTAGCGGTAATCAAAAGAATGTAAACCAGGGACAAAGACCAGACATATAAAACAGACAGACACAACAAAGAACATAAAAAAAAGGCAAATGAGCAACTCGGACTCAACTAAAAACAGGGAGCATGGACCAGGTGCACCGGTAGAGTAAGCGTCCTCTGCTTTTCTAGAAACTTTGCGTTGTAATTTATAGAATGAAGGAAGAGTGAGCAAGGGAACCAAGGTTATAGTGGTAATCAAAAGAATGTAATCCAAGGACAAAGACCAGACATGGAAAACCGACATACACAACAAAGAACAAGAGGATAGCACAGATTTATGGTTTTCCACAATTTCTTCTTTGGAGAGTGTGGTAGCAGTATAGGTCTTATCACTGCTATTATTTTCTACGTCTACCTCTGATAAAAACATTGGATGTAAAACTTTTTGCAGACAAAAACAATGTTGTTTTGGGCTTTGTCTGCTGGTACGACAACATACTTGTCATGTATAGTAGACAATGTTTTTGCTACATCGGGGTCTTTGAAAACTGATGTAGCATTGGCACTTATTGACCTACTTAAAACTTTCAATCGTTTCAAAATTAAAGACCTTACGGCCTTTAACCACTCTGACAGAGAACCAATGTCTTCTTGTTCTCGTTTTATCCATTGTCTTGCGTAGTCCTCCACGGCATCCATAAGAACTTTAAAGTTATAATTCCAATTTATAAGCGGAAAGGGTAATTAAGTAGAACCATGTTACATCTGGCCATAGTCGTTGGCATTACAAGGTCACAGTGTTCACACTTGGACACGTGCAATGTTTCATTCATCGACGATTGTTGTTTGTTTTCATACATGATGGCGCACGTGGCACGTGGGAGAATGTTACCGTGTCCGCGTGTAAGTAATTGTTATGGAATATAATATAACTTTTCTAAAACACAACGTTTAATATTTTCATTAAATATGAGTTTCATGTTCATGAAATGAATGAAAACAGCTGATACACATCGGAATGTTACGTGTGTTTGTTTACATGATTTAGGTGGGCAGTAATTTAGACACACACAAGCCATGCCCAATAAGTCGCATGCTGCTAATTTATCAATCGAAAATCAAACACAGTTGTGGCCTCAAAGCATTTTAAGTATATTATAATTTTAATTAGATTGGCGCGTTTCAGTCCACTAACTTGCAAACTCTGCAGTATGATTTTATAGTGTGCCAAAATTTGCACAAGACAGAACAGAACAGAACAGAATTTGTATTTGTTGAAATCCACACATTTGGATTGTACCAAAACAATACAAACAAACAAACGTATTTATGAACCGTCATTCTTAACACAATGAGAAAAAACTATATATCATTGAAAATAGTTTATTGCAGACACACGTGTCTCATCCTCTATATGAGTATAGAATTATATATATAATCATGATAATATATGAATAAGATAAATTATATATATAGCATTTATATTTATATATAAATGAGACATTAAGAGATGAAGGTGGTGCACCGTCATTGATTCTGGTTCCTTTTTTATACAATATCATATTCAACACAAATGAACAAATATCTAAATTTTCATTAAGATCAAATTCACGAAAAGATGGAACAATATCAATAATTTCAGAGAACAATCTTTTTCAAAGATCTTTTAGAACGTTAAAAAACATTAAAAAAATGGACTTCATCTTCAACTTCCTTGTTACATAAAAGGTAAATTCTATCTTCCACTGAAATTTTCGAATAGCGGCCTACTTCTATTGCCAGTTTGCCATTACTAATCTTGATTTTGGTAAATGTTTTTATAACATCCCTCTCAACGTCTAGTTTTGGATATGTATCAATTTTATAATTATCTTTAGATTGAAAATAGTTTTATTTCAACTTAACTGTAATTGAATGTAATAATCGTTCAATTGAAAAAGTACTATGATTATCCCATACATGGCTGAAGTTCAATTTTTTTTAATAAAAGATTTATTTTTGTGGCCATCATTGAGTTTTGAATTAGACATGCTTGCATCATATAAAGGGAACCTTCTGATTTAATTACGTGGAACCAATATTCAATAGATGATTTTAAAGCTGGAATAGCTACCAGATACATTTCTAATTCAGCTAAAACGGCTAGATTATCTGCCGAGCGGTTAACTTCAATAAGTGATTTAGCAAAGTTTATCTGCATCTATACAATATGCATTGTTCATGAACAATAGTGACAGAATCTTCAGTAATGTGTGTAGTGCAATAGTTCATTGTGTATATATACATCCATTGTTAATCATTAAGAACAAGTATGGTCTCCAGATTAGTATTCGTATTGTTTGGTGTGAATGAAAAATCAGTTTCAGCGATATGATGCATTAAATCATACATCTAAATAAAATTTGTGGGGAAACGCTCTCGGATTCACATGGGGTCTGGGAGTAGGCTGAAGCGGCCGCTAGCAGGACATACTCTGAGTTCTTCGGTCAGGTATCCCGAAGGCTGGGCTCCGCTACCTCCAACCACTAACAGAATCCCCATAAGGTGCGGTCGTGCGGGATCCGTAAGGATTGACAAGACCGTAAAAATCTCCAGTCATCATATTCCGCCACTGCATAATAACGTATCCTGGTTACTTTTCAATTATGAACAACGGTAAAAACAGGAAACAGGTAACAACGGTGCCAGCGCCGACTGCTGCACTCAAGATTGCTGAAAAAAAATAAATAATTTGGGCAATTTTCGCAAGTTTTATTTAGAAAATATGGTTGCAGGATAAAAACAGTACATGGACATTGCCGAAAATATAAATATATTTATTTATACATTATACTTGCTCCAAAACAGTCAGATTAGCCCGGGGAATCAATCTGACTGTTTCTATAGCTAGTTAAATACATATATTTTTCGGCAGTATACATGTATTGCATATGTACATCGATAGTCTCAACATATGATAATATATATAGATTTTCTCTCCTGGTCAGATAATTTAGGAATCAATTAAATTGGACATAAGTAATATGGATTTGCTCCCACTGTATATGTAGCCCAACTTCTATACATGTGTAAATGTGTGCATTGGTTGTTGAACATTAAGAATTAAGGTAATCCATTATAATCTTATTCAATGAGAAAAAAGTGGATGCACAATTCATACTTCATCTGTTAAGCATGTTTTGTTTCTGAAATCAAAGTATACTCCATTTTAACCCTTGCAGGGAATCGAACCCTGCTTTACTGTTTAAATAGTTATAATCACCATTATACCTCCAGGATTTATTGACATGTAGCTGCAGATTCTAACATTTATATATAGGTCTGCGCAGGAGATATGTCAGACGGAACATTGGGATCCTTTGCCAGTGTCAAATTAGGTTCTTGTCAATCTTCTTTAATTTCCACAACCTAGGCCGATTGACTTGTACACAGCATTTTTATATTCATTTAGGTAGCACACAAGACTGGAGGCACTGCAACCGGTACGTATGGGACGGCATCATGGCTTATTTCGGCTTCCAATAGGAGAGCAGTTGTAATGTGGAGCTGTCCTTATAACTTCAACCATCACGCCAACTGGCTCGGCGTTGGGCTGACTCAAGTTGGAACCGTCAGTCATAGTGACTGGTTTGATCAGATGTACAACAAACAGTTTATTTCTACCATGAACTACAAAACAGCCGACTATTATGGCGGAACAACTACAATTTCCGCGAAAGATACCAAATTTGAAATAACTGGAACTATGGGAACCAGTCATAAGGCCAAGGCCCGTATCATTGTTAGACCCCTCGAGTTAGATGACCTTGCAGGACCACTGAAGGACAAAATTGAACATGCTATCACCCCTGTTGGTAAATAAATAATTTCCAACCAGTGTACTTTGTATTCTTTTGACAACTTTGAATTTAATTTTCCAAACATGACAATACACTCTCAGTAAGCTTTTTGGATATATTCTAGACTTATATCGGTATTTCCAAACGATATGACAAATAACCGCGTGAAGTACTTGAGTTGTTGAACTGTCAGACATTCGCCGTTGGTCATTGCTCGAGTGATTCTTTTTAAGTCCCCCCTCTTACAATATCATGCCCCGATCGATATAATTCATTCTTTTTTTTCTAAATCAACTAGAAATATGATTGCAAGATGCTTTAGGTTTCCGTACACAAACATTTGAGCGACAAATATAAATTAAGCAGGATCCAAACATTAAAGGTATGTTAATTCGTTTTTAAAATAAGGATCTGAAATATTAGCCAGGGGCGCATTTCTTTTACCTGAATCTGAAAAATGTTTCAGTAGAATGTTTCAAAAAACAGAAACATGATTCGGTGATTAAAAATACAACATTTGAGAAACTGTAACATGTTTCAGTTTCTATCAAAACAAACATGTTTCAAAAGTAACAAAATGGCTTGGTAGCGAAGCAAAATAATGTCGGGACCGGTTTCGGTTTGTGTTTCAGTTAGAAACATCAATCACTTATGTTTCAAATGTTTCGATATCATGTTTCTGTTTCAAGTAAAAGAAACAGTGAAACATGAAAATGATTCAGAATCATGTTTCAGATTCGGGTAAAAGAAATGCGCCCCAGATCAGTATGAATATTGCATATAATATTTTTCCAAACTCTGCTAAATTTCAATTTCCCTTACCAGAATTAATTGACTAAAAGCGAGTTCTCATAACAGTTTCTTTTCAAATGACGAAAAACAACAAAGGCAATGGCAAAAAAAATGCAATAAAAATAAGTTTATCCATTGTTATTTAATATAAATAAATACTCGATGCCTTAGTTCTAATTGGTTCATTTAAAATTTTCAAAAAAAAATAGAATGTTTACAAAACGTAAACTTTTGGCTAAGGTACGAAACAAAGGGCTGTCGTCACCTGCCGTCAACTGCTTACATTTAGATGATTAGATGAAATAAAGATAATTTACATGTAAACAACAGATGGACAAATGATATGAATCAATTACTACTACAATTGATCAAGATTACGGAAGTTAAAGTTCAGGTAGAACGGTGGGCACATGTACTAGTTTTTCCTGATAGTAGATAAATCAAAACTCCACTATTTGTAGAACAATATAAAACTGCGCAGTTTCATATTCAAATTTTCTCATTACTTATAAGTAGGCGAAAAAAATGTGTGGCCACAGGTGTATTTAATTTTTTTTACATGTATTTGAATTTTGTCTTATTGTTGACTAAAATATAAAATTAACTATAGAGTTCTATGGAAAAATAAAAGCACGACTAAAATATGGATTTATCACTATCTGCTTAAGACTCATTCAAAAGTATACAAGAGGGATATTAACGAACACATAACAAATAGAAGAATATGAATTATTGTGTATTTTATGTGTGTTCGTTATATGCATTTTATTAAATAAATACATACCCTTAAGGGGTAATCAAAAAGTCACATTACAATATTCAATAAACATTGTACAATTTATACTCATCTACATCTGCAACTGAAGTAATTAAGTCCTCGGCCACGAAGCGACATTTTCTTTCTTTTTTTCCGTTTTTTTTATAACCGTTTTTTATTCATCTACCGTCATTCTTTCAATGATCTTGTCCGGACGAATTCGCTGATATCCGTTAGTGTCTCCCTCGACGCGTCGCGAGGGGAAATGGAAATGCCGGGAGTCCCTCGGTCCGCGTTTTCCGCATTTTTTCTGTAATGCTTCTAGCAAATATTTTGTTTTTGGTCTGTAGCCTAGCTTATTACGAAGAGTTACAGATTAAGTTTGACTTGGTTGTGATTGATTTTATGGGTGTTATGGCCCTTAATTAGACGTACGAAACTTTACACACATATGCTGCGCAATCTGAATTCGGAAGGGCAGCCGTTTTGAATCGCAGCCATTACAGGTAAAAAGGTCTAAATATAGGATATATATCGATATGTCAATCACTGAGTTGGGGTCAAAAACTCAAATTTTGGTACAGTTCAACATATAATGAACAATAAAGGAGAGAAAACGAAGTTAATGATTTACAATGAAACTTGTTTTGTGTCAATGTTTGTGTGGTAAATATGATGTACAAACTGACTTGCCCTACTTTTCGAAAAATGTAAATTTTTTCTTAAGTTTGAAAAATTTGCACGTTTTCATGAATCGTCCATGGCCACAGACAAACCCCAACTACAATATACATGTAACATCACTAGCAACTGTAACGATTTGGTTTACATATTTGATATGGAAGTGAATCGTAGCAAATAATCTAAACTAGAAAACGTTAACAGCTTTTTGAAATTTCTTTAAATCGTGTAAAAAAAATTTACCGCTTCTTCAACAAAAGACTTTTTTTCAAATGTTGATTAGATATTGATGTAGTTTCTTTGCGTTTTGTGCTTTAAAATCATTTATACAGTTTATGTCTGTCCCTATCAAATCGTTTATGTTATAATTTTTCTCTTTAGAATTTCTTGTATGAAAAACAAAGATATGTTATAATTTGAGTTTTCTTTTGGCAGTATATATAAACTTGGTTTTTGAATAATTTCACTGACCACTGGCACTGTACTATGCGGTGTTTTGCGGTTTCTAGGAGATTAAACACCCATGACATTTGCACTTTAGTTTAGGTGAGAGATGCAAAGGGAGATAAAACAATAAATTAACTATTTGGTTGTTAAGTGGTTGGATCTCCTAAATTTCCTTTGGCAGAAAATCTGTTAGAAATCTGTGTTCGTTGAATTTTGATCAGATCAGGGTTGAAATCACCTGCTGTAATTATGTCACATGTTTTCTATATAAGCTAGTCAAAATATAAGTTTAAACGTATACCGAACCCAAACCTTCGAAAGCTGACGTCGAGTACTTAAAATATAACAACTATGCAGGTAAGACTTTTATTTCAAAATCTAGTTTTCTCAATCAGATTTTAAAAAATCATAATTGTTCCATTATTAACGCTTCGGTATTTTTGCCGTTTTTAATTTAACTGAAAAAGTGTTCTCCACGATTAGGGAGAAAATACTCCAAACTTCAAAGATCCCAATTATGGTGCCAAAATTTACTAGTAATATCAGAAATGAAGACCAGAAAAAATAATGAAATATTTGTACTCATATGTTTGTAAGGGACTGTACAATATTTATCTGAGGTGCAAATGCAGAAGGGGCAAATACTTTCTTCGTAAAAATAATTAGCAGGGTGATAAGTTTTTTAAAAGTCTTTTGGCGGTGCATAAACTTTTTAAAACTTAATATTAAAGACATAATGAAAGAACCAAGTTATCAACCAAAAGTAAATAAAATAACAGTAAATTATAAAAATCAGTATTTTTCAGTTGCAATAACACATAATACAATCACAGGTAAGCATTCTGACTAGTGTACATGTTTGTTTATGAGAAATTATGTCAAATGCACATTTATAAAATTAAAAACTTTCTCTTATCTTATGAATAATACCAAGAACAAGAATCCAATTATCACTTGTTCACGAATTCTAAAATTATATATCATAAACAGACAAATCAATGGATGATTGATAAGTAACATTTAATCATTTGAAAAAGAAGAGATATGGTATAACGCAATAAATGCAAACCACCATTACAACCAGTGGTAAATTATAAACCTTCAGCGGTCACAAGACCTTCAACACGAGAATAACCTCATCAAGTAGTGAGCTCTGAAAGGCCCCAATTAAAAATTGAGTGACAAATCAATAAACATACATACATAAATAAATTAGATAACAGACAAATTAGGGTTCCATCCCGATTTCGAGACTTCTATTGATAATGAAAGTTAAGTACTAGTCCATATAAAAATCATACAAAATTCAGTTAAAGTGATTCATGGTGAATAGAAACCCATGGGTCTGACAATTTGTTTAGGGTCTATACATGCTGTAATTTCATGAAACAATAGTCCTTTCTGTAGAGAATGATAACTCTCGTAAAATGTTAATTTCAAACAAAATCCATACATCTTTTTCCCCAAATATCCAACCTCCACTGAAAAAATACATGTGGTTTTGTGATCCGCAAATTTAAGGTAACAGAAATTGGCTGGTTTTTTGATATGCATAAATGGCCTTTTGCATGATTTTTATACAGACTGCTACTTAAATGTTGACTCTTATAATTCTTTATTTATAGGAATTAAAGATGCATTATAATTTAAGATCTATTTTATATTGCCTTTGTGATTGACAATCAGCGGGGCTGCAAGTTTTTTTTAATAATGTGAAAGGGGCTATGAAGTTTTTTTATATTTATGGCAGCGGGGCAAAAAGATTTTTTAAAAGCTATTGATTGCTGTAAACCGACCCCTCCCTCAGATTAATATAGCACAGTCCTTAATGAACAGGACTTTTGATATTGAGGCCTGGCGTATTCGTTTGAAGCGCGGATTCACGGGTGGTGGACCCGGCGTAGGCCTCCACTAAAATTAGGAAAAAATAGTTGTGTGCATAAAATCTTGGTTTTCACAAATTTTACTCCCAAAAATTTCCTTGTTCCACTAGAATATTTTGTAAGAGGGAACTTCTGGGTTTTGTTTGTCTGCTGTGTAAGTATGAAGAAAAACATTTTATTTGAATTTTAAATTATTTGATCCTGATCAGATAGATACTTGAAGAGGATGAACAGTTTAATTGGAAGAATCTTATTATACTTTTAAATAGATATCATTTATTGGCATATTTTGGGCGTTCCATATTTTTATTACGCCTGAATTTTTGTAAAATATCCAAGTGCTTACTTGTATTTCTTATTTGTCATGCAACGCTAAATAGATTTCCCCTTCTCTCGCACATATCTTGAAAAAATATCATTAGTGCATTCTTAATTTGGTTGACCTATTATGGTATAACTCTGTCCAGTCGTTCATCTGTCCGTCACAATTTATAACCGCTTTAAGGAATTTCAATATTAAATTCGGCGTATGACCTGCTTTTCGTTTTGTCCAAATTGTCTTTGTCTGATAGGCAGATCCAGGATTTCAGGAACACTGGAAATTGGGGACAAGTGAATATTAAAGTTGATAATAAATATATCATGATCACAACTGCATGAAAAAAATTTCGAAATTTTTCATACTATCATTCTTTCATAAAACCAGTTTTTAACTTTTGTAATCCGCCTAATTTTTCAAGTTTGTTAAAATTAGTGACGGTTCCCGTAATTCTGAAAGGGACTTTCTGAAAAAACTTCTAATAGTAAATTATATTGGAAGACTATTAAAATGTTATTGAAGGGTGATAATCCAAGCAACAATATACCACCACTCCGAGATCCTAACGATACCTCAAAACTTGTTTTTGACAATTCAGACAAATGTAATATATTGAACCAATATTTTTGTTCTGTTACAGATATTGAAAACAGATATAAAAATCTTCCTGATTTTGATGACAGGGGAAGAGAGGTCATCTCTGATATTGTAATTTTCGAACAAGATGTTATTAACGTGTTATCAAATTTAAATCCTAACAAAGCAGTTGGCCCAGATTCTATGAGCAACAGAATGTTTATTGCTGTTAAAAATGAAATAGCAAGGCCCCTATGTATGCTCTTCGACAAATCATTAAGATTTCATACGTTTCCATCATATTGGAAATTAGCACATGTTATTGCCCTGTATAAAAAGGGAGACAAATCAAAGGTATCAAATTATAGACCAGTTGCTTTGTTGAGTTGCACAAATAAAATTTTAGAAAAGATAGTTTATAAACCTATTTTTAACCATTTATTTTTCAATAATCTTATCTATAAATTTCAGTCGGGATTCTTACCTGATTTTTCTACAGTACATCAATTGATTGAACTTTATCATGAAATTTTGGTGTCTTTAGATTCTGGTAAAAAAACTTGCATTACGTTTTGCGATGTTAGCAAGGCTTTTGACCGTGTTTGGATTAAGGGATTGATTTTTAAATTAGAACGATATGGTATCAAGGGTAATTTATTAAAGTGGCTAGTTATTTAGAATCTAGAAGACAAAGGGTTGTTCTCATGGATGGAAAATCAATCATAGGCTCATTGTATGCTGGTGTACCACAAGGATCTGTATTAGGACCTCTTCTTTTTCTTGTATATGTCAATGACATATCTGATAGTATGATTGGGCTTTGTAGATTATTTGCAGATGACACTTCTATTGGTCATGTAGCCAATGATGAGGAGACACTTGTCAATATGACTAATATGGACTTAGAAAATATTTCTATTTGGTCTAGGTAATGGCTGGTAAAGCTAAATCCTGATAAAACTGACATTATGGTATTTAGTACTTGCAACAGAGCTACTAATATTGTTTTTACATTTGATAATTCTATCATACAACCAGTCGAATCCCATAAACATCTCGGCTTGGTATTTAGCTCTGATTGCAAATGGACAAATTATATAGATATTCTAATTGAGAGAGCTTCTAAGCAACTCAATGTATTACCTAAATTGAAATTTAAGCTGGATCGAGAATTCCTCGAGAGGATCTACTTTACATTCATAAGACCGATTCTAGAATACTCTAGCGAAGTTTGGGATAATTGTGGATTAGTCAATTCAGATAGAATTGAGAAAATCCAACTTGAAGCAGCCAGAATAGTTACGGGTTTAACATCATATGCTAGTAGAGATTCACTTTATCGAGAGACTGGTTGGGAAACATTAAAAGATAGAAGAGAACAAAAGAAGCTTCCTTTGTTGTATAATATGATTAATGGACATTGTCCTGAATATTTATCAGATTTACTTCCCCCATTAGTATCTGAGATATCAGTGTATAACTTACGCAATAACCGAAATTATAGCGTCCCTCCAACTAGACTTTCATTGTATCAACAGTCATTTGGAACAATTTGGATATCTCCTTACGAGAATCACCTTCTTCTGATATATTTAAATTACGTTTAAAATTAAAATATCGTAATAACAATGCTATTAATAGGCCACCACTGTTTGACCTCATTGGTAAACGACTCATGAATTTGACTCATGCACGAATTAGAAATAAGTGTAGTGCTTTGAAAAACGACTTATTTATAGCACATATTATTTTTGATAAAAGCTGTTCTTGTGGAGCTTTGACAGAAGACGCAGAACATTTTTTTCTCGTCTGTCCAAATTTTGCTGTGCAACGAAACATGCTGTTTCAAAATTTGTCTAGGAATAAATATTTGTCTCAACACTCTGCTTTTTGGAGACGATAATTTGAGTTACGAGTTTAACTCATTGATTTTTAGTTATGTCCAAACGTTCATTGAAGCTACTAGGCGGTTTTTACGTGAGTAATATAATGTCGTTACATTCAGCTCGTAGGGTATATCGTGAACACTACTTGTGTTTATTTTTATCATGTTCCACTGCAACATTGATGCATGTGTGTCTTGAAAAATTCAACTTATAACTTATTTAAACATAATGCAATCAATTTGAGTAAATATTTTTCGATATCCCTGTCTAATTTTATTCATGCTTAATCCCCAGTGCATGCATCTATGTTTATGGGTCACTACATATTTGTTTGTCTCTATAGTAACTTCGTAAATAATACTATTTATTGTAAATGTCATAAGTATGTATCATTCAAATGTATATATTAGGAGAAGGCATCGATAAGTTGTACAACTTGTGTCTAATCCAATTGTCTTTGACAATAAAATATGTTTAAATTCAAAAATTCTGAAAGGGGCGGCGCTGACTGGCATATAAAGAAGTATGCGCTTTGATTTCAAGTTCTTTTGTTATAATCAACCAAACGTTTCGAGCATAAGAAGCAGTCCGGGGCCTCTTTGTATTCGCTTATGATAATTGCTACATTTAGAAATAAATACGTAGTCAGCATGTTCAAAATTCATGATTCTTTGATACCATAGATGCAGGTAGTTAAATTCGAAGTATCTATTTTCAGACCAAAACAGTAATCGTTGTATTGGCCATCGCCGCTCTGTTGATATTGGATGTCTCCGCTGACAAGAAGTGTCTGAACGTCTGTGAGGCAACAAACTATGAATGTCGGGAGCAGTGCAGCGGACGGACATACCAGTCGTGCATCAACAGATGTAGACAGAATGTCACCAAATGTAGAAAGTACTGTAAATCTAAGCGTACCCTGGCCTCTGAGGAGGAGCGTACACTCAACTCTATGGAGGACGATATGGAGACCAGCTGGACTGTAAACGACTGGGAATAAAAAGTCCGTTGGAGTGGAAATAAATGCATCTAGAAAAAAATCTGGAAGAGACACTGATACTAAATTTTGTTGTATGCATTGTCCTTTACTCTTTCTTTTAGTTTAATTATTTTATGTGTTTGTTTTTTACAATATTTTGTTACTTTTTTTCGAATTTTCATTATGTCTTTTTTTAAATATAGAATTAATGTAGTTTTTGTTTTTTTTTCTGTAAAATAAAAAAAAATTCTGAATCGGAATGTGTGCACTCATCATTTGTGGGTTGATCCCGATAACATTAGATAATCAAATTTCAGTACAAACATACAATACAATGTACAATATTATATATAATACCAAACATTATTGAATTGCCTTATACCATACATAATTAATACCTCATATTTTGAAGTGAACAAGATATTATATCCGTTATTATTCAGAATTTAAAGAGAGTTCTTTGTACTTTTTTCTATTAAAACAACGAAGAGAAAATATTTGATGAAAACATGTAGGATAAACATACAATTCATAGAACTAATACAAAAACGTGAGTACAAAAATGACAACAAAATATAAACAATGGACGAAATATAAAGTATTTTACATGTGAAACAAGTAACAAGGTGATTACATGTAAAATAAATAAAAAAAAACTGTTAGAACAGACACATAAACTTCCTAGAATTAAACTAGTATATATTGTACAATCGAGTGGCAAAGTTGCCGAATAACGAAGTATAAGAGGTTGGAATCTCTCAGCGCCTAGTCAGGAAATAGCTTGCCAGAATGATAAATTCAAATGTATATACAAATCGAAGAAAGCAAAAACAAGGGGAAAACTGTTAGTGTATAAGCTCATATGATGCACCCAATTCGGCTTAAAGTGTCATGCAATGCCCTTTTCAATTTATATGAAAAAAATAGAAAACGTGTTTTACATAAAATTAAATAGAAGAATTTTATTATTTACTGAACCAAACTGCGTGCAATTTAATCAAAAACCCTTTTGAATAGACAGGCCCCCGAGCAGTAAAGCAGTATCAAATATAATATAGTCCTTAACTAAAATGCCTAGAGATATATAGCGGACCGATCATTGTTTACCTTCAGGGGTGGGCTGGGAAAATATATTATATTGGACAAATAGAACTGACACCCCCTTTTCAAAATACGGAAAAAAATATATTGAAATATTCAAATAGAACAAGGAACATGGTACAAAAACGCATTTTTTTAGACACAAACATGTCATCGACAGAAATGCCATGTACATCAATTGATACTTAAATACACAATATCTCAAAACACACAGACGTAACATGTTCTATAAAATTCATTTATAAATTATACAAAGACAAAATATCTATTAACGCCAAACCTAAACCTTGGAATTCAATTGAATGCCATGGGAAAGATCTATAAAGGATTAACTGTGCTAGATAAAGAGAATAGGCAACATTATAAGTGGACAATTTTGTGCTAATTGTGGGATAGTCAATGAGCATGCTATACCGAGCATTCTCTACGCATGCTCAGTATAACATCATATGCTAGTAGAGATTCACTTTATCGAGAGACTGGTTGGGAAACATTAAAAGATAGAAGAGAACAAAAGAAGCTTCCTTTGTTGTATAATATGATTAATGGACATTGTCCTGAATATTTATCAGATTTACTTCCCCCATTAGTATCTGAGATATCAGTGTATAACTTACGCAATAACCGAAATTATAGCGAAATTACAGAAATGCCATGTACATCAATTGATACTTAAATACACAATATCTCAAAACACACAGACGTAACATGTTCTATAAAATTCATTTATAAATTATACAAAGACAAAATATCTATTAACGCCAAACCTAAACCTTGGAATTCAATTGAATGCCATGGGAAAGATCTATAAAGGATTAACTGTGCTAGATAAAGAGAATAGGCAACATTATAAGTGGACAATTTTGTGCTAATTGTGGGATAGTCAATGAGCATGCTATACCGAGCATTCTCTACGCATGCTCAGTATAACATCATATGCTAGTAGAGATTCACTTTATCGAGAGACTGGTTGGGAAACATTAAAAGATAGAAGAGAACAAAAGAAGCTTCCTTTGTTGTATAATATGATTAATGGACATTGTCCTGAATATTTATCAGATTTACTTCCCCCATTAGTATCTGAGATATCAGTGTATAACTTACGCAATAACCGAAATTATAGCGTCCCTCCAACTAGACTTTCATTGTATCAACAGTCATTTGGAACAATTTGGATATCTCCTTACGAGAATCACCTTCTTCTGATATATTTAAATTACGTTTAAAATTAAAATATCGTAATAACAATGCTATTAATAGGCCACCACTGTTTGACCTCATTGGTAAACGACTCATGAATTTGACTCATGCACGAATTAGAAATAAGTGTAGTGCTTTGAAAAACGACTTATTTATAGCACATATTATTTTTGATAAAAGCTGTTCTTGTGGAGCTTTGACAGAAGACGCAGAACATTTTTTTCTCGTCTGTCCAAATTTTGCTGTGCAACGAAACATGCTGTTTCAAAATTTGTCTAGGAATAAATATTTGTCTCAACACTCTGCTTTTTGGAGACGATAATTTGAGTTACGAGTTTAACTCATTGATTTTTAGTTATGTCCAAACGTTCATTGAAGCTACTAGGCGGTTTTTACGTGAGTAATATAATGTCGTTACATTCAGCTCGTAGGGTATATCGTGAACACTACTTGTGTTTATTTTTATCATGTTCCACTGCAACATTGATGCATGTGTGTCTTGAAAAATTCAACTTATAACTTATTTAAACATAATGCAATCAATTTGAGTAAATATTTTTCGATATCCCTGTCTAATTTTATTCATGCTTAATCCCCAGTGCATGCATCTATGTTTATGGGTCACTACATATTTGTTTGTCTCTATAGTAACTTCGTAAATAATACTATTTATTGTAAATGTCATAAGTATGTATCATTCAAATGTATATATTAGGAGAAGGCATCGATAAGTTGTACAACTTGTGTCTAATCCAATTGTCTTTGACAATAAAATATGTTTAAATTCAAAAATTCTGAAAGGGGCGGCGCTGACTGGCATATAAAGAAGTATGCGCTTTGATTTCAAGTTCTTTTGTTATAATCAACCAAACGTTTCGAGCATAAGAAGCAGTCCGGGGCCTCTTTGTATTCGCTTATGATAATTGCTACATTTAGAAATAAATACGTAGTCAGCATGTTCAAAATTCATGATTCTTTGATACCATAGATGCAGGTAGTTAAATTCGAAGTATCTATTTTCAGACCAAAACAGTAATCGTTGTATTGGCCATCGCCGCTCTGTTGATATTGGATGTCTCCGCTGACAAGAAGTGTCTGAACGTCTGTGAGGCAACAAACTATGAATGTCGGGAGCAGTGCAGCGGACGGACATACCAGTCGTGCATCAACAGATGTAGACAGAATGTCACCAAATGTAGAAAGTACTGTAAATCTAAGCGTACCCTGGCCTCTGAGGAGGAGCGTACACTCAACTCTATGGAGGACGATTTGGAGACCAGCTGGACTGTAAACGACTGGGAATAAAAAGTCCGTTGGAGTGGAAATAAATGCATCTAGAAAAAAATCTGGAAGAGACACTGATACTAAATTTTGTTGTATGCATTGTCCTTTACTCTTTCTTTTAGTTTAATTATTTTATGTGTTTGTTTTTTACAATATTTTGTTACTTTTTTTCGAATTTTCATTATGTCTTTTTTTAAATATAGAATTAATGTAGTTTTTGTTTTTTTTTCTGTAAAATAAAAAAAAATTCTGAATCGGAATGTGTGCACTCATCATTTGTGGGTTGATCCCGATAACATTAGATAATCAAATTTCAGTACAAACATACAATACAATGTACAATATTATATATAATACCAAACATTATTGAATTGCCTTATACCATACATAATTAATACCTCATATTTTGAAGTGAACAAGATATTATATCCGTTATTATTCAGAATTTAAAGAGAGTTCTTTGTACTTTTTTCTATTAAAACAACGAAGAGAAAATATTTGATGAAAACATGTAGGATAAACATACAATTCATAGAACTAATACAAAAACGTGAGTACAAAAATGACAACAAAATATAAACAATGGACGAAATATAAAGTATTTTACATGTGAAACAAGTAACAAGGTGATTACATGTAAAATAAATAAAAAAAAACTGTTAGAACAGACACATAAACTTCCTAGAATTAAACTAGTATATATTGTACAATCGAGTGGCAAAGTTGCCGAATAACGAAGTATAAGAGGTTGGAATCTCTCAGCGCCTAGTCAGGAAATAGCTTGCCAGAATGATAAATTCAAATGTATATACAAATCGAAGAAAGCAAAAACAAGGGGAAAACTGTTAGTGTATAAGCTCATATGATGCACCCAATTCGGCTTAAAGTGTCATGCAATGCCCTTTTCAATTTATATGAAAAAAATAGAAAACGTGTTTTACATAAAATTAAATAGAAGAATTTTATTATTTACTGAACCAAACTGCGTGCAATTTAATCAAAAACCCTTTTGAATAGACAGGCCCCCGAGCAGTAAAGCAGTATCAAATATAATATAGTCCTTAACTAAAATGCCTAGAGATATATAGCGGACCGATCATTGTTTACCTTCAGGGGTGGGCTGGGAAAATATATTATATTGGACAAATAGAACTGACACCCCCTTTTCAAAATACGGAAAAAAATATATTGAAATATTCAAATAGAACAAGGAACATGGTACAAAAACGCATTTTTTTAGACACAAACATGTCATCGACAGAAATGCCATGTACATCAATTGATACTTAAATACACAATATCTCAAAACACACAGACGTAACATGTTCTATAAAATTCATTTATAAATTATACAAAGACAAAATATCTATTAACGCCAAACCTAAACCTTGGAATTCAATTGAATGCCATGGGAAAGATCTATAAAGGATTAACTGTGCTAGATAAAGAGAATAGGCAACATTATAAGTGGACAATTTTGTGCTAATTGTGGGATAGTCAATGAGCATGCTATACCGAGCATTCTCTACGCATGCTCAGTATATACTTCTGCGAGAAAAATGCTTTTGTTCTAGCCAAGCCCTACCTCTACCCAAGCCGCGGACATGTCCATCGACTTAACACAAAAGGGTCTACAGAAACCAACTTCAGACTATAAAGAAAAAAGATGCATAGTACAAAAAATGTGAAATTACTAAAATCTATAAGAAGCACATGATTAACAATTATGATTCGATCGTTTTTAAATAAATTGGTGTAAAAGTGGGGTTAGCGTCATCTTTTTTTCTGGAAACTACTTTGCCGTTTCTATTACAAAAATGAACAGATGAAAGCGAAAACACCAGGCACTGCATCAGCAGATCAATATTCTTGCCATACACAATAACAACTATGGAGTGCACCCATCAATAATTTCAATCATACAGCAGCATGTGAGATGTCGCCAATGATATTTTCAATTTTGCTTTTTTGTTTTGCAAGTTAGTTAGCAAGAACTACATGGTATTATGTTTAACACACAAAATCTTCCAACATTACTTGATATACACTTAGAGGAGACAATTGTGTCATATAATCATTAATAAATAATATTTTTTAATCATGACCCACCCTTTTCGATAAATCAGAAGAATTATAACCCCATTCAAAGGTTGCTATTTTTCTTCACCCCACTTTTCTGACGGCCCGTCCCTGAATACAAATGATGAGCGGCCCATAATTTATTTATATTAAGAAGAGATATATAACTGAATATAAATGATGAGCGGCCCATAATTGAAAAAAAATGCTTTCTTTTTACTGTATAAAAAAAACTTGAAAATGCGAAAAAAATGAAGACGTCATACATCATTGCATTTTTTAAAAACAATTGAACAAATGAAATATATTTTTTGCTGCTTGTGAGATATACTAATGTTAACCTAAATAGAAATTTTCTGTTGCCTGAAATTGATATGAAAATTTTATTTAAGCAATTCTTTCACAGGAAATAATTATTGTGTAGTCCGGATTTTTTACCTACTCCGATTTTTATTTAGAAAGGACTGTTTACTTCCTTTGTTGCTTCCCTTTGTCAGAGTCGGAGAGAAAAGCGTCGACAAGATTTTAAAATGCAAAATGCATCTAAAATACCATTAACAATGTGATCTGGTATGTGTATTCCAAATATTCATGATATATAGACTTGTCCTGCACCAATGACATTCAATTATCGAACTTTTACAGATGCATATGGGCGGGACTAAGTCCTAGAGTCGGTTTCAGGAGCATTTTGATACAAACATTAACAATTACCATCAAAATAACTTGTTCTGAAGCATTTGTCTTAATGATTTAAACGAAAAATATTGAAATCTCTCAATATTAGTCTTTATTGAGTCAATATTTTGAACAGATAAACATTTAGTTATTTCCTTAACCCACTTTAACATGAATAGAAAGTGCACTTTAATTTTATCTCACGATGATGATATTGTTGCCTATCAACAAGTATTTTTTGTTTATCTCTACTGCAACTGTTTTTGTATATGTGTATTTATTAGAAATCATGCACCCAAAGCATCCATAGTCAATGTATTAAATTGAACAAGAAAATTCACCTGCCATGAAAACAAAATTTTTTATATCCTTATTATAACAAAATATGTTTCTTTTCATTGCATGTAAGGTTATTGCATTGATATGATGATACGTTATTGAAATTCTCATGATCAAATATGATTTTACAGCATCTTGTGTGTGATCAAACATTTAATTTGATCTTACATGTGATGCATTCTGATTTCTGCTTCCCTATTATAATAGACACAATACATTGTACATATGTACCTTGCTGTCATAATGTTTTGAGGAATATAGCTTATCAGTTATAAGCAAACAACAAACCATTCTCCACCTTCCATGCTTGCTAACACAAGTTTGACTCTCCATTATTTCTCATATTAATGCACCCCACAGTTTTCACAGTACAAATGAGTTTATACAAGAAAAAACCTGGTAGCTTATATAGGAAAAACCTGATACTAAGATCTGTCTTTCTTTCAGGAAATGATAAAAATGTTTCTTCAAGTGAAAAAATTTTAGTTGTATTCAGAATTGTTAAAAGAAATTAAATACAACAAATGTATTCTTCCAGTCGCTAGTCTTTAAAATGTATTGATGATATAGACAGCCGTTTCAATCTGTTTCAATTCTAAAACAATCTGAAGTGGAATCCTTAATAAAAATATATATACCCTGCCTGCCTGGTCGATTCCAAAATTAAGGGCAAGGGGGGGGAGGGGAAACAAAAATTTTTTTAATGGTAGCCCAATTAAAAAAAAAAAAAACTTTCTTAAACATTTTTTCCATTTAGTGACACTGTTTAATGTTACATTACAGAAAGAGACACACTGTGACTCATCACTGACCGATTTTATTTCTTGTTGGGCATAACCTACCATTAAAAATACAAAATAAGGTTGGGAATATCTCTTAACGTCTTTTGATAAAAAAAAAGGGTGTTACCACTCACTGAGTGGTGTACCACTACATTGTACATGTCCATGTACAATATTTTTCTGTGATCAGTTATGGTATTCTCTTTCTGTACTGTAAATTCTGACGTCGTGATATGAATCAAAAGCTACATGTAAATTTCAAATCTGACATTAGAAAATTTTGAAATTTAAAATCCCCTACATGTGTATTTAATTTCATACCGGTAACCCCTGGTGATACATAATGAAAGGTCCAACTTACACACCCACTGGCACCATAATTTATAAAAATTGCTGATACTTTTCTGTGCCATTAGAATTTGCTTCCAACTTGAATTCAGGTCTGTACAGGGTAACTTTGTTTCAAAATTTTAATAGTATTTTCCAATAAACTAAGCTTCCTCATACATTAAGTTTGAGACATGAAAGTTTTAAATGTGTTCTGCATTGTAATTTTAGTGGGGAAAAAAAATCGTGTGTCACTTCAAGTAATGTCCAGACTAGATACATGTATCAAAATTAAAATTAGCCATTATTCTGTTTATAGCAGCATTTTTGGTCATTTTTATGTACAGTTAGTAGTAGTACACTGTAGGCACTGTTGGTTGGTACATTATGTACAGTTAGTAGTAGGGCCAGTAGGCACTGTTGGTTGGTACATTATGTCTTTATTACTTGACAGAAGATTGGATGACAGGGAGAGGTTTTTGTAATAGATTACATAGACATAAAATATCAATACTGTTATTATTCAAGCAAAATTCACGAAAACTTCTCCTTGTCATCAATGTCTAGATTAGGCCCTGATGACATCATAACCTTTGATAGATAATTTCAAATATCTTCTCTGGTATCAGAGACTGAAAAAAATATCAGTCCACAAGATCAAAGGAAAAAAAGTAAAGATTACAGATTAAAATGGATGGGTACCCCTTTCAATGATATTGTCCCATTTGAACTGTGCTGTGTCCATAATACAATGTATCAAGCAACATTTCTTTCTACTTTCTGACCTTTTACCTTTGGGTTTTTACCTATGATTAATGCTATCAAAGTCATGACAGATTAATTCTGATTGGCTGATCAGGAAGGTCGTCTGAACAGAAAGATGAATGGAATGTTGTTATATCCTACTTGCTGTGACTGAATGGAACAATTGATAGGTCTAATTTTAATTAGATTGAATTGATTTGCAGTTATTTTGAAATACATACCAATATTGTTATTTTAGCTGTAATTGATATATTTTTGTTTTATGTTACAGAAAGATTTCAATAGCATCACAGTATGAGTGTAAACTAAAGACTATCGACTGTGTTCAGTAAGTTTTGGATTAAAAAGGGAACAACGTTTGCAGGGGACCAGTAGCCATTGGTACCATAAATTTTATTGGGTCCCTAACTTTTTTACAGAAAAGTCCTGTATTAAATGCAAAAAAATCAATTTTTGGAAGTTGGGCCTCTGAACTGAGAATAAAAAATGTTCCCTGTAATTTCTGAATAGCAGGTGATACAAAACAAATTCCTACAGTGTAGTGCACATGATGAGCAGAAATAGAGAAAAGTATTTATCAAGTCACTGTAGTTGTTGTTTGTACTTAAATACCAATTTTTTTTGAGTCATATAATGGTATTTTGCTGCTGTTGTCTTCAGACAGTTTGGTTTCTGGAAAATAACTTCAGTATAAGTGTATGAATCTTAATAAAATTCTGTCTGATGAAAATCAGCTGTTATGATACACTACACTGCCTTACGTTACGTTGCATATCATAACAGCTGATTTTAATCAGATTGAACGAAATTATACCACAAGGTGCCATACCACAAAGGATGGCTTGGATTAATTTTAGGGGTTTTCACTGGAACTATGTAGGAATAATGGGCCGAAAAGAGGTCAGAAACTGGGATATTCATGCTGTGTGAATAATACATGTACTTGACTATCTATAAGAGAATGGATCTCTGTACCACAGAGTGCCATATCTCCAAAGGATTTTAGGTGTTGTAACTGTAACCATTTATGAATAAGGGACCAGAAAGGGGCCACTTTGATTCTGGTCAAATTCTTGTCCTCTATCAAAATTCAGAGCTGTATCAAGCTTCAATGGTGTGTCCAGACTTGCCCCATTTGTTCAGGGTTTGACCTCTAGGGTAGTATCAAGCTGCACTAATGAATGTATGCCTGCTAAATACATTTTAATATATTCTTTTTTATTTTCAGAATTTCATGGTAGATGGATGCAGTCCAACAGTCAATTATGACTCAGTAAAATGGATTAAATGTTTACAATGGATATGTAACTTATAAACAAATATTTATCACCATGACAACCACTATAGATTCTCTACAGTGTCAGATCTGTAGTAACTTTTTCCAGGATATTCAGCAGCTGAATGATCACATTGAAACACACACGAAAAAGGAACTCTATCAGTTTGGCGTGTCGCTGAAGAACTATCTGGAGATATTGATTCGTGAAAATACTGTTTTAAAGGCACAGTTCAACCACTTAAAACAGTCTCAGATTCAAACATCTGAGGAACAAGCCTATCTTTATGCTAACACATTCAATGTTCCATCTTCTTCAAAGGATGAACAAGGAGATGTTCCAATTGAAAACAGTGATAAAGTTCCAGTTTACAATAACCCCGACGAGCAAGTCAGTCAGGAAGATAACCAGTACAGGCAACCAGATTATGTACAGGAAGTAACTGTTCAGTCAGCGGAGCCAGCAGCAGAGAATGTTTCCATGATAGATCTTAGTCAGGAGGATATTAATAAAAATGGTCCAACCTCGCCAAAAGTGGCAGAGTCGGAGGATGAGGTTATAAGCTGCTGTATTTGTAAGATGACTTTTCCTACGTACAATCTTCTGAACAACCATATACAGTCACACATAGATAGCAACAGTTTTGCTTGTCCTGTCTGTCAGAAAGTTCTGAATTCTCGAAACAATCTCCTTGTCCATATCAGAATTCATACTGGTGAAAAACCTTACAAATGTCAGATCTGCCAGAAACCATTCACCCAGTATGGCACATTGTATCGTCATAGAAAGAAACATGAAGCAAATGGAGAATATGAGAAAGCAGGCCTGTCCCCGAGAGGGGGAGACATGAGTGATGCTAAATCAAATCATTCAACAAAGAGCACAGAGACAGCAGATTCTCCAGTTGTTGATGATGATCCATCACGGAGACAGGCAACAATACAGCAGCAACAACAGTTATCATACCCACCTAATGTCATGCTGTCTCCAAACACATCACTGGAAAGCATTTTACCCCAACAGCTTCTGGCTCAGGAAGGTATTACTCCAGAACTTTTGGAGCGCTACAATCAGCTTCTGTTCCAAAAAGTACCAGGACAAACATATGGACAGGGAACCAGCAAAGAAGGATCATGGCCAAAGACCAGTGAAACTGAGGAACCTAAAACTTCTGCAATACCAGTACCCCAGCCCCGTCCTGAACATATATCTGTCAATTCGCTGGAAACACTGCCTTGGGCAATAAAAAAAGAGCATGAGAAAGCTGAAAAAGAAATAGATCTGAGCTCGATGACAGAACGGGAGACAATAGACCAGCACCAGCAACAGGGTCACTATCCTTATATGTATAGTGGTGAAAATCACACAGAAACTACCACATCTGAAACATCAAAGACAGAAACCAATACCGAAAAAACAGAAACGACAATACATAGTCCTTTAAACATACCTCAGATTCCGCCTCGGGTACCACCAAGTCTTGATGTTACTCACCCGGAATATTCTTTGAACCTTCTGACATCACAGGCTGTCTTAGCTAACCCTAACTATATTTACCCTGGACATGATGGAGGAACTGTACAAAATAATGAAGCTGCCCTGGAAGAGCAGCTTAAAAAGGAAAAGCAATTGGTTGAAGAATGGAATGCAGCCATGCAAGCTCATGCCCAGGCCAATGCTTTAGCAGCTCAACAGTTCCAGCAAAGTCTACCTCAAACTACAGAAAATCAAAAGGAAGCTAAACCTAACCTGTGCAATAATCAGTTAGAGTCCTTCACTAGCTTGACAAAAAATCTGCTGCAGAAACTAAACACCAAGAAGGAAGAACCAGATGCAGAAGCAATAGATAAAGGGGATTTGAAATGTTCTGTCTGTCACACAGTTGTCTCAACATATGAAGAAATGAAAGCACACATAAAAACCCACAACAAACACACCTGTGATGTCTGTCAGAAAAGTTTCTCTACACCATTCGTACTCCGTCGGCATAAAATGATACACACTGGTGAAAGACCTCATGTCTGCACAGTCTGTGGGAAAAGTTTCATTGAAAAGCAACATCTTACTTGTCATATGAGAACCCATACAGGAGATAAACCGTACAAATGTAAATATTGCCCGAAGAAGTTTGCCCAGAGAAGTAGTGTCCAAATACATCAAAAGGTACACCAGAGGGGAGATGGTAAACGGTCATCTACTGAAGAGGGAGAACTCAATGATCTGAATACATCAAATGAAATGGAATCATCACCTGATGCTAAATTGAACATGACTGAAGCCAACATGCTAGAACTTAGAAGAAGACTTAGTTTTAATGAAGCTGATTTAATCAGATTTAACCAGAACCTAGCAGCACAAAGTTTGGAAATGCTTCGACCAAGGACTAAAAGTGTAGAATATCCTTCAGCAGAACAGAAAGCATATTGGGATCCAAGCGTCCACAATGTTTATCCCACTGCTAGTTCTGGTAATGATGAGAATAAAGATGCTTTAGACCTGACATTTCACAGAAGAGAACGATCAGTCTCCATGAATTCTGAACCACAATCAGCACAAACCATAGATTTGACCAAAACTACAGAACATAGTCAACCTCTTGTAGTTCCAAACCCTGCAAGCGTTAAATCACCAATTCTGGAAACTGCAAAATCAGCTGATGCAGAATATGAAGCCAGGATAAGACAGCACCTTTTGGAAGCACAACAAGCACAGGCCCTTCAACAAGCACAGTTAGCACATGCTCAACAGCAAGCACAGGCACATGCCCAACAACAAGCACATGCTCAGCATCTAGCACAGCAAGCACATTCTCAACAAGCACATCAGCAGAATGTACCAAATGGGCAAGATGAACATACACAGGGTCAAAATTCAGAACAAGCCTCATCAACATCTACAAGTGAGGCTAGCCAGATGTTCTTACAAATGGCAAAAGCTGGTGAATCACCCTACACATGTCATGTTTGTGGGAAGACTCTTAGTACGCTTTATACACTCCGCAATCATATACAAAATCACTATGGCCATAAGCCATTCAGCTGTGATGAATGTGGGAAAACCTTTAGCATCAAAACTCATCTGATTACACATCTCCGTGTTCATACTGGCGAAAAACCATACATCTGCCAATGCTGCGGCAAACATTTTCAACGCTACAGCGCTGTGCAGCGCCATCTCATGTTCGTTCACAAGGTAGAAAAGGGGGTAAAAGGAAGAGACTATGTTATTGTCCATTCAGACTCAGCTAAAGATGATATTCTTCAGGAAATCAAGGATCATGAAGACGGCAATGGAAGTGATCATGAACCCCATGAATCTGAGAATGAAGCAGATGTACCAATGCCTACACCTTCAAGTCAAGTGTCGATCAAAAATGACCCCCAACTGGCAATACCAAAAAATGGTCTAAACTCATCCTTAGATGAAAGTGGGACAGAATCATCTAGTAGTAAGGAGGAACAGATAGAATGTCAGTGTACACTGTGTAATATCTTGTTCCAGGTAAGATTGATGTTTAGGCAAGAAGACAAAATAGGCAACCATAACATATGTGTAATAGTAACAAGATGTTGCCTGTGGATAATAGTTACATGTACAAGATACAACTTTAAGAACATTGCATTAAGGTAGATCATACATATTACTTGGAGCATTCTTTTCTGTCAGCTTTCAAAATCATACAGACATGTATATTTTAAATTATCTGATGGCATTTGTAGTAATGTAAAAATAATTACTTTAAATTTTTCAAAAAGAATTTTGGACATAAAAATTGAATTGGTAAAATAAAATGTACTTACATTAATTATTCAAAAAAGCCTTGTTCAAGGGCAGATAATTAACAAAAAAAATGTTCCAGAGAAATGTTATGGGAATATTTGGTTTTTTTTATGACATTTCCGGGAAAAAAGGAAGGTCACATCAAATTTTCTATTTAAAGTATGAAAATGTGCCAGATAAGTGTTCTGTATATAAATGTCAAAAGATTTTAAATATTTTACAAGGTAGTGAAGTACCCCTCCAGAATTCATATAAAAGCTTACATTATTAATGCTCCATAATTCAAAATCAGATTTGATTACCTTTGTTTTTTACTTTATAATACTTCAGTATGTTCATTCAGTCTTCTTCCGGAGAAAGTGGGAAAATATATTTACAAAAAAATATTGCTTTTTATCTACCTTAAGTGCAATTAACATTTAAGGAAAGTTTAGTAAAAAATCTATACTGGTTATGAAACAAGGAAACATGTATTTAATTAGGCTGGAAGCACTTCTGTGTGATCATTTCAAGTATTGAAGTATGGGAGGTTGAGTGTTCAATCCATGTCTGGGTCACATCAAGGACTTTAAAATTGGTAGTCACAGCTTTTCCAACTCTATATGTAGGGGATAAACAGCTTCTCCAACACTATATGTAGGGGATACTCAGCTTCCCCAACACTATATGTAGGGGATACTCAGCTTCCCCAACAATATATGTAGGGGATACTCAGCTTCTCCAACTAGCACACTGTATGTAGGGGTTAAGAGTACTAACTGGTTGGCTTGGTGTCAGAATAATGTATATGCTGTTTCTGAAAATAGAACAAAGGAGTCGGTCAAAAGTTTTTCTCATACACCTTAAAAACCATTAGGTTTAGCCAAATTCTTTCCATTAGCAAAATGATCCTCATCATAAAAAAGTCTGAATTGGGTCAAAGTTGTTAGAGTTATTTCTCTTGAAATGTGATAAATGACGTTTTTTTTTTGTACAGTTTGAAAACTGATAGAAAGAAACTTTCAGTTGCTGTAATTAATCTTTATGATAAGGACTATGAAAGTCTGCATTTGATACAAGTTGTCAGACGACTCTAACTCATTGTTAGAGTTATTGCCCTTGATAGGCAAAAAAAGATGTTTTGAGCTGTTTTCAGCCAATATTTTGAAAACTTTAATAGATAGAAGGAATCTTTCAATGGATGATATGATCCTTATAATTCCTACCAAAATCTTCTTTTGAGTCAAAATTGTTGAAAACACTGTCTTAGAAATAATGCCCTTAAGCGAAAAATTTAACCAGTTGAGCAATTCAGTCTCTTTGGAGGCTCTTATTTGTAATGAAGCCTCATGAAGAGAAAAAAATGTTCATGTGGAGCCAAAATAGGGTATGTAAGTCTTGTCACCTGTTTACTTAGCTTTGAGTTCAGCATTAAGTACCAGTCCATGTATAATTCAGACATTGCCTACAGTAGAGGTGATTCATGGTGTAGAAACACCCACAAAACAAATATTTTTTTTTCAGTCGACATATATTCTATATTTTTGTACTCAGATCAGCACTTTTGAGAAAATCATACATTTATCTCCCACTAAAATCAACCAAATCAAACAAAATCAAGAACAATAACTCTTGCAAAGTGACAATTTTATGTGCAATCTGTAGAATTTTTATCTCAAAAGTGCAACAACCAAATAAAAAACTAAGACTGGTTATGTAATCAGTAACTGTTTCAGAACAAGAAATAAAAGTTAATTTGGTGGGTTTTTGACATGAATCACCTCCTGTTTGATTTTTATAAAGAATGTTAAATGTAAAGCATCTTTTTGTGATACAAAACAGGCAAAGTCAATATTTTGTTTTTTAAGATAAAAATGTTCATAAAAAGCATAAAACAAGGTTTTTCATTGTAATGCAGCATTTCGAGATGCAGGAAGTAAACAATAAGATACAGATGCAGTCTTCTGATTTCAATATGTTCTAGATTTGAAATTCCAGATAGGAAAATAAAACTGGAACAAACCTTAAAAACCCTATATAAAAATAAATGGCAGAAAGGAGCCTGGGTAATACTGTTATATTTTTTTTTTCTCATTTTGATAAAATGGGTAGGTTCCTTAATTCTGTAGTTTATTTGGCACTAAAGAACCAAGTTGGTAGTGTTTGTTCACAAAACAATACAAATAGGGTGATGTTCATATGGTTTTGGCAAATTAAATAAAGTGGATTCTGTGGGGAAAAAAATTACATCGGAAGCTTTGGAACATTAAATATGTAGTTTCTAAGTTTTATTCAACACATGACATCACTCAAAGGAAATGTAGAACATTTAAGATATTTGCAAAGGAAATACATACAGGGAAATATCCTCATAAATAATAACTAGCTACTTGTACATGTAATTGGACAAATTTCTATTGAGAAGATAAGCTATTTAATTCAAATTGAAATACACCAAGTCTTTGAAGGCACCTTCAGCCTTAAGAATAGGACTTGAATTTGGAATTGATCAAAGCATTTCAGCGATTTCAGAAAGGCAATTAAATTAAAAGAAGTTTTAGTTTTTAATAGCTGTGATGGCTTGAGTTATTATACAAACATGTCATATAACAATTCAACATTGTCATAGTTTCCAATGCAGTGACATTGTCCTAGTTTCTAATGTCAATCATATTGTCATAGTTTCCAATGCCAATCACATTATCCTAGTTTCCAATGCCAATCACATTGTCCTAGTTACCAATGCCAATAACATTGCCCTAGTTACCAAAGCCAATGACGTCCTAGTTTCCTATGCCAATAACATTGTCCTAGTTTCCAGTGCCAATCACATTATCCTAGTTTCCAATGCCAATCACATTGTCCTAGTTACCAATGCCAATAACATTGCCCTAGTTACCAAAGCCAATGACGTCCTAGTTTCCAATGCCAATAACATTGTCCTAGTTTCCAGTGCCAATCACATTATCCTAGTTTCCAATGCCAATCACATTGTCCTAGTTACCAATGCCAATAACATTGCCCTAGTTACCAAAGCCAATGACGTCCTAGTTTCCAATGCCAATAACATTGTCCTAGTTTCCAATGCCAATCACATTGTCCTAGTTACCAATGCCAATAACATTGCCCTAGTTACCAAAGCCAATGATGTCCTAGTTTCCAATGCCAATAACATTGTCCTAGTTTCCAATGCCAATCACATTGTCCTAGTTACCAATGCCAATAACATTGCCCTAGTTACCAAAGCCAATGACGTCCTAGTTTCCAATGCCAATAACATTGTCCTAGTTTCCAATGCCAATCACATTGTCCTAGTTACCAATGCCAATAACATTGCCCTAGTTACCAAAGCCAATGACGTCCTAGTTTCCAGTGCCAATAACATTGTCCTAGTTGCCATCATTAGTCAGTCATTAGTCAGTTGGTTTCCTTATGAAAACTTTGTTCTGATATGTTATCTAAGGGACTGTATTAAGTTTTAATGTAAGTTTTCTACCACGATCAAATGTCTCTGTGGTTGTGTGCTCTCCTCCTATGTGATAGATTGTGGGTTTGATCCTTGGCCATTTTATAATTGTTAGTCATTGTTCCCCCCCCCCCACCACAAGCATGCAGTAACTAAGAGGAAAGAGTGATGACTGGTTGTCTCTAAGTCATTAAAATGAGTCTTAGTGGGGAAACATACATAGGCTGTTGCTTCAGTTAGCTAACACAGTAATCATCAGGCTCAGCATGTCAGTCTGTATGTTGGTCGATCATTCTCATCTAGACATGCATCTAAGGCATTGACCTATATTGTATTATCAATCAGTCAATCCTTACAATGATTGATTTTTTGTGGTTGTAAATTTGATTGTGATTTTCCCAATGCTTATATAGAGTATGTCCTACTTTTCTCAATGTCAAATTTGTTTTATTTTAGGACCATGAAGCACTTACAAAGCACCTGGGTATAGTACATACTGGTGGGAACAATAGAACATGTGAGATCTGTGGCAAGAGTTTTACCGTGCCTTTTTCTCTCAAGAGACATCTCATGATCCACATGGGTATCAAACCACACAAGTGTGCAGAGTGTGGAAAACGTTTCACAGAGAAACAACATTTAGAATCACATCAACGTGTGCACACTGGAGAACGTCCATTCAAATGTCATGTCTGTCGTAAAGTTTTTTCTCAATCAGGAACTTTACAGAATCATCTTAAAAAGCACTTTGAAGATGCCCAGGTTACACCAGACGCTAGACAGGCAGCCAGTCATGAACAATTTATTAATAACATTCAATATCAAATGATGCTGGCAAGAGCCCAAATGGCTCAAGGTGGTCTTGAAAGTTCTTTAGTCCTACCACAAGTGCTGCCACCTGGTGGTGATGTATCAGCTGGAGCAATACAGATGAGATCTTTAAGTGTAGATAGCTCTTTAGGGGTACCTCAACCAGCAAAGTCACCTGGACTTGATACTAATGTAGCCGCTGCTCTTGCTTCACGGTCAGTCAGTGTAGATAGTGCAATAGCATTACAACAGCTACAGGAACAGATGCAGGTTGCTGCACAAATGGAGCGTCAAATGCAGGAACAGTTAGCGGCAGTGGCTAATGCTGAACGTGCAATGCAGGAACAAATTCAGGCAACAGCAAGTGCAGAACAGGCAATGAGGGAACAACTTCAACAGGCAGTTCAGGAGCAAATTCAGCGTGCACAACAGGCACAGCTTGCAGCAGCTGCTCACGAGCAGTTACATCGGGCACAGAATGCAGAGGCAACTGGTCATGAACAGGTACAACAAGCACATAATATAGAGTCCTCAGGCCAGGATCAAGTCCAACAGGTTGAGAGTGCTGAGCAGGCTGCTCAAGAACAGGATCATACAGCACCTGGTGTTGAGCAAACTGTTCAGGAAGATGTACTCAAGGTACCAAGTATGGGGCCCAACACAGGAGCTCAGTCACAGATGTTGGAGGAGGGTACTCCTAATTCAGGGCAGAAGTTTGAGCACAACTCAGCAAGTACATGTAATGATAGCGAGATGAAGGACCAAAGTGATGGGCAGGGTGGACAAGAATCTCATGTGACAATGGAACAGGACAGTAAAATAGAAAAAGACAATGATGTGGAAATGACAGAAGTTTCACAAAGCTAAATATCATAGTTATATCTTGTACACACCTGACCATGTACTGTACATTAAGAAATTATTTTATGCTTAATTGCCAAAATAAGTTCTCCTGGGTTAAAATTGCAAAAATGAAAACTAGCATTATAAGTTACTGACCCTTTTTTTTTTATCTGCAAATATAAAAAAATTTTAGGTTTTATTCTAAAATGATGAATTCACAACAAGTAAAAGCACATTATAATTTCTGAATTGACTGTACAAAAGCAAAATAAGTCCAAATTTAATTCTGTAAATTATGTTTTAAGCATAAATAAAATGTTGGAGATATAATGTTGTAGGTAACACATCTCAATATTATCTGGAGAAATTTTATGGTGTCAATTTTTTTATTCAATCCAGGAGATTTTCTGGTTCTTTTTATTATTTTTTTGTTTCGTTTCTTCGTTATTTTAGATCTAACAAAATATAAGTGTTAATAAAATCAAAAGCTTAAATTAATGACTGTTTAACTTCGGGTGGTAAAATGAAGTAGAAATTCTGTTATATTTTCAGATATATAGTACTTATTTGTGTGTAAGTAAATGGTTGTAAATTAGATCGAATCGTGTGCCATGATATATTTTGAAGGAAAATAGTAATTTCCATTTCCAGTACCCTTTTAATTGGAAATATTTGTCACATTTGTGCTAAAATGAATAAATGATAGACTTGACCACCCATTTTTCAGAGTTACCAATTTTCTAAATTTCTGTATCTGCCCAAATTTCTTTGAAATACAAGAATGTAAATGATATTGCATGTAAAAAAATCAAATGAAAAGATGTCTATTTTTTGTTGCAAAATTTCACTGATTTGATTGATGGTTACATTACTGGTAGAGCTTTGTAAACCTTAAGTGAATTTAAGGCAATAAAAAATTGCAAAATTGTTGACTAATAACAACAGATTATATAGAAAATACGTGGAAAGTATTGGAGCTTTTCCCCTCCCAATGGCCAGTCTTTTTGTTTGGAGTTCTGGATCTATCATCAAATTTACCGGTAGTTAAGATTTTCATTACTGAAAGTTCTTTCAAAAAGAACAGGACACAAAAATAACTAAAAATATCTTTTAAAATGAAAGGGTCCTTTAGTTGTCTACGTATTAAATGAAGATATTATTTTTTTTTAATGTTTGGGTTTGTTAGATGACTGAAGTAAGTGGTTGTGTGGTAGTGCCAGTTTGATGGCAGTAAATAAAACCCTGATGTACTGTTCTGTTGTAAAATATTTTTAAAGATAAGGTCAGTTAAAGTCAATTGGTAGATACTCATCTACAACTGCTAAAGAGTCAGGTACCAAGCCAGTGATGGGATTGAGGGTTATGACAATACCACTTTTATGGAAGTTAAAAGAATGTTCAAAACTGTTCAAAAAACTTGAAAATTGGTTAGAACTTTAAGGTTAACATGGTTAAGAGATTTTGTCAAAATAAACATCTGTTTACAGTCCAAGACTAACTATTCTTTTTTACATGAGATATTAAAGCAATAGGATGTTAATGATGGGTTTTAGAATGTTCATGATTTCTTTTATTCAGGATTGAAGTTATAAGTTATATTTCAAGTTAAACTTCCCTCAGTATCAAGGGGAGATAATTGGCAGGGTAAACTCCAGCTTGCAGTCAGTGATGATTATTTTCTAATTTAATTTAATTGGCCTTGATTATAATATTCATCTGCTTTTACTTATCATGCAATGTTGTATTTTACAAATGTATAAAATAGTTTTTCAGCATTTATTTTTTGAAAATGTACAATGTATATTGTAAAGTGTTGATTCAATTTTTCATCTGTTATTTTGTGCACATTATAATGAAGATTTCATCATGTCATATATATGCTGATTATACTGAATAATCACACAAAACCAACAAAAAATGTCATCAGTTCATTTTACATCATGATATTTTTGTGTATATTAAATATTATACAAAATCTGAGTAATAATTTGATGTATTTTTTGTGTGTATTCACTAAACATGCTAGAGGTCTATGATAAAATTGTACATATATTTTACTGATGTAATTACGATATATATTTTGCTTGTTAGTTGAGTAGATGAATAAATGTTATAAGCAGATACAGCTTTGGTTCCTATTTGTTGTGTATATAGCTTATTGTATGTAAATCAACAGAGCAGAGCTCCATGGACTCCTTTGTTGCAGATGAAAATTATTAAACTCCCATTTTGAGAATTTTGAGAAAACAATCGACTCCGCTCAGTTGTGTTATTTCAAGTCTTTATTCCAGTCTTTTTTTTTGCATTTTGTGTTTTTTAACATTGATTGTTATAAAAAGTGCAGGTAGTATAAACAAAACATTAAATTTAGCTATGTATGTGTTTTAGAAAAGTTTGCAACATGTATTTAAATACTTTAGAAAAAAAAACGAGTTCTTCTCTCATTTGTTTAAACTTTTTTACATGTACTAGTATGTACTTTTGAAGAAACCTATAAAATTATATTTCTTTTATGAGCTAGTTTGTAATGTAGACAATAACCAGTTGATTCTAACAAATAGAATATTGTTTTTTCTGTCATAGTTCTATGAAATGTCAGCACTATTTTTGAAGAAATATTGATTTATCAAATTTTGATCATCAAAATTTTAGGTTAGATAATTTTTTTACATGGAACTTAACCAAATAGTCAATACTTGTAATGTTCCATCTCCAAAGTTTTAAACTTGATTAGTCAACATGTTCACAAGTAACTTTCTCAAACTTAAAAAAAAAAAAAAACACTGTAAAAAAGCACTGCTTCATGATATTTTATTTTGTTAAATTATTGTATTAACAAGTAAAGAATAGTTTGTCATTATTTCCCGAGGACTCTGATTATGACTTATTTGGCAGTATTTATCTTGTCGGTGAATTTGTATGCTATAGGGAGATACTGTTGCTATGATACTAAAACTCAGATTATTGTGCATGATCCCTCGGTATGAGGTTCATGTACAGCTGTATATTTTTATGAAACTAATATTAGTATATAAAATAAAATTCAATTAGCTTGCTTTATTTTAATTCTTGTTTACAGCTTTGAATATTTTTGTCTACAATGAACTTAAAGTAAGGTTAGGAGAAAATTTGTCATTTTGTGTAGGTAAATTATTTTATATGATTCTAAATTTTAAATTAAGTAAATGCATTTCTTATTTACATTTTTGTAGATTTTTTAGGATGGAACAATGTGATAGCTTTGATATAGTGCTGTTTGACTTTCTCTGTGTTTCTAAGTAGTAAAAATAGTGGCAGCTTCTCAACCATATATCTGCTGTCATATTATGCTGCACCTTTTACTGTTTTCTGTATCACATTAATTTCAGTTCATTATTTGTACATAATCTCCTCTTTCGTTCTCATTTCCGTATTTTTTTGTTATACATACCACCTGTTACTACGGATACTGTTTTATTTAGATGTTTCCATAGAGATTGTACATTTCCATGGAGACAGATTTGTTTATTTTTGATCAGTATTGTTGTTATGACATTACCCTAACTTTCAGTTTTATGTTTTGGGTAGAATCATTTATGTATTATATAACCAGGTGACTCATTACACATTTCTACAATAATATTGTACCACTTATATTAACCTATCAGTTAAGGTCAAAGGTCAAACACAGGTTCATTATGTAAGACCTTTGTCAAGCAACCTTCATATTTTAGTTAAGATTAAGCACAGGTTTATTTTGCATTAAGGTAATTCAATATGTAGGGGCTTGTGACCATAATAGTAATAAATATATTTCACTGTGGCTCAGTGCCTCTGGGTCTATAAACAGAAAGAATGTCAGACACTTTTCTCCTATCCCCCCTTCCATTTTGATAAATCTGAGTGAAATGCTATTTAATTATTACAAAGGAGCCATTTTCCTTATTGAATTCAGCACATACCTTTAATATTCAAAGATATACATTCAATACAGTTTGTAAAGTACGAATTTATATATTTTGCAGAAATGAAAATAATATATTTTGGATCCTGGATTCTTTAGTTTAAAGTTTAAGAAAAATGGTTTTGATACTTACATAGTTCAACACTTTTAAATGAAGTATACCATTTAATGTTAAGTCTGACATGAAATGATCAGTCTTCGTATGAATCAAGCAAAATTTATGAAATCGTAAACAGAAAAACCCTTAATAGTACATTTAATGTGACCTTTCATTTGTAAAAGGTCACAGAGTGCAAAATAGGTTCTTTCTTTTACTCTCCCTTTTTTAGTGATAATGGTAGGATTTGATTATCATATGTCAATATATGATGTAAATTATCATACAATTATCTATTGAATCAAGCACTGCACATTTGGCTGTGTAGTTCTGATTGTACAAAACATGAAATTACAGGGGTGTTATCTTATACAGATTTTCTGTTTTTTTCTACAAATTTTTACTGCAAATTACACTCAACTGTTTGTGAATATCTCCATAGTACCTTTGTTAAAATTTCAGAAAATTCAGGATTTTGCAGATCATTTTCATAGAATACTGTCAAAAATACAGATTGTCATCGAGTAGTTTGAACAGGTCTGCTCTCAAAGTATTCTTTTTTTCATCCTCTACCTAATTTTTACATAACTTGGTACTTAAAAAATGTATCCCTTTACCTGTAGGAATGTCACAATCTTTTGAAGGCTTGTACTTACATAATGAATTACAATTTTCTTCCTTCTCATTTCTGATGTCCATTTTTCTTTTTTTTACTGAATGAACTCTCAACACTAAAAGTTTTTTAGATGTGACTTTAAATTGTTAATTAGTGTCTGATTTTACATTTTCTGATCCACCTAAACTTATAGTAGTAAGTTGCATGTCTGATGCAGGGATGTGATTTTTCCACAGATTTGCAGATTTCTGCTTTTACAAATCTTGATTTTACTGTAAAAACTTCTTATTTTAATGTATATTCACGTCAGATTTTACCAATTTATGTGTCCCTGTTACTCATTGTATCTCATTTCTGATAACGGAAGCATATCCCTGGGTCATGAAATGAAATTTTTTTTCATAATATCAGCTCATATTTTTTTTGAACATTTGTCAAAACTTTTTGGTAAAACTTAAGTCATCAATATCTTAGACACTTAATATCAAGGGAAGAAATTGTAATCTTGTGGAAAAAAATTAAGATATAAACTTGAAGTTATCTTTCTTGCAAAAGATATTGTACTGCTGATTGTTTCACTTTACGTTAGAAGATGAGTTACCTCCCTTTGTAGTGTACACTTTGTACACTTTTTTTCACTTCCTGTAAAGGGAGATAATTATTTTTGCTTTTTTTTCTGCAGCATTGTAAAAATGTGTTATATTAATCACTGTCTATGTTGTTTGTTATATCTTTGTTAGAATTGTGTAGTGCCAAAATAGTCACCTAGGCAACAATATATAACATTAGGACAATATTTGTGTTTGTTTCTATGTATAGCCCTTCAAGGATTCTGTCAACAAAACAATAACCATGTGGTTACCTTCTACAATGACTGTGTCTTTATTATGTCTTCTCAAACTTTTAAGGAGTCATTTCTCTTTTGCCCTGTCTGTCTGTCTATATATCCATCATTCTTTTGTAAGCGCAACTCCACTGAAATTATGGCACCAAATTTCATGAAACTTTGTAGGTAGTTAGGACATGATATGTAGTTGCATGTATTACCAGGAATTTATGATCCATTGAATTTTGTGGGAGTTATTCATGTACCTCATTGAACTTTGAACAGGTGAGACATGTTTTGATGGAAAAACAGACTTTAATGTATAAGATACCCTTTTGATAGGTATTTTGCTCTAAAAATTTTCACAAGAACATTCATCACAACCATCTCCAGAAAAAAAAAAAAACAAACAAACAAACTTTAAAGTTCCTGGGCCACTATTTTCCTGCATTTCTCCCCTGAAGTTAGAGATTTAATATGACTGAAATAGTTTCCATAGGCAGATCTAAAGGACCTACCTTCATGCAAAACAAATTTGGTTGATTATGAAGAAATAATGAATCAGTGTAGCGCCCTGCACCCTTTCTGATGCCGAAACCAAGTTAAACCATAATAACCAAGGTTAGAGCTTACAATTGAGCAACCCCGACTTCACAAAAGAACAGGTACACTACATGTACTAAGAAAATTGGCTATACGGAATGAAAAGTCGTCGATCGCCTTTGTCAGATATTTTGGTCATGAGTTTTCCATCGATCTCTATGAGAAAGTTACAATATGAGACTGACTTAATTGTGTCTGTTGTGTCTTTTATCTCTAGTTCTTTGGGGCAGATGCAATGTTAATGATTTTTCCCAAAACAAGGATTGTGTAAAAGCATTTTAAGATTTAAAAACATGGCTATAAACATTGTTCCTTGTTTTGGATAAGATCATCTATGAAAGCCTCATAAGAAGTCAAGGAATAGGTTAGAAAGTAGCGGAGAACAAATGGTTCTTATTGGAATGCTGATCATCTGTCCAAAAACACACTCACCCCACTGGGCAGATATGTTGTCGTTAAAACAAATTCCTGCATTTTGACGTTTTCGGGATATTTAGAAGCTGATTTTTTTTTCAAAGTATGGAGAATCTCTACCAAGTACTGAAGTACTGCATATTTGTATGGCAGTGTTTCATCTTTATTTTTTGAGTAAAAAAAGGATGTATAATGCTTTTGAATTTAGGATTAAAAACAGAGTGTGGGGAATAGTAGTACAAATCATTAAAAATCAATAAATTAAGAAAATACATCATTAGCAATGTATATATCGGCAAAAAAAAACAAAAACATCAACAACAAAAAACCGAAGCAACAACAAAGGATAATTCAATGATATTTACAGAAACCAAAGATATGCATGGCCAAAATATGAAAAACCAGCCGAGTTGAAATATTGAAGTAAGGGACATGGACACATTGACATGTATAACATTACAATGGTAATATATGGTCATTGACACAACCAAAGATAGGGGCCTAGAACTGTGCATCATTTACTGTGCAAAGGGGCATATCAAGACACTTTCTATTGAAAAGGGAGGTGGTGCCAACCCCCTGCACCCTTTCTTGATCTGCCACTGGTGACCAATATTTTTCTCTGCAGCAAAAGTCCCTGTGTCTTTTTGTTGTGATCAGCGAGTTTGCTTAATGAATATTAATGACAACCAGTGGCAGGTCCAGAAAGTTGGGAAAAAATATTTGTGACAACCTGGACAAAAATGTCAAATGTGCCTGGAACCCCCTTTTTACACATTTGTTGTATTGTATATACATATAAAAATTTTTAGAGTATGGAGTTAAACTATGATAAAAAGTAACTCTTAATTGGTGCGTGTGTGTGTGTGTGTGCGCTTCCTTTTGATATGACTATATAATTCTCAATCAACAATTCAAATTTAGTTTTTAATCAGTTTTGAATTACATGTGAAACCTGGTACCAACAAATTCATTAAATTTTAATTTGCTAAGTGGGTTCCCTTCAATTTTGGCTGGACGAAATTTTTTGGTAAGTACATCATGTATTTGTACTCACTGGCAGATCCAGGGCTCTCCCTTAGAAAATGGCAATTTTTAAAAAAATTGTTGAAGATACCCTCAGAATGCAGGGTTTGTGCTTTAATATTTCAAAATTTTCTTTGGGGAATGCTCCCAAACGCCCTAACTTTGTGATCCTAACCAGTGATCCTGTAAAGAAATTTTTTGTTGCCCCCCCCCCCCACCCCTTTTACCTAAAACACTGGATCCGCAACTGGTACTCCTCAATTTTTGTACATGTATGTCAAAAGACATTTTTGTTTATTGCATATTTTTTTATGTTCTAAAATTTACTTATATCTAAAACTAAGTATGTTATAGGCTCGTGCAACTTGAAATATGAATATAGAAATTTCAGTGTTGTATATACTAGTCTTATATGTAGTCAAAGAGTTAAATACATATATAAATCCTTGATGTGGTATATATTTGAAATTTGTGGAGGGGGTCAAAATTGCAAAAAAAATGCCAAATTCTCGTCAGAACTTGTTAAAATGGTTAAAAAAAAACGATGGATTTTCGATTAATTTTTGTAAAGAAATATGAAATTTAAAAAAAATATCCTGAACCCAAGTGACTGTGAGCTAGGTAGCTAGTCTGTTCGGGGCTGTGTGATGAAGTTAGCACTAGCAGAACAAAGTTCCGGTGTATACTGAGATGCATTGTGGGAATTGTTTGTGTATGGCGGCTGTTTTGAAAAATGAAAATATATCTAGTTAGTTCAAGTCAAATGTCTCCCTTAAACAATGTAAAAACTGCTTTAAATACTTAAGTCATATACGCCATTTAATCTTCACAACTTTCAAAACCTTTAATCTCCATTAAAGCATTTGAAATTTTAGTTAAGTTCGATAAAGCACGTCTTCTTCCATATCAACAAGTCACAACATGAACACGACCAAATGGAGACTGGTAGTTTAATTCTAGTCACACGTTGAATCATGAAGTTGACGTAGCACGTTGTTGTCCTAGCTTGATCAATACTTTTAAAAAACTTGTTTTGTTGGATGTGTAAATTTGTAGCAAAGAATATTTGTATTTTAATCTTGATTTGACAGCATGGATCTTCTTCTTAATATTTCTACATGTATATTATTGTTATTTAGGGATTAAATTTATAGTGACTGGTTTATACCCTAAGTTTTTATTTGAGGTAAGAAGATATTTTTAATCGACAAGTCATTGCACACATTTATAATTTATAATTTTTTTTTATTTTTTATATTTTTTTCAACCATGAAGTCAGTGCAGATTTGAACAATAACAAAACACATTTTATTTTCCTGCACTCACAAAAAAATAAAAACAACTAAATAAAACAAATGTTTTAGTCTAAAACTGCTGTACCATGCATGTATACAAAAAATATACATGTATGTGCATATATTGTTTTCATGGTAAAGTACAGAGAGACACACTGAACTGTGACTGAGCACAGACATAGTGGTTTACCACTTTTAGTGTTGTTCTCAATAAAAAATTTTTCTATAGGAGAATTTTTGCTACTTTTTGTTATTTTGAGAGTGGTAAGCTCTACCACTTTAAATGCAAAAAAACATTCAGCTATAAACACACATCTTCAAAGATGAAAAACAAATTTACTGCCACTCAAAATGTGGTACACCACCGTGTCAGTTATTAGTCATTTTACCATACTGTATATGTACTTTACTTATATATAGTTTATTTCTTCAGTGGTTGGGATTACATGTACAATGGTAGAGGGTGTGCTACACACGAGAAGGTCCATTTACTGACATGAAATGTACATGGAAGAATTTTTTTGTACAGAGTTTTCATAATCCTTTTTTTTCTGTCTGACAATAGGTCTTGAAGGTTTGAACAAATGATTTAAGTTTTGCTTGACCCACTGTGTTATATTCTTGGTACAGTAACTTTCAGTTAGTCACATTCAATCAACAAACAATTACTCATTTTTTCATCTTTTTTTTTTATTAAATATTTTCTCCTTTTGTATAATTTTCTTATCTCAGGCAATGAGTGCAGCAACTGTTCTTTATTTTTAAGATAGTGGTTGTACACTTTAACTGTCTAGAAATTCATATTGAAAAAAGATATTCATTTCAGTTGCAGGACTTAAGTTTTATTTGTTCATTTGGTGGGAATGGTATGTTTGAAATGTTGCCAGAACAATATTGAATTGTGGTTGTCATGATCATGATTGGAAACCGTAGGAATTTCTTTAGAATACATATACATTGAACATGTACAACATATACATGTACATAAAAGTTGTGTGAGTTATCACTACATGTTTTTGATCTGCACATTTGGGCCTATATTTGTTAGTTTTCATGTGCACTTACATGTACATTTTGTACATGTACAATAAATGTATGTTTTATGTAAATTACTTGTTCAAACTTAAAAATATAATATTAGACCTGGTTTCATTTTTTGTCAAGCAGTTCATGTGGTCTAATAGTTTTCACCAGCTCTGATAAGTGGTTTAAATTTACCATTTTTGCATCCTAAATGAAAGGTTCTTAATGTTGATGAGAGTAAATGTCAAGTATTGTGTGTGTACACAGTGTAGATCCAGGACCTACAATGTAGGTAATTGAAATTTTGCTAGTCCTGCATGAGGTTGATGATCCAAGACCTTGGACCAGTGATAATTTGAACCCTTGTGTATATGTACAGCCCATTGAAATTATGAACCTAATTAAAATGGTTCATTATCAAAATCCTATACTTAAGATTTTTTACAGTGTATTTATGTAGTTAAATGTTGTGTTAGTGTACTTCAAATACAAATTTTAATAAATCTTAAGCATAACTTGAAATGTTTGACACATGAAGCATTCATGGAACAACAACAAACAAGCAAACCTTTACTGTACATTTCACCCGCATCGTACATGTACATGTATATAATGTTAGCTGAATATTTTTGGTAGGGTTTTTTGAAAAAAAATGAAGTTTGAGACTCAGTTCCCACTACCTGTCTGTTCCAGCTAGGCCATTTTCACATGGCAGTCCATCCGCCTTCTTCCAAGTGATGCCCTGTGCCCTTTTCATGACATCCTGCCCTTTTTCAAGGTCAAATGGTTTTCTCAGAAAAATGATATGTTCGATTTGCCATTTTGTAAACAACACATGCACATCATAATGAATATTATTCCTGTTTACCTTGTTAATAACACCTGATTGTTCTCACTAATTGGAATATGTATAATGTATTCAGCATTTCAAATTGTAGTTTTTATTTCATTTTTTTTTGTCAGTTAAACATGAAAACCAAGGCCACTAAATATTATTTTAATTCAAATTTGATCGTTTTCAGGTGAATTAAAAGAATGAAAGATGAGTAACATGAGTGGAACCAGTATAAACTTTGATGGACAGGCACTGCAGAACTTACAGGAAGCTGAATACAGGAAGGAAGAGGAGGAGCAAGAGCATGAGGTAGGTCATAGGTCACAACGTCAAATGTTAGATATTACAGAATATACTGGAGGCTGAATATAGGAAGGAAAGGGGGAGGAAGAACATGAGGTACACATAGATCTCAGGTCACAATGTCAAATGTCAGATATTACAGAAAATATAGGAAGGAGGGGGAGCAAGAACATGAAGTACATGTAATTAACAGGTCACCATGTCAAATGTCAGCTATTACAGAACTTACAGGAGGCTAAATATAGGAAGCCTTCATGTAGGTCGCAATGTCAAAGATCAGATATTACATGAGGCTAAATATGGGAAGCAAGGGGAGGAGCAAAACCATGAGGATAGTCATACATGTAGGTCACAATGTCAAAGGTCAGATATTACAGAACTTTCAGGAGGCTAAATATAGGAAAGAAGAAGTTGAGCAGGAACATGAGGAAGGTCATAGGTCACAAAGTCTGAGGTCAGGCATTTCCAGTATTTACTGGAAGTTGTATACAGAAGTACTCATTTACCAAATTTAATTAGTGTAAAGTTCACAATCCCTGACATTTTTTCTATTGTGTGAACTTTACAACAGATCAATTGTAATATTAAACTTCTGCCAAATTCCAGAATCAAAGGTTAAATATGTTTTTGAACAGACTGGAATTTGACATGGTTTTAATTAAGGGTGTATTAAAGTGCTACATTGTATTTTAATTACATGTATTTAAATGCAAATATTACATTATTAGTCTGTTTGCACATTCCATGCATTCAGAAAAAAGTGTACATTTTTACATTGTTTTAGTTGTTTTTTGTTTCTGTTTCTTATCAAATCAACAAATACATATACTGAACAATGGACGTTTGGTATAGCAACAAATTATACTGTTCCTTCATATAGCTTCCATGCAGGTTTCGAAAAGGGCAGGGGGATCCTGGTAAAAATTGTACTTAAGCAAAGTAGAGGCAAATTTGAAGGCACATGGAAGCATTTACGTTTACAAGTACATGTATTTCGGGAAAAAAAATACAGAAAACTTAAAAAAGGCAGGACACCCACACCCTCCAAAAACTGTCTTCCACATACATTTGTTTGAAATGGTTATCACCTCCACAATAGTGTTAAAAAGAAAGTGTTTTTATTATTACAATAACACATCAATCACAATATTTCATACTAATTATGAAATAAAATGTACTGGTATATTAAATTAAATTCAGTGTATAAAATGTAGCACATTCTTAAAACACTAAAATTTTTACCATCAAATTTATATTTTTTATGTTGGATTCACTGATCCCAAGGTTAAAGAAACAAATTTTAAGCAGAGGTATTTAACTTGTCAAGACCAGACTATGGATTATATACTAACATAATCCATATACAGAAGTATTTACTATGGCTATTTAACTTTAGTCTTATACTGAAAATTACCACAAGCTAATATTAAGTTTACACACTGTTATTATGAAACAGGCTTTCTGGATTTCAGCCTGGGATCAGTGTACAGTGATTATTGATATGATCTACATTGTTAACACACAGGGTTGACCAGATATGATACATATAGTGCCTTTGGCTACAAGCTCCAGGCCAGAGTCTTGTGAAAATAGATTTAATTTAGTAAAATTTCAGTTCAATTTCTTTTCTTATGGAGGAAAAATATTTTTGGTACATGTAGCCGTTAGTTTTGTTGCCCCTGGGTTGTTATTAACAGCCATGCTTTATATTTCAGGAATTTTCTACTTCTTTTTTTGATAAGATAGGCATAAAAAAATAACTTTAGAACTGCAAAAATGAATTAGGCAAAATATAACTTTCCTAGACCCTTGGCTAAATATTATTTGCCAGGGTTTACAGGTAATGGATTTTTTAGCCTTGTATGGAGTGCATCTGATAAGTTATAAATTTTGATTTCCAATACTTATAGTGATCAGGAAACGTAAATGGCTCATGACTGTCAACATGTACAAGGTTTATTTATACAGTTTGAATTTTTATAAAATTCAGAAATCTGTGCAAGATGTTATTATTAGTGTTAGTTTTTGTAGGAATCAGGCAAAATGGAAAAAATCAGAAACATGTATGTCAAAACTCCACTAATCTGACATTATAATTTCGCTCAAGAATGATTTCCTTTTTTGAAAAGACCATTACTGATTTCTGCATCATTGGATTTGCTGATATTTTTTTCAACAGAATCTTAGAAAAATGAGGTTTTTGACACAGTTATCTGCCCTTGAAATGTTCATTTTCAGTGCATTGTAATGAAATTGTAACTCCAGCATGATATGGAAAATCTGTTTTCCTTGATTCTGATGGTGCAAATAGTCAAATTACACCATCAAAATGATGGTTTTTTATACTATGTTTCACCTACTGCCTGACTCTTACAGGGACTGAAACTTTAAAAAACTCTTTTTGTGTAAATCCCACTAATATATTTTTTCTATCTTAAAACTTAGATGAGTTTAGTGACATGATGCTTATGGTTGTAAAGGATGGTGTTATTACTTGTGTATTGTTATTGAATGTATTGTGAAATATCTAAGTTGCAGTCAAATTTAGAATCATGCAAATTATGTAATACATGTATGTGATACAACCCCAAGAAGGCTACACATTTTGGTATTTGTAATTAAGTTGTCTTATAGTCATTCAAATCTGTCAGTTCTTAAAAGATAACTTACATTATGAAAAGGCACATCTTAATTTCTGTTTGCTGTAAAAATTTTAAGAAAATATCAAAAATGAAAATGTTTAGGCTTTCCCAACCATGTATCATATTTTGCATAATTCTTACTTGGAGTGCTACTTAAGTCCTCATAACAAGCATGTATACACATTGTTTGGAGTTTTATAAAGTGACTGTCAACTCATGGAAGTGTTGTTACAGTGCCCATAACTATCTTAGTCTAATGCTTTGGGTAGGTAGGTAGAGGAAATATTGTTTTTCCAAAGTTCAAATGATTCTGTGAGAACCATGATCAGAGAAGTGAAAAAAATTCTTTACCAGTGGAATTATGAGTTGGCAAAAAAAACCATTATGTTACCTTAATGTAATTTAAATAGGGAATAAGCTTTAAACTTTTAACCTGCAAAAATTAAATGAACCATAATTGTAAAAAGTTATGAGCCCTAACAAATTAGTAGTAGTAGAAGTCCAAGTTTACAAATCTATATACAAATGTACATCAGGTGTTAATATTGTTGAATGCATTATACATTGATCCAGTGAAAATAAGAATTGTACATGTTAAACATTCCAGAACTTTGTAACATAGATTTACTAGTACAATAATCATTGACAAAAGATAAGAAACAAAAACAAGTTTAAATTGACCAATTTATTGCCGATCCATCTCACTATTACCCAACCCTTGTTGTAGTAGGCCTTCTGTTAAACAAATACTGTTAACTGTTTAGGTAAACAATAGATATGTCAGAGAACCCTTTAACATGTAAATTTATCAAAGAAATGACATATATATCTTATTACTGGTAAATAACTACTCCTCTTGTGTATCTCGGTACCAAACTGTTGTGGGAGTTGGTATAGAGTAAGAATCAGGCAGTGGTATGAAAAAAAGTTCCCCCATTGACAGTGTAATTTTACTATTTGTATCATCTGAATTGAAAAAAGACAAGATGTCATTGTAATGCACTGCAAATGAAAACTTCAAGGACATATGAATATGTCCAAAAACCTTAATTTTTTAACCTACAATAATCATTGACAAAAGATAAGAAACAAAAACAAGTTTAAATTGACCAATTTATTGCCGATCCATCTCACTATTACCCAACCCTTGTTGTAGTAGGCCTTCTGTTAAACAAATACTGTTAACTGTTTAGGTAAACAATAGATATGTCAGAGAACCCTTTAACATGTAAATTTATCAAAGAAATGACATATATATCTTATTACTGGTAAATAACTACTCCTCTTGTGTATCTCGGTACCAAACTGTTGTGGGAGTTGGTATAGAGTAAGAATCAGGCAGTGGTATGAAAAAAAGTTCCCCCATTGACAGTGTAATTTTACTATTTGTATCATCTGAATTGAAAAAAGACAAGATGTCATTGTAATGCACTGCAAATGAAAACTTCAAGGACATATGAATATGTCCAAAAACCTTAATTTTTTAACCTACAATAATCATTGACAAAAGATAAGAAACAAAAACAAGTTTAAATTGACCAATTTATTGCCGATCCATCTCACTATTACCCAACCCTTGTTGTAGTAGGCCTTCTGTTAAACAAATACTGTTAACTGTTTAGGTAAACAATAGATATGTCAGAGAACCCTTTAACATGTAAATTTATCAAAGAAATGACATATATATCTTATTACTGGTAAATAACTACTCCTCTTGTGTATCTCGGTACCAAACTGTTGTGGGAGTTGGTATAGAGTAAGAATCAGGCAGTGGTATGAAAAAAAGTTCCCCATTGACAGTGTAATTTTATTATTTGTATCATCTGAATTGAAAAAAGACAAGATGTCATTGTAATGCACTGCAAATGAAAACTTCAAGGACATATGAATATGTCCAAAAACCTTAATTTTTTAACCTACAATAATCATTGACAAAAGATAAGAAACAAAAACAAGTTTAAATTGACCAATTTATTGCCGATCCATCTCACTATTACCCAACCCTTGTTGTAGTAGGCCTTCTGTTAAACAAATACTGTTAACTGTTTAGGTAAACAATAGATATGTCAGAGAACCCTTTAACATGTAAATTTATCAAAGAAATGACATATATATCTTATTACTGGTAAATAACTACTCCTCTTGTGTATCTCGGTACCAAACTGTTGTGGGAGTTGGTATAGAGTAAGAATCAGGCAGTGGTATGAAAAAAAGTTCCCCATTGACAGTGTAATTTTATTATTTGTATCATCTGAATTGAAAAAAGACAAGATGTCATTGTAATGCACTGCAAATGAAAACTTCAAGGACATATGAATATGTCCAAAAACCTTAATTTTTTAACCTTCTGAAAATTTTTTTCTAAACATATCCAGTAATGCAGATGTCGAATATTGGAAATTTCAAATTGAGAAGACTTCTTTTAGTGATTTTATAGTCTCAGATCGGTGATTATTTTAAGTGCATGTTTCAGATTTTTCCTGTTCTGCCTGATCCTCACAAAGACTTGTACAAATGTATCTTTGGATTGTAAACATTATCCTGATGTATTTGTGTTTGATTATTAACTATAAATTACAAAATTCATGACATTCCTAATTGTTTGTAAGTACCAGTAAGCACAATTTCTTTTACAAATGTACATGTATAAGGAGATAAAAAATGACTAGCCATCAAGTTTAGATTCTTAGGCTTAATTTGTTGGACCATGTTTTATATGAGAAGTATAGTTTCCAAATTTGTTATAGAATTGCATTAAAACTGACCACTGCAAGGGTTCAAAACCATGTTCTTTAATATAATACCTAACTACCAAGTAACTTTGACTAGTATAATGCAATTACTACCATTTAACTAGTATTTTACTGTTACTACCCAAGTCCACTCTCCTAGTATAATGCAATTATTACCCCAGTCAATTTGACTAGTATTATACTGTTTCTACCCCAGTCAAATTAACTAGTAAAATGCAATTATTACCCCATTCCACATATAATTACTACCCAGTCCATTTGACTAGCCTAGAAAGTCAGGAAAGTAGCTAGAAGCCTGAACTGCCCCACTGAGAAATTAATGTAAATTATTCTGATTTAAATATCTTCTGACCTGACATTATTTATTTTGCATACACATGTTACATAGTACTAATCATACACATGTTACATATTTCTGACCATACACACATTACATATTTCTGACCATACACATGTTACATATTTCTGACCATACACACATTACATATTTCTAACCATACACATGTTACATATTTCTAACCATACACATGTTACATATTTCTTACTATACACATGTTACATATTACTAACCATACACATGTTGCATATATCTAACCATACACTTGTTACATAGTACTAACCACTGGTTTTCTGTTTCAGTTACGTCAGTTACTGACCAATGCCTTTGACGATTTGATGGAAGATGATGACTTTTCTGTTACATCAGATGAAGGAATGGACTCCAGAAATTCCAGTATACACATCAAAAATACCAAACAGGAAGAGTATGTTGTCAAACTTGAACTATATTTTATGGTCCACTGATTATGATATCAAACTTTGCTTATATTTTATGGACCACTGATTATGATATCAAATGTGTTTAATACTTTCATAAAATGGTAATGACCATTAGGTTCATATAATAATCATTGTCAATTTTGAAAACGTACCATCATCAACAAGAACTGGCATGTTCTTTGTTATCTAAAAACTTACTTAGGTCAAAATCTAAAAAAAATTGAGTCTCCCATGTTTGATTCAACTTATCTTGTATCATAATTATATACTATTAACATAATACAATGTAATACAAACTACTTTGCATTGGCTTAATTATGGAGACCTCGGGCAGGGGACACAACTCTTACAAATCATTGGAATGTTTGTTTTTGGCATTTTACATCAATCTCCTGTAAGCATCAAAGTAAATTGGACTAATTTCATTCAGTTTCTAATGAAGGCTTGACAGTTTTAGTGAAATTGATTATGATACAAACAAATCACTGATTTCCAGTGTTGTGTCCCTTACCTTAGGTCTACCTCCTTAAGTCAGAATAAATTAACTTTGGAAATTCCGTGCCATGTTTTCCTCAATGTATGGAACATAATATTACAAAACTATGGCAACGTGATACAAGTAATTGTGCATATACATGATATATGTAATGTGTAATTATTTTTCCAACAGAATTTATTTATTATTATTTTTTTTCAGAGAAAAAGACACAGAGCAATCTGCTGGATTTGTTGGTGCTAATGGTTGGGGAAGGCGTTACTTCCCTGGCTCTACTTCCACACCCCTCCCCACACATCATGAGGTAGAATCTCCCACCCCCTATGATACCTCCATACCATCAGTACGCCAGTCAAAAGAATTACCTTCAATGTCCGTCAGAAGTTCTCAAGATTTATTAAGACAGTCACAAGACATGGTGGCTTCTACGTTAAGGAGATCACAAGAATCTGTTAGGCAGTCGCAGGAAATGTTACGTCGGTCACAAGAGGGTTTACTGGATGGTAATGATGGAGGACAAAGTGATGGTTATCATAGCAACAGTGAACAAGGGAGCACAATGGGCCATGCAGTACAACACGACAAAGGATCTGATTGGTTAAACAATGATAAATTTATGCATCACCATGGTAACCAAGTGAACTTTATACCAACTAGTCAACAGAATGTTTATTCAGAAGTCAACCAAGGTTATGGACAATTTTATGGACAACATTATGGTGCTATACCTGAAAGACAGGAAGCAGAGGGTGGGAACACAGACACAGGCCATGCCCACACAGATCATTATGCCACACCCCTTTATGCACATCAACAACATCAGTTTCACCCTGGGTTCTATAGAGACACATTTCAGGAAGAAGACCAACCAAGAATTGGTTAGTTTCAGGTGATTGCTAGCAAAACATTCATTATTGCAATATATGAACTGATAGGTCACTCCCAAAAAATTATCTTGGCTAATCTTTTTTTGGCAATTAAGCAGTCCATATATTCAAATTTGGACTGAAGTATAATGAACTATTTGTTGTGATATACTTTCAAAATGAAGTTTTTTCTAGATTCATTTGGACGAGAAAAAAAATCTACATCACTTTTTAAATGATGGTGTCATGTTTTTTTTTTAATTTTAAAGTCTGTGGTCCATACTCTGTTTTATGGACTGGTAAAGTCTGTGGTCCATACTCTGTTTATGGACTGGTAAAGTCTGTGGTCCATAGTCAGTTTTATGGACTGGTTAATCTATCTAAGAAAGTAAACAAATGAAAATCTCAAGTGTAGTATTGGTTTAACTATGGAAATGTTTTTCATTATCAAATTTCTATACATTGTACTTGAATTATCTCAAAATATTTATGGAAAAAGTAGTGATTTGCAGTGATTGAGATTAAAATTTTGCCAATGGGACTGTGGCCCCTTTCAAGTCAATGGAACATTTTCAATTTTAATGGGCCATCCTAAAAAAAAAACATGGGACAAATTTTGGAATAGCAGCTAAGGCCGGCAAGACAAAGATATTGAAGACCAATATACATTTGTAGCATAAACAAACTTTAATTTACTCTGCAGATCAGATGTTTATTAAGAGTTAACAATTAACGTGTCAATTAATTGTCACATCAAATTACTTTTCTTTTCTGTTGTTTGAGTTTTTATACTAATGTATTGTCTAGTCCTTTATCATAGTTCCTAGTTCACCAATCAGTTAGACCATAACTTGGCTATTTTTAGTTTATCACAAATGTTAGGAAAGAGTTTTTTTTTTTTTTGGCTGCTATCATATTTTGGATTTTTTTGGGGTGTTTCAGGACCATATAATATGTCTCTACCATTATCAATACTTTCAATAGGGGTTCATAACCAGCAGCCAAGTTTCTACAACAGTTGCAGTTCAATTCTGGTTATTACCATCATTAATATTTTTTTAGGCTTTGAAAAAGGATAATTTCTTCTGTTTTGGGTCAAGCTTAAAAAATATCTTTGGTGGCATTTTCAGTTTCAAATGGGACCGCCAGTCCACGCTTTTCTTATATTTTCAAATTATTTTTATTCTTTAAAACAATGTTTATTGTTCTTTCAAACATGACGCGATCAAGAATATGTAATCTAAACAATTGACAAAGTACCGTATCATTTCCTGGTCTTCAAATCCCCTTGAAGACATGGTGATCAATACATCGGCCTGCAGCTCATAAAACATTGTTAAAAGACACGTTCATGTCTTTTTTACTGTCACGAGTAGTGAACAACACTCCACCATCAATGATGGAAACTTAATGCGCGCACATGACGCAACACATTAGTCACTCAATGTGCCATTCTAAGAGGAAATGTGACTATGGCGCATGGCGCACGGTAATTCCAATCACTGGATTTGCAACTTGGTTTCTAAAACAATCAGTTTTTATATAGTACAGTAACTATTAATTGATACAATTAATTTAACACTCTGTTGTAGGGGTGTAACAATTCCACTCTGCCATAATCCAACTCATATCACAAATTAACGATTCTTGGCTTACTATTTGATTCGTATCATGATTTTTATAGACATGTCTTATGTTATTTCATTAACAAATTACAAAAAAAAAATACATGTCTGTAAGTAATGTTTACTTTAATCACTTTTTACTTATAGCAAATTTTAAAGTACTCAAAACAGCAGATAAATCGGTTTGTGATTGAGAAACAGTCTTTAGCCATCATTACTCCTTTTCTTTTACTTCTGGATTATGAATTTGATTGGAACTGTAAAACTAGTCCCAGTATCAATTCCTAGATCATGGCTTAAAAGATCATGATGCACTGGTGGATTGCTACCTCCTACAATCAGGGGTTTCATTATTTTTTTGCAATACAGGTACCTTTGGATTTGTTGGAGGTTCTTTTCATTATTTTGTGCAATAAAAATGTATGAAATTTAAGGTACCTTTCAATAGTTTAGAAGGGTACTGCCTCTTAATGAAAGACCTGTTACAGTGTTGGCAGTCAATTTTCATAATTTTATTGTAATTTTTTGGATGTTATTGTTGAGGATTTTCTTGCAGGTGTTACCCCATTTCATGGTACACCTTACTCCCAGGGTTATCAAACAATGCCTTCTACAGATCAAGGTTACCATACAGCAACATCCATGGCAACAGGGGTCACACAACAAGGTCATAAAAATGAACTTTACAATACTGATCAGGGGCAAGGTCGTGATGAATATCCCAGCAAACCCCTATCACCACGGAAACAAGAATTTAATGAGGAATACAAAGTTCACTATAAATGGGGGAAGGATCGAGAGAATGAGGAAAAGAAAACAGAGAACATATTGAGGAAATCTGTTGATAATTTTGGTGCTGACAGAAATGATTATTCAGGTAGGGAAAAAGGAGTAGAAATTTTGGGTCATCCTGTCTTTAAAAAAGTAACTGGATTACTTGATTTTCTTCTATTAGCACCTTTCAAATTTGTTGTACTGGTTGGAATTCTAAATGAGTTTTTTTTTTTTTAAAGAAAGAGATTGCATTACATTTTTTTTTCTAAAATCTGTTTTCATTGATATTTTATTTTATAAAGCTTTATTAATGTACCTACCATTCAGCTGTCTATTGTCATACATCTTTTTTACGGTAAAAGCAGAAAGTTTTATTGGTTATTTAATTTTGTTTATTTTGTGGGTAGAACAAATCAACGAAAATGAATTGTGCAGATTATACAGACAATTATGTTGAATCAGGGAGCTTGAATCAAAAGTGTGCTAAAAAGATTGAATCGAGAATCCACAATGAAAATATAAAATAATTACACAGCAGAATTTTAATGCCAGATTTGTTGATTATTGAATGTTTCTAATTTTTTAACAGGTCAAACAAGATAACCTAATTTGTTGCAATTTGCAATTTTTAACCATGAAGCATTATTTATAATTGAATTTCTAAGGCAATCATATAAAGATATTGGGATATTTTTCATTATGAAAACATTATGATCATGATGATGTTTGGAATTACTGTAAGCCAGTCATTAAAAAATATCACAGTTCCAAATCAGGTTATACAAAAATAACCTGGTTTGCTTTTGAAGAAGAAACCAATCAGATTGCTTGTTACAAATCAGATTCTGTTGTGTTAACAGATACAGAGAGTACAGAAAGTAAACAGTACCAACAGTTACAGGCCTTGTATAAAGCCAGGGGAAGAAAACTGGAAGAAATGACCAATGATTTTGATACCTTTAAAGAAGAGAAAGAAAGAGAATTGAGGATACTGAAACATCAGCTGTCTATTGCTCAAGGTAAGCATAGTAAGACATCTTGGCTTTTCAAGCTTTACAGAACTTCAAAGTAGTACCAAAGGATTTCATTGTGAGGGTATATACTGCAAAGGTATTCATATTTGTAGTGTATTAATTTTGGCTATTTTTGCAGTGGACAAAAAAGCATGAAAAATAGTACAAATGAAATTGGTTTAAACACTGTATAAACCTAATCATATTTAATCATGTTATAAAACTTTATGATATCTGATTTGATATTTGGACACATGAAATAATTGACACAAAATGCAAAAAAAAATGATATTTACAATAACATTTCTTAAATTACTTATAACTGTATGTACGCATATAGGCAAGTGGTTGAATTGACAAAAGTTGTAAGAATAAAATTAATTGTAAATTACGACTTCATAAGGCTTTTTTCTATTTATGATGTCATAACTTACACTAATTTTTACACTTAGGACTTTGTGAATTCAATAACTTAGGTTTTGTGGGATATTTGAGCCCTTTTATGTACAAACCTGAAACTTCAGACTTTTTAAAATGTAAATTGATGTTTTACAGGAGAGAAGGCTGGAGCCTCTACCAATTTAGAACAGCTGCAGGGTTTACTGGTAGATTCTAAAGCAGAAATATCTCAGCTGACAGGCAAACTGAGGGCTTCAGAAAACCAAGTAGATACTCTACAAAAAGCAAAGGACGAGGTAAGGCCAACTCGATTACTTGGTTCTTACACCCTGCCTCATCACCATATCATTAAAATAAAAAAAAATAGTCTTTATTTTCCCTGGCTATGGATGTAAAAACATCCTTATTACTTTCTTAATCAATTAAAAGATGGAAAGGAATGCTTCCCCTATATTTGTGTTGATGAAAAATGGTCTGAATACCAAGAAAACTTTGATTGGCTGAAGGACCCCTTTTGAATGCCAATCATATGTTTCTTTTTCATTAACCCATTTTTGAGCTTCAAATATTTTTTTTACTCCAACTGTTGTTGATTTGTTGTACATTTTATGTCAAAAGTGCAACCCCTAAATGAAGAACTAAGACTGGTTATGTGATCTATAACAGATTCCGAACAAGAAATAAAACTGAATTCGGTGGGTTTTTGACATGCATGAATCCTGTCTGATTTTAATATAGACTGCTACTTAATTGTTGCATAGATTTATTATGTATTATGAAGCCAAACCTTGATAGTATAATGAATATTTCAGTTAATGAGAAAGTTACAGACAACTGAGTCCACCATTGAATCAATGTCCCAGCAGTTGACAGAGATGGGTAATTCAGATAGTCTAGCTCGGGCCAGACATGAACATGAGAGAGTTGTCGCCTGTCTACAACAGAAGTATGACAAAGAAATTAAAGTCCTCAATGAAAAGATAGATGATCTCAATGGGAAAATTAATGATTTGGTGTGTTAACATTACTTTTTCTAGTCAGTTGAGTTTGACTACTGTTCAGTAAAGTTAGTTAAGTACCTGTCAATATTAAATTCAGGTACATGTAAAAATGTATGTCACTTTCAATTCGCTTACACATCCACAGTTTTATAATGATTTTATTTGTTCATGAGCAAATTGATAATTTTGAAATAATAAATATGTATTTCTTCAAATGTGATGCTTTGAATTCTTGCTTATTCCAGCAGTGATGACAGACAATATGAATGTTTTATAATTATCTTTGTAGAATTGTGAGAATGAGACATTACGTATGAAGTTGGACCAGAGTTATAAGTCAGCAGAAAATGCCCAGATATCTCGAGCGGAGACGATTAACAGGCTAACAAGGACCCTGGAGGACTCTCAGAAACAGTGTCAAGCTCTCCTGGAATCTAGTCAGTACATTGCTACTTGGCAAATCCTCTGTGTTCTAGGAATTTACATAAACAAAATATACTTTGGAATGTTACTAACTTGTATTTTCATATGCTCATTTATTATTGGACGTCATATTATATAGTTTGTGTGTTTGTCCAGACAAAAAAATGCTTTGATGGCTTTAAACCTTTCCGTGGTACAATGTTTTTCATATTTAATTTTCTGGTTTTTTAAAAAAATAATTTTGAATTATGAGCTTACATTGCTTATAATGGGGGCAGACACATCATGTGCTGAAGCCCTACTATTTAATTTTGCTAGCCTCTAAAAATCCTGTTTGATTCTTGATATTCCAGCATCGTCCCATGAGTTGAGTCAGTTACGAATTCAGCTGCAACAAGCACTGGCTTCTGGTAAGATCAGTGACGAGATATGTCAGACATATCAGAATGAAATCAAAGATTTGAAGGAACAACTGAATATGTTTGACGCCGCGTCAGCCCTAGGTGTACTCAGCTCCAACACACTACAGACTGAGAGCTGTAATGATTCACTGTCAGATCTTGGAATCAGGAAGACATTAGACTTTCAGACTCCTGAGACTACAGCCAAGTTAGTGTTGTCAAACTTTTTGTTCCTTTAAGTAAAGCTTCAAATGCATTCATCAAGTGACAATTCCAAAAATATTTATCATGATTTGATTTTGAAAAATGTTAGATAAATAGAAAAATATTTTATTCCTATGTAAAAGATATCATTGGTTTATAAACCTTCTTTTTATACCAAAGAAGGGGTATACTGTTGTGCCGTTCTTGTCCACCTGTTTGTTCCATCACACTTCTTTTTCATAACAATTTTCTCTGCAACTACTTGTCAAAGACACTTGATATTACACAAGCTTTATACAGATATAATAGATGTGCTATATCTTAGGATTAAATATGGGCATGTTAATGACTCATTAAAGTTAAAGATAAGAATGTCTGCATCTTAATTCCCAAGCTGTTGGAATGTGTATAAACATCTACTTCTTGCATTTTTACCAGCTAAAACTAAAACTTACTGGAAAAATGTGAAATTTAATATAAAGCCTCATCACCAGGCAATATCTTGCCTCTGTCTAACATTACCAATTCTTCCTTGGAATTCAAGTATTACATACTTCTACTTACATAATTTTATTTCTTCCCTTGAAGATCTGGACCAAGAAGCCACCACAGTACAGCCACAGCATGTGATGACACGACTGTCCACAGTCTGAGGTGTGAGTTGGAGAGATGTCTACTGAGTAACAAAGAGAAGAGGATTCAAGTCTCCAATCTTCAGGAGGAGTTACGGAAGGTCAAAAGAGAGGTTGGCGAGTTTAGGATCAGATGTGAGAGAGCTGAGAAAACTGCTGAGGAATACAAGGTATTTAGATTTAAAATTTTATATACATGTCTGCTAATTTGCAGAGCTTATTTTAATTGTTTTATAATTTAGGCAAAGGTTTAGCTTACAATAAAATTAAGTTCTACTCTTTATCCATGTTATTGGAGATATTTTATTTACTCATTGTTTCATGTACAGGGTAAAGTACAGGAGTGGGAGGATCTACTGAGGACAGGAGACAGATCTAATGTAATAGAAACCAGACTAAAGAAAGAAGTGGAGAACCTCAGGAGGGAGAAGGAGATACTCAATGAAGATATTGATGTAAGTGTCCTCATTGTTGTAAGTTTTTCTATATGTGTAGTGTTCCAGACAGATGGTTTTGGAGAATGCATGGGCCATGCCCTTTTAGAGGGATTTGATAAGTGCCCTGACATTTTTTTTGTTACCTTTATAGTTGCTGTTGTTAGCATGCCTTTCAATTTGCCTTTAATAAGCTACAGTGCCTTTTTCACCTGGATTGCTTTTTCAAAGCTACAGGTGACATGTAAATGTAAGTCTCATTACTGAAGTAAGTTTTTCCATTGGTGAAAGTTTTCCCATTAATTCAAGTCTCCCAATTATTTCTTGTCTCATTCATTATCCAGTGGGTTTCTCAGTGGTACAATTTCGTATAAAAAAAGTGATGGTTTGACTACTACACATGTAGGTTATACAATTGCCAGAGTCTAAAATTCTGAATCAAGTAGCAAGAAATATACATGATGGAATTTTTGTTTTATGCAGGAGTTAAAGAATAGGCTGAATGAAGCCGTAATGAATGAAGAGAAGTTAACAGAGATCAACAACCATCTGAATCAACAAATCTCTCAAATGGTGAAGGATTATGACCAGGACAAAAGAGAGGCCCTTGACAGGTCTGTGTCCATATTATATTAAAAAGAGTAATCAAGGGAACCAAGGTCACAGCGGCAATCAAAAGAATGTAATCCAGGGACAAAGACCATAACGATGAAATGCTGAAAAAAAATGTCTTTGAAGGTGTACTGTTTTTATAGTGTCTGGAAAATTTAAATGCTTTATTTAAAATCAACGAATTTAAGAATCCATGTACAAATAAAACTGACAAGCATTCTTATTTTTAGCTCACTTGGCCAAAGGCCATGTGAGCTTTTGCCATCACTTGGCGTCCGTCGTCCGTCCGTCCGTCCGTCGTCCGTCCGTAAACTTTTACATTTCAATCTTCTTCTCTGAAACCACAGGGCCAAATAAAACCAAACTTGACACAAATGTTCACTGGTATGAGGGGATGAAAGTTTGTGATTTTGGTGCCGATCGGAAATTCAAGATGGCCGCCACCGAGGATCTTAGTTTAACATTGGACCCTATGGGAGAAACATGTAAAAATCTTCTTCTCGGAAACCACTTGACTAAATTAAACAAAACTTGACACAAATGTTCACTGATATGAGCGAATGAAAGTTTGTGATTTTGGTGCCAATCGGAAATTCAAAATGGCCGCCACCGAGGATCTTAGTTTAACATTGGACCCTATGGGAAAAACATGTAAACATCTTCTCGGAAACCACTTGACCAAATTAAACAAAACTTGACACTATTAAATGTTCACTGATATGAGGGGATGAAAGTTTGTGATTTTGGTGCCAATCGGAAATTCAAAATGGCCGCCACCGAGGATCTTAGTTTAACATTGGGCCCTATGGGAAAAACATGTAAACATCTTCTTCTCGGAAACCACTTGACCAAATTAAACAAAACTTGACACTATTAAATGTTCACTGATATGAGGGGATGAAAGTTTGTGATTTTGGTGGCGATCAGAAATTCAAGATGGCCGCCACCGAGGATCTTAGTTTAACATTGGACCCTATGGGAAAAACATGTAAAAATCTTCTTCTCGGAAACCGCTTGACCAAATTAAACAAAACTTGACACAAATGTTCACTTTTATGAAGGGATGTAAGTTTGTGATTTTGGTGCCAATCGGAAATTCAAAATGGCCGCCACCGAGGATCTTACTTTAACATTGGACCCTATGAGAAAAACATGTAAAAATCTTTTTCTCGGAAACCGCTTGACCAAATGAAACAAAACTGGAAACAAATGATCGTTGGCATGAGGAGATGAAAGCTTGTGATTCTTTTGCCATTTCAAAATGGCTGCCACTGTGGATCTTAACTTAACCAAAGTTTCCGCTCGAGAAAATATACATCTAAAGGTCGCCACATGATCTTCAACAAGTGGGAAATTTCCTCCATGTAGCAAGCTCTAAATTGCCCCAATAAAAACAAAGTGGATAAATCAGTGAACACAATACTGAGGGGGGGCTGGAGGGGGTCTGATCCCGGAATCCCGACTTTATTTTTACTAAATCCTGAAATCCCGAACAACAAAGGAACTTAAAAACTGCTAAAATCCCGATTCCCGGTGGATTTATTTCCCGAAATCCCGGGCTTAATTCTCAGAAATCCCGAAATCCTGAGCTTAAAAACCTCTGATCCCAGCATCTCGAAAAAGGTCCGGCCCTTCCTCAATACTATATCAGTTTATCATTTATGGTAAGAAACTAAAATGTTTTAAAAAAAGACAACTACATGCCAGTGACTATATTTCCTGCCTTGGGACAGGCGCAAACAATATGCAGCGGGGTTAAACTAGTTTTGTTGGATCCAAACCCTCCCCCTCTATATGGTCAAAGGCTAAAATAAATACAAAGTTAGACACACAGTAAAAATCAACCTGAAATACATCCAATTCATTAGAAAAGTACCTCAACAATTATTAACAATAACATAGAAGACAAACAAATGAGGTATAAACAATGAATGCTCGCAGTTACTGAAAGCAAGCTCAGGACACAAATAAGGATGACAAATCTTCAAGCCTCCCAACACAAAAAATATCAGTTACAAAACTTCCAAAGGATTTAGAACTGCAACATCATAGACTATGTTGGTCTAGCAAGAAGTTGTGCAATGACTAAAATGCTAAAATATGAATGATTAAGTTATAATGTAATGATCTAATAAGAGTATCAATATTTTTTCCTACAAAGACAAGATTTAATGATCTGACAACAATGTCGAATTTATATCCTTTATGAATCAGTCTATTTAAATAATTCTTAAGATTTGATGGACATTGTTTGCATTTATGTGCCTTGTAAACTATATTTCCATACAAAACTGGATGTGAAATGCCTAGTTTAATAAGATTAGTTTTTTAGCAAAGTAATCATGTTGGAGGCTAAGAAACGCTGTGTTTTGCAGAAATTTCATGGATTCCGCAAAACAATGGCAATTTCTGCATTTTTAAAGGCCTGGTTCCGGATTTTAGTATGTTGGGGTTGCAAACTATGCATTATGTCCCCTTTCCAACCTGTCCCATGCAATAATTCCTGTTTACCAATGCTTTAAATTGCAAGAAAATCTTCATCTAAGGAAAATTCCTTGTAAATTTACGCAAAATTATATGAAATATTTAGCAAGTAATTAAACCAGGTGAGCGATACAGGCTCACGTGAGCCTCTGGTTATAAATAGTTCTCAGAAGGTTGTATTTTAACATAGTGGCATGATTGTTAATGAGATCTATAGAGATATAGTGATTGTGTTGGTTCACATAGATACAGCTTTCACATTTTCTTTTTTAACTGACAAGTATGAAATTAAAATGTATCCTCAGTATCAGTGCATTTACCAAAGTTAGGTGTAAAAACACTTCATATACTACATCATTATTCCTGGACTTTTAATTCTAGAAGATAGTACATATTCATGATTTTGAAATATAAGAAGGTAGACCTTGGTTAAGGGACATAACTCTTACAAATCATTTGTAGGTTTGTGTTAAGTTTTTGATATCAATCTCGTGTTAGCATCTAAGTAACTTAGATATATTTTGAATGCTTGACAGAGATAAATGGAATTGAATATGTTACAAACATGTCACTGATTAGTTATGTCCCTTCTTAACTTAACTACTGTAGATGTCAGAAAGCATGTGAAACAGTACACGAGACTGCCAGAGATAACTTAAGGAAAGAGTTAGCTGAGGAATTCTCCACAGAGAAGGCTAACCTCATCAAAAAGTATGAAAATGAGGCTACTAAACTCAGGTATGTGTTGTACAGTGAATCTTAACCAAACACAGCATCTCCAGTGGAGTCTGTATAAACCATAACAAAACCAAGCTATGTACAGGTATATACATAGTCTTTGTACAGGTATATACAGGCAATCTTTGTACAGGTATATACATGCAGTCTTTGTACAGGTATATACATGCAGTCAGTACAGGTATAAACATGCGGACATTAGAACCACTCAGGTGGTGTGATATACTGGTCCAGTCTATCTTATGTTGATGTTTTCCTGTTATGTTCTTGTTGACTGACTGAGGTTTTTTTTTAATGTCCTTAACTACCCTGCTTGGTCCTCTGCGGGCGGTTATGGTTTTGTCTGCAATTTAATACATGATTTGGTTGTTAAATGTTTGCTCTTTTCATTGTTAATGTGTTTTTATGTCATGTGTTGTATGATTTGATAAATATTTTTGTTTCTGTGGTCAAATACATGCAGTTTATGTTAAGGACAATATTCTTTTTTTTTAGCTCACTTGGCCAAAGGCCATGTGAGCTTTTGCCATCACTTGGCGTCCGTCGTCCGTCCGTCGTCCATCCGTAAACTTTTACATTTCAATCTTCTTCTCTGAAACCACAGGGCCAAATAAAACCAAACTTGACACAAATGTTCACTGGTATGAGGGGATGAAAGTTTGTGATTTTGGTGCCGATTGGAAATTCAAGATGGCCGCCACCGAGGATCTTAGTTTAACATTGGACCCTATGGGAGAAACATGTAAAAATCTTCTTCTCGGAAACCACTTGACCAAATTAAACAAAACTTGACACAAATGTTCACTGATATGAGCGAATGAAAGTTTGTGATTTTGGTGCCAATCGGAAATTCAAAATGGCCGCCACCGAGGATCTTAGTTTAACATTGGACCCTATGGGAAAAACATGTAAACATCTTCTTCTCGGAAACCACTTGACCAAATTAAACAAAACTTGACACTATTAAATGTTCACTGATATGAGGGGATGAAAGTTTGTGATTTTGGTGGCGATCAGAAATTCAAGATGGCTGCCACCGAGGATCTTAGTTTAACATTGGACCCTATGGGAAAAACATGTAAAAATCTTCTTCTCGGAAACCGCTTGACCAAATTAAACAAAACTTGACACAAATGTTCACTTTTATGAAGGGATGTAAGTTTGTGATTTTGGTGCCAATCGGAAATTCAAAATGGCCGCCACCGAGGATCTTACTTTAACATTGGACCCTATGAGAAAAACATGTAAAAATCTTTTTCTCGGAAACCGCTTGACCAAATGAAACAAAACTGGAAACAAATGATCTTTGGCATGAGGAGATGAAAGCTTGTGATTCTTTTGCCATTTCAAAATGGCTGCCACTGTGGATCTTAACTTAACCAAAGTTTCCGCTCGAGAAAATATACATCTAGAGGTCGCCACATGATCTTCAACAAGTGGGAAATTTCCTCCATGTAGCAAGCTCTAAATTGCCCCAATAAAAACAAAGTGGATAAATCAGTGAACACAATACTGAGGTGGGGGCTGGAGGGGGTCTGATCCCGGAATCCCGACTTTATTTTTACTAAATCCCGAAATCCCGAACAACAAAGGAACTTAAAAACTGCTAAAATCCCGATTCCCGGTGGATTTATTTCCCGAAATCCCGGGCTTAATTCTCAGAAATCCCGAAATCCTGAGCTTAAAAACCTCTGATCCCAGCATCTCGAAAAAGGTCCGGCCCTTCCTCAATACTATATCAGTTTATCATTTATGGTAAGAAACTAAAATGTTTTAAAAAAAGACAACTACATGCCAGTGACTATATTTCCTGCCTTGGGACAGGCGCAAACAATATGCAGCGGGGTTAAACTAGTTTTGTTGGATCCAAACCCTCCCCCTCTATACGGTCAAAGGCTAAAATAAATACAAAGTTAGACACACAGTAAAAATCAACCTGAAATACATCCAATTCATTAGAAAAGTACCTCAACAATTATTAACAATAACATAGAAGACAAACAAATGAGGTATAAACAATGAATGCTCGCAGTTACTGAAAGCAAGCTCAGGACACAAATAAGGATGACAAATCTTCAAGCCTCCCAACACAAAAAATATCAGTTACAAAACTTCCAAAGGATTTAGAACTGCAACATCATAGACTATGTTGGTCTAGCAAGAAGTTGTGCAATGACTAAAATGCTAAAATATGAATGATTAAGTTATAATGTAATGATCTAATAAGAGTATCAATATTTTTTCCTACAAAGACAAGATTTAATGATCTGACAACAATGTCGAATTTATATCCTTTATGAATCAGTCTATTTAAATAATTCTTAAGATTTGATGGACATTGTTTGCATTTATGTGCCTTGTAAACTATATTTCCATACAAAACTGGATGTGAAATGCCTAGTTTAATAAGATTAGTTTTTTAGCAAAGTAATCATGTTGGAGGCTAAGAAACGCTGTGTTTTGCAGAAATTTCATGGATTCCGCAAAACAATGGCAATTTCTGCATTTTTAAAGGCCTGGTTCCGGATTTTAGTATGTTGGGGTTGCAAACTATGCATTATGTCCCCTTTCCAACCTGTCCCATGCAATAATTCCTGTTTACCAATGCTTTAAATTGCAAGAAAATTTTCATCTAAGGAAAATTCCTTGTAAATTTACGCAAAATTATATGAAATATTTAGCAAGTAATTAAACCAGGTGAGCGATACAGGCTCACGTGAGCCTCTGGTTTAAATTAAGACTTTTTCTTTCATTGACATAGCAATGAAAATGTTAGAGTGCATGAATACTGTTGTTTGGTTGTTCCCAGTATCTTATACCTAAATTATACATAAGTCTCATATATGGAATTTTGTCCATAAATTTTGAATTGAATTCCATTGGATTAGAATTGTAAACAAAAAGCTCTCTTTGCAAAATCAACAATCACTCCAGTTTTCTGTCCCAGTTGAGATCTATAGTAATTATAGCTGATGTTTTGTCAGGAATGATCTGAACAATGCCCTACAGGAGATAGATGACTGTAAAGTCCTATATGTTAAAGTTTGTGAAGAGAAAGATAAACTTGGAGAGAAACTGAAAGTAGATATGGATCAATCCCTGACTAATAAACTCAAAGCTGTAAGTTTTAATTAATTACAAATAGATAATACCAGTGTATTGACTTGACATAAAACTGATAGAACCATGAGAAAATGCTGTGAATCAAACTGAAATTGTATATCAAAGTTTTTGTTAAGCCATTGAGCTGTTATTGTCTATATATTGTAATAAATATGTAAAGAAACAAAATGTTTTAATTCCAAACGGGCGACATCCTGGCAACTTCAAAACAATGTAACATTTGTGACATCACAGCAGAAACAGGAGAAAGTTGTATCCAGTTGATAACTGTATATTACTTGTAAATGTACTGTCAATGCATTTTGACTGCTCAAATAGAATGGTTGCAGTATAGATAATTTAATCTATCTAGAATTTTAGTGAAATCCCTCTGTTGTCAATAGTAAGGTATCATCAACATGATCAGATATAAATATGTCTATGTTATCTCTTTCTTTGTGTTTTCTAGATGAAAGAAGACATAGAGAGAGAGAAGGAGAAAGAAATAGAGGAGATGAAGGAGAGAGTGAAGGATGAATGTACCAAGGCTAACGACATACTGAATGGTAAAATAAAGGAACAACTACAGAATCAGTGGCAGGAGGATGCCAAGAAAACCATGGAAACAGAGGTAATGTTATTCAGGAAATACTGGGGGACAATACAGTGTTACCTCTCTTAACCAAACTCTGAATAATCTAAAAACCTGTATATACCAGACTTATATATCTGTAGTTAAATGTATTTTGAATCTTGATTAACCAAACATTTGTCTAAACCAAACCAGTTTTAAAGTCTGAAAGGGCTTTAGTTTAGACAGTTTTCACTGTATTTGGACCAGTTAGTCACCCAAGAAATTATCTGGACCATAGCTGGTTTATTGGATTTTTTGGGTAACTGTAGTCTTCATTCAGTTTGTAGTGGCTAAACTCTGTCCCACACTTGGGTTTTTCCATAGTAGCATCTATGATTTATGTTACTAATGCACCAGTCACCCAAATGTATGAAATATAAGAACTATATGCAACACTGTGTTCATCCTTATTTGAAAAAAAAACTCTAAGGTAATACTGAGGATTTTCTTATAGATTCTGTTAATATTGCTGTATAATGAAATGGATTAGGACTGGTTGACATTATTGAGAAGGTTATTTAAATTTTTTATGTCATTGTAATGTACAAAGGTAAATATAAGAGGTAATATGATACTGTTTATAAACCATTTTATCTGATACATTGTATATACCTTTTAACTTTGTGTATTGCTTTTCAAATGACTTCTTGATAGGAGAAAATAAAAATACTTTTATATACTTTTCATAGTTTTTATTTCATTAATTTTCTTTTTTAATGTTGTAGCTTTAAGGGTGTAAATACCTTTTAGGAATTTTGCTGGCAAAGTCATCTACCATTTATAGTTTCAAAAAAGAATTAACAATTTCATATCTTAGACACCTCTAACAAAAATGTTTAATTAATGATTTGTCAGAGAAAGCTGCAGTATTGAAACAATACATGGACCAAGGCATTTCATGGCTTTTGTTTTACATGGACCAAGGCATTTCATCCCATTTGTTTTACATGGACCTAGGCATTTCATGGCTTTTGTTTTACATGGACCAAGGCATTTCATGCCTTTTGTTTTAAAATAAAATGGTTAATAGGAACCATAATTACGGACAGTTTGATCTGGGTTGCAATGATAATAGATCTCATCTTTTCCCTCTGTAGTAATGTTTAACTATAAAACATGCTTTCTAAAACTGCTATATTGAAAATCTTTATTTTATCATCTTTAATGGAAAAATGATTATAATCACTTATTACTGAAGGATAATCTATATTGTAACATTCTAGGTTAGTCAGACAGGTCTATTAAATTTAAATATTCAGCACATTTAAAATTGTTAATATTGCATGTTTTTAAATCTTTAATAATATAATTGTATTTACAGGTCCTTCCCTTCTACACTTTAATTATAATAGACTAGGTATATATTTAAACCTTTACACGCTTGAGTGACCATATAGTATTCAATTGGTAATTAACAATCTATTGTTTTATGGATATTAGACAAATACTGTGATATCGTCACTACGGTGAAGTTGTGATGTAATTAATTTGGATTAGTTTTCTGTATAAGTTATAAATTCTAACTGACAATATGATATGGATGAAAACAAATTCACTGGGCATAGCACAAGGTAAAGTTGATATAAATTCATTGGGAAAACTGTTGCCATATTTAGACTCAGAATGTATAAGATTACTTTCTTTCTTGGAGATATTTGAACAATGATTTTAGAAATGTTGCTGATGTAAAGGTGCCTTCACAATAATCCTGGTTATAAATGTACTTCTTTGCAATATTGATCTAAGGGCAGGAGAAAGACTACGAAAATATAGTTTTTTTTTTTTTTTTTTCTTCAATGAAGGGGAAGATGAATTGAATCCTTTGGTGTCTGTCACTTGTTGTAGTTTATTTTGGCTTGATAGATTTGAATGAATCTTGCAACTGAAGTATTATGAAAAAAAGAGACACCAATTTATTTTACAGATCACGAGGTTGAAGGTCAAAATCAGTGTTACTAAAAATAGGTTTCTGTTTATTTTTCTATCAGATTGCTATGGCCAAAGTAAAATGGTTTGAGGAACAGAAGGTGTCTAAACAGACAGCTATAGATAACGCAGTAAAGTTAGCAGAATCTGAATGGCAGGCCAAGTTAGAGAAAGCTTTGGAGGAAGAAGTGGATAAACGGGTAGAAGAAGGTATGTTAGCCATACAAAAATTACTGAATAAAAGATTGAAAGAAATACCCGAAAGAACTAATGGTTAAGGAAAAGGGAAATTGAAGGTGATTTTTGACTAGTGACATTGTATGTACTTGATTAATGTATGTGAAAAATGTCCAGCAGTACATGAATAGGCATGCTGATCATCCCTGTGGTAATTACTAATACCTTTAGATATTATCAGCGAAGGACAACACTAGCAATATATTATTATAGAAATGAAAATAAACTTGAATTACATTGAATTATCACTATTCTTGTGTTGATTCATTTTTCCAGCCAAAGATCAGTGGACAACTGAAAGGCAGACAGCTTTTGACAAAGAATTACAGACTAAACTGAACAAGGAGAAAGATAATATTAGAACAGTAATGGAGACAGAGTATAAGAGTAAGTTGGACTCTGTTAAGGAGGAGATGGAGACCGAGAAGGATTCTGAAGTACGGAAAGCTGTGGAGAAGGAGAGAGTTAAGGCAACTAACCGGGCTGAGGTAGACAGGGAGATAGCTGTAAAGGAAGAAGAGGAGAAATGGAAAATAAAAATGGAGAGGGATCTTGAGACAAGGTTAGAGAAGGAGAAGAGAGATTGGGAGGAGAACAATGAAATTGATGTTTTACAGGTAACTATAATCCTAACTAAACTATATCCAACTCAACTATTGCTATATTGGAGTCACTTTGTCCATTTATCTGCCCTTTGTTTCCACTGTCGTTGCAGTTATCTTAGATTTCAATGGATGGATTGATTTCAAATGGAATATATGGCTTTATATAGATGGGGCATATGTTGTAAGCATTTTGGTTACTGCCAGGTATTAGTGTTTGAGTCTTCATTTTACTTGGAATGTTTATTTTGTTGTTTCTTAAATATGACCTGGAATATAATTTTAATTATAGCTTTTAAAACTAATAAATTATGCCTTTTTTTTTCAGAAAATTCATGAAGAAAAGTTAAAGTGGAACAGAAAGAAGGAGACAGAGATTAAAGAGGCCATAGAAGAGGAGAGGTCAAAGTTCAAGATTAACCAGGAAAAGGAGACAAGGGAGAGAGAAGAAAAAGAGAAGTTAGCCTTAGAGCAAAGGGAAGTAGAACAGAAAAAGGAACTTAAGCAGGCCTTAGAGCATGCTCGCAGGGAATGGGAAGACTCACATGAGTTCAGTGTTGAGCAGATTAAAAACTCAATGGAGGAACAGATACAAGAGAGGATTTCTGCTGAGGTTTGTTGGAAGTAGAGGTAGTGAGTATGAATGTACAGAGGTTTGTTTGAATTTGAGGTAGTGAGTATGAATGTACAGAGGTTTGTTTGAATTTGAGGTAGTGAGTACAAGTATACAGTGGTTTGTTTGAATTTGAGGTAGTGAGTACAACTGTACAGAGGTTTGTTTGAATTTGAGGTAGTGAGTATGAATGTACAGAGGTTTGTTTGAATTTGAGGTAGTGAGTATGAATGTACTGTGGTTTGTTTGAATTTGAAGTAGTGGGTACAAATTAACAGTGATTTGTTTGAAGTTGAGGTAGTGAGTATGAATGTACTGTGGTTTGTTTGAATTTGAGGTAGTGAGTACTACTGTACAAAGGTTTGTTTGAATTTGAGGTAGTGAGTATGAATGTACAGATGTTTGTTTGAATTGGAGGTATTGAGTATGAATGTACAGTGGTTTGTTTGAATTTGAGGTAGTGAATACAAATTAACAGTGGTTTGTTTGAATTTGAGGTAGTGAGTACAAATACAGAGGTTTGTTTGAATTTGAGGTAGTGAGTACAAATGTACAGAGGTTTGTTTTAATAGGGTTGTTACTTATTTATTGAATTCCTGTTAAAATATTAAACATTACATCATAAAAAAGTATGTACATGTTTATAGTATTTTTTACCAAATCATCATTTCAAATTTTGCAATTATTTACTTGACTGATTAAAAACATTCCATATTTTATTTAAACATTTTTTTGTCTTTTTTCTGTCACAGGTATCCTTGGCAATTGATGAAGCTAGGAAGGAGTGGTTGCTGGAGAAACAGAGAGAAAGATCAGCTACAGAGGAACTCAGTCTGTCAGTCATTAAAGAGGTATGGTAGTTATTACAATATAATGGTCACAGGATGTTAAAATATTATACTTGTACCAACCATCCTGTATATTGAGTAATATTTTCCTATTTAATGATATTTTATAAAACTATTTCTGACAATTATCTTTTCCACTGTGGATTTGTTCTACTCTTTACATTAGATGCTGGTAGACATTATGATACACACATTATAGTTTGGTTAATTAAAAATAATTACCTTGAATTCTTTTTTTTTTCAAATAATTTACATAAATATGAATTCATAAAAATTTCTTAATAAGAAAAAGAAAGTACTGATTGTTGTAATTGTTCAAATCTACTGATAATTCATGACAAAAAGTAGCTACCCACTTTTTATCGTTGTTTGTAACAAGTTCTAATTATTTTTAGAATAATCGTATACATGAGGTAAAGGTCACCACAATACTTAACATTTTAACCTTATTTTGTACCTTTTTTTTGGTTCCTATTGTAGAGTAGATGTTATGTTTATGTTAACAAATCTCTTCATACATGTATGTTCTATACATACATGTATTTAAAAAATCTTGATTAGTTTTAACATATTTTATGTTTTCCACATTTTGTCAAAATCTTGACTGATTTAGATTAAAAGACAAGTAGTGAGATTGCGAATAATTTACTCAAGATTTTAAGTAAAATTTGTTTGAGAACAGTAGCATAACTTGACAGGAAAATTAAAACAGATAACTTATTTACATAACATGATATATGATAAAAAGAATATCAAAATACTGCGTGCAAAAACTTGGACATGAAACGGGTCATCAGTTGCACAAGGAAAGAACAAAACAAAGGTCTTTATTAGCAAATGGCAAAAGAATGCATACACATAATATGCCAACTTTAATATATGGTTTTTCAAGTAAAAGTAATTGGCTTCAATAGTCAACAATTGCATGTCAACAATATAATATAACAATATAATGTTTCTTGAGAGGATGAGGTATCTGGGATGTAATTTGGCCTTTTCCTGAGCTGAAAGTATAAAAGTTTTTGAACCATGAGAATTTACAACATAGATCTATTAAATTCTAAAATAAGAAATTAAAATGTTATGATATCCCTTGTATTTATTTGAATGCTTTTGTGACAAATATAAAATAGTTTTGATTTTGATGACCTCTTGTAAAAATCCTTCCAATCGTAAAAATGTGGTCTTTGTGATAATGGAAAACTGATATTATTTTAAGGAGAGAATCAAATTAAAACAGAGTGTAAGTTGAGCATAAAGCTACCATTCTGTGACATTAAACAGCTTTTAGTGCCATCTTGTTCAATCATTCTGTTTTTTTTTTTTTTTTGAAAAGATCCAAGCACTCCCTCTAATGCATGCTGAAATGACAAGAACTTTTTTTAACTGTCCTTTGATTTTGGTGCATGGGAATTTTTATAGATTTGTCATAACCTAGGTCAACAAAATTGATTTAAAATTCTCAGTCATATCTAATACCTCTATTTTGCTTTTCTAGTCCGAAAATTTTTACTGTTTATGACGACTTTATAAACTCCCTATCTCTAGCTTTAAACATCATCTTGTCAAAGAAATGGTAGCTTTTACAGATCAGTTCATCTAATCACAATACAATCATTGTTCTTATCAAATACTTGCTGTGTACACAAAATAACAACTGAGTTTTTTGTTGAAAATCTCCTGCATTTTAATCTTACATTGAGCCATTTTTGTAAGGAGAATTCATTATCCACCACACAGTTAATGAATTACACTTTCTTAAAAAAAGTTGTGTGTTTTCAATTTACTGTGAAAGAACTATTGTTCGTGGGGTACCAATTTTCATGCTGTTGGTGGTTAGGCCAAACCATGAAATTTGGTTACCAGTGAAAAGGAGATTTCCATTGATGTGTATACTGTAAACCTAAAAAACCATGAATTTAACTATCCACAAACTTGTGTTTCTTCCCGAATCCATGAATATTGGTATCCACGAATAAAAGTATTTCATAGTAAGTCTAAACATACATTGAGCCAATTTTTGCGAGAGAGTTCATAATCCACCACACACCAAACAGAAGCATTTTTTTGATAAGACACTTTTAAATAAAAAAAAAAAAATGTGCTCATTTTTGTAATACTACATGTAGTAAACTCCAACACAGATTATCACAGACCTCTGCTAATTTAATTGATATTGACAAGGTGTAAAATTCCTAAACTGTCACTGTAACTATTTCATTTAATCTGGCTAACTAAAAATCACAATAAAGCGGTAAAAATCCTCAGTAAATTTGTGCGTCTGGTTGCTGTTATGGCATTCTGGCATATTTTCATTTTTGGAATTAGACTTATTATTTTGGATTTTTTTTTAATATGGATTCAACATGAACAAGAGAAAAACCATTGGCATTATTTATATATGACAGTCTACTTTACCATAATACATGTAGCATGTTTATAGAGGTTTCTCATATTTATATAAGTATTTAGATGACAAACGAGTAAGTAGAGTCTGTCATGCCAAATCTGCTTCAATATCAATATTGCTTTTTAGTTGTGATATTAAACTTTGTAGTCTTTTTTGTTTTTATTTCAGTTAATTTTGATAATCAGTTACTATTATTTTTTATGTTTTCTTTAGAAATTCAAAGCATGGACAAATCACTTTAAATTTTTCAAAAAAAGTTTCATGGGAAAAAAACATATTTTTGCATGTTCTGAGTGTGGCTAGTAGACTAGTTAATGTGTGTTAAGTGTGATGCCATAGCTCTATGAGAAATAAGGGGAGGGGGAAATTCCTTAATTATAGATTGATTGAATATTTAGTTGCTCAGATGACATGAACAAAAGGTAAAATGTTTTATTGTGTGTAGTTGTCATACTAAAATGTCCATAATGAATTTCCTTATGGAACTAAAAAAATTGTTACCAGCTGTCCAGTTGAATAAAAGGACTCAGAACAAATGTTACTGGAATCAGTTAATTCACAGATAGATCAGATCTAACCTCTCAGAGGAACTGTCAGAAGAGCCAGCTGTTCTGACAGTTCTGGCAGTGCTGGCTCTACTGCTAGAACTGTCAGATGAGCTGGCTATAGAACTGTTCTTCTGACAGTTCTAGGACAATTTTGTGAGAGGTTAGAATTGATGTCATCTGTAGTTGGGATTGAAAGTAAGTTGCTGACCAATTTACCTACAGTTTAGTCACTTGATAGAAAACATGGCCAGTGTTTTTAGAAAAGCAAGCAGCAATATTTTCATAAATACAAATGTAGTAATTCTGTGATAAAAATCATTCAGTAATCTGGGGCATTTCATATGAATATTTCATCCTTTAAATAATTGTGAACAAATAAATCAGTGACAAGAATTGCTTTATTAAGGACTTGGTTTCTTTACCTTTTTGTAGGAGATTGAAACATTAAAAGAGGAAAACAGTGAATTGTTGGAGAGAATGAAGAAAAAAGATGAACAGTGGAAGATGGAGAGAGAGAATTTCTCCAAACAGAAAGAGTCAGAGTTGAAACGGAAGCTGGACCAGGAATTGGCCGAGTTACAAGATCAACACAATAAAGTTCTACAGGAAAATCAGGAAACATTGACAGAGGCACTAAAACAGGCTCGGGAAAAATTCTCTAAAGAAGTGGTAGGTCTTAAACATCTTTACATACACTATGTTTTTACTATAATCATTTCTGCTTACTTATCTGTAATTTTGGAGAAAACCATCCTATCAACAACTCATGTGTCTTTTGCATGTACAGTCTCAAAACTACAACAACTAGAATTTTTTTTGTCCATAACTATTTCAGAAATATGGATAAACATAAAAATGCATGAATCACCTCTTGTCTGATATTTATATCTATTTGAATGACAGACGTTAAAAAAATCTGAACATAATAACATTATTTACAGAATGAGCTGAAGAAAGGACATGAGGAAGAGATAAACAAATATAGGGAAAAACTGCAGAAAGAAGATGAAAATGTGAGTTAATTCTGATAATCATTGGAATTCATAGTTTAAATATATTATCTAATTGATTGGTTTTAAATGTAAAAAAATGCCTATGTTAAAGTTCAGTGACCTTTCTTTTGAGATTTTTGATTTAAAATGTAAGGTATGTTCATCCAAGGTCATATTGGAGAAAAATTAGGGATGTCTATACACAAAAATATATCAAGTTAAAATTACCTTAATTTGCCAAAATAAAGAAAAATCTGCTTCCTGCATCTTTAGGTATGAATCCATGAGTTTTTGAATACTCTTCTCTCATGTAATCATTTGATTTATTGTAATCTACATATATATTCTCTTTTTTTCTCAGTCCAGTGATTCGTTTAGAAGAAATATGGAAACACAACAACAAAAATGGGATGAGGAAAAGTTACAATTAGAAAGAGAAGTTCAGGAGAGGGATGCTTTACTGGAGAAAGCTGACAGTCATCTTTCAAAGGAGATAGAGAAAATGACAACGGAAATGGAGAAGGCGTATCAAACTAAATTGGAGACAGAGATAAACACAGCAAGGCAGAAATGGGAGTCAGGGAGACTTCATCTCCAAGATCCTAATGTGGAGAAAATGAAAAAGAAGCTGAAAGATCTTGAGGAGGAGAACAAAATGGTTCTGTCGAAGTATGAAATGTTAAAATCTGACACTGAAAAATTCAGGGCAGAGGTTGAAAAGGTTGTGAGAGAAAATCAAAAAGTCAAGTTTGAAAATCAAAAAGTTCAGTTAGATAATCAAAAGGCAAAAGCAGACTGTCAGAGATTGAAAGAAGAATACCAGAGAATTCTTCAGGAGAATAAAAATATGAAAAATGAAATGGAAACTTTGAAAGAAGAGAACACTGTAATGAAAAATTCATTACAAGAAGCGTCGGATAATTTCACTCAGTCGTCAGAGAATTATAAAAAGTCAATTAGTGAACTTCACGAGAAGTTGATGAATCAGTCTGAACAGGTAAAGGAGGTTGAGTCTCTGAAACAGGAGGTAACAACTCTACGTAAAACCTCAGAGAAAATCCGTAGTGAGCAGGATGCTGTAGAAATAAAGCGGAGAGACCAGGAAGCTAAATACGAAAAATGTCAGTCAGAGCTATTCTGTATCATCAAGGAGAAAGAAAAACTAATTGATAACATTCGTAGTCTGGAGACTGCTTATAAGAAAGATTTAGCCACGCAGAAACAAAAACAAGACGAAATAAATGACAAATTGAGAAAAACTGAAAAGGCATACCATGAAACAAAACGTTACTATAGAAATGAAATGGAAAAAATCAAAAAGTCTTTAGAAACTGAGAATTCTGTTGCCATGGATACAATGAAATCTAAGATGGTTGAAATGCAGCAGAGCCATAAGAAGACTCTTGATAGCATGAAGAGACAGTATCAAATAGAATATCAGAGAATGGATTGTGAAATGAAGGATCTTCGAGACCGAAGTCTTAATTCTACTGAAGTTCAGGTATAAGTCACAAGTTTTTTTTATCAAACTTCTGATATTTTAATGTCTAGTTTTGGACAACCACAATTATGTCATTTACTGGATCAAATTGTAGTTAAAAGGTTACAGTGTGAAGTTAATTACTTCATGTTGTTTATATTGAAGGTGTACTGCTGGTAAAAATGCTGGTAGGCTTGCAGAATTTGCCAATGATTATAAGTTCATTGAAATTTTAGCTCGGAATTGTAGTCAGAAATTTATTTGGCAAAGACTGGAACATGTAAGAGGATGAAGTTATAAGAAAGATAGGCTTTATTGAGAGAGATGTCATTTGTCTAGAGTTGTGTGATGTCCTAAGTCCCTGTAAACTTGGAACGACTTGTCTGTAGACCAAGCCATCTCATATGTCTGTTAAACTTTCTTATTTGCTCCTCATGTTTAGCAGATCACCTCCTGTAATTAGGTGGTCATTGGTATTAATGTCATATATTTAATTCATAATAATTTGGATTATGAAGACTTCATCCTGTACAAATTGGTTGAATATAATTTCTAATTATAGTTATATTACTTGTAGACTGACTCAGAAGATATAGATGAAGGAGGGGTGATGCAAATCAGAGGACAATATCTGGATACTGTAACTAAAATTAAAGGTAGAAAATACAGCTAAATACTTAAAAGTTTTTGTATCAAGTGAAGGTGAATGAAGTTCTCTAAGGAATCAGGGTTAAAGTGAATTTGTGTGTCCTCTTTTATTTCTAGTCAATATACTGGTATTGTCTTTATATTGCAATTCTTATCTTTTTTTTTAAATCAAGTTGAATATTTATAGGACATGTTATTACATTGTGATAATAAACAGATAGTAATGGTAGGGAAGTAGGTAGAGCCAAAGTGTTATATACAGTCACTGACCATATATCATAAATATATATACTGTCAATGCTTTTTGGTGACTTAAATATAACGGCTGCAGTATAAAATAAAGATACTAATTTGAAATTTTACACAAAACAAGAAAAAAGTTTTTGATTGATTTTTTTTTTTTCGTGAATTTCTGGTAATTACCTCACACATTAGCTCACTGGGTATATTTCTTGAGTTACAAGATCATGGGTAACAGCTATAACCTTTTTCACAGTTCTAGGTACTGTTGTTCATAGCTTAAGCTAGAATCAATGGGTCATTTGATAGGACATTGGCTACTATATTTTCATTGATCACAGTGTATATATTTCAACATTTTGGTTGCAAAGTTCACCAATAAAAAAATGTCTGTAATTTCTTATGTATGCTTGATTGAATTTGGAAATTTGATGAAGTTCATATATTTATAGAGGATGTATTGAAGCATATTACTGAGACAAATATGAGAGCTGCAGAGACTGTCAGATGTGAAATGACAAAGGAGAGAAATGTCACACTTCGTCAACTGAAGAAAATCTACATGGATAATGTCAGGAAAGTCCTACAGAATGAAATCATTGGGTGTGTATTTAAATTAGTTGGGGTGATATGGTACTGACATTATGGGATTATGAAAACTTTAAAGAAGAGAAGGGGTGTCAATGGAAGACCCAGACTGAGGGTGGCTAAATTATGTTACAGAAATATTTCATTCATTAGAGATGTGTTAAAATATCAATGTTTGCTTGTAATTAATTGAAATTATAAGAATAAAACAAAGTACACTCACTTAAGGTACAATAATGTAGATCATACACAGAACATTCTTTTCTGTCAATTTGCAAAATCATACAGACATATATATTATCTATTAATTAATTAATCATGTTTGAAATAGTGTAATGATAATTTATTCAAATTATTTCAAATGATTTTTTTACATAAAAAAAGAATGGTAAAATTAAAAACATTATTTTTGAAAAGCCTCCTTCAAGGGGAGATAATTGAAATGTATAGGAAGTTATAGTTTTTAGCTCACCTGGCTATAGGCCATGTGAGCTATTGCCATCACTTGGCGTCCGTCGTCGTCGTCATTAACAATTTCTTCAAACATCTTCTCTGAAACAACTGAATAGATTTGCATGAATTTTATAATGACTATTCCTTAGAGAATCCTGCACAAAATGAGTGTTTGGATTTTTGATCAGTTAAAAAACATGGCCGCCATTACTAAAAATAGAACATAGGGGTCAGACAGCAGATTTTTGGGTATATCTCCAAAACCATTAGGTTTAGCTAAATTCTGACATGGGTTAAAGTATTCAGCATGATGAGATCAATCTGTGGTCAAATTTGGGTGAAAATCTGTTGACCCATGTTGGAGTTATTGCCCTTTTTGTACATTTTTTCTGTTTTTGATGTTATTTCTTCCAAAAATCTTCTTCTCAGAAACTTCTATACAGAATTAAATGAAAGTTGGTATTTTTGTTTTTTAGGGTATCCTTAACAAAATGACCATTTGGATTTTTGATCAGTTAAAAATAGTGCCGCCTATACTAAAAAAAGAACATAGGGGTCGCACAGTAGTTTTTGGCATATATCTCCAAAGCCATTAGGTTTGGCCAATATCTTTCAATTGCTGAAATATCCTTATTATAAAGCCTACAAAAGTTCCCAGGGATCAAAGTTGTCAGATGACTCCATGTAAGGGTTATTGCCCATGAGAGGTGAAAAATGACTTCTTTTTTATACAGTTTTCAGCCTATATCTTGAAATCTATGATAGATAGAATATGAAACTTTGAATTGCTGAAATGAATCTTATTATAAGGCCTACAAAAGTCTCCAGGGATCAAAATTGTCAGACAACTCCATATAAGAGTTATTGCCCTTGAAAGGCAAAAAGTTACGTTTTTTTTGCAGTTTCCAGTCAATATCTTGAAAACTATAATAGATAAAAAGAAACTTTCAGTTGATGAAGTGATCTTCCTGATAAGTCCTTCCAAAGTCAACATGGAGTCAAAATTGTTGGACAATTTCTTGTTAGAGTTATTGCCCTTGAAAGGCAAAAATTTAACCAGTTGAGCGATTCAGGCTCCTGGGAGCCTCTTGTTTTAATATGGCAAAAAAAAATTAGTTCATCTTAGTTCATTAGTTCCCCCCTTAGTGATCTACTTTTGATAAATAAAAACTTCTGTTCTTTCAGACATTAATTTAAGTTTAACATAAAAATTAGTGCTGCCCATGTCATTTGCTTGACATCTCTCTGCTTCTGTTGATGTTGATGTTGAAACTTTCTAAAGTTTAAATAAAAATTTGCAAATCAGCTCATGACACATGCTGCTCACTCTGAAGTTGAAGGGAAATCAGACATTATTTGTTTTGTTTCATGCAATGAGCATAATGTATCCAGTGTTGTTGAAATGCAAGCACTGTACATAAACCCCAAATAATACACTCAAAATCTCTGCACAAGTTCTACATCAAGCTTCAATCGATGTATTTGATATTGTATAAAATATGATAATCATGTGATGCCATTTATTAGAGAGGACTATCATGGTGTATTGATGTCAACGTTACAGAAGGGTAATAAACCCATTCTCAATATACTGATAGTCACTTTTGTTCTTGGGATCCATTTGGCTCATCAAAAATGCTGTTGTTTGTGGCTTATTGAATTTGTGGATATCATTGGAAATTCCAAGTTTTAAATTGAAATTTCACATTTTGTTTGGAATTTAAATTTGTGGTTTAAACCACAATAATTTGAACCCAAAGGACGAAAGTTCTACCATAGTCATGTTTCCCAGTTTAAAATATGCTTTAATGATATGACATTAGGGCTATTCCATTAAAACATATCTTGTACTGGCAGAAGGCACATTTTGTTAGGGGGCTCACCTATATAGTAATTTTAAGCTAAGTCTGTATATTTTATTTTGTTTGTCAGGAGTTTTGAGAACCACCTATGTATAAATAAAAAAAGTGCTTCCTCCATACTTCATATGTTATAATAGAACAGTCTAATACTGATAACCCAATCCAACATTTGTTATGATAATCGTAATCATGATCAATAACTCCTATTGTGTTACCCCTGATAAAGATAATTAAACAATAACATGATTTAATGTCTTCCTGTTAAATCCTGTCTTGTAAAGATTTTGTGTTGACTGATACTTTTTCCCCCACCCATAAAACTTTCAAACTAGATTTTTATGTCTTTGATGAACAGAAATCAGACTTTCCATTTAAGTATGTCTTTTGTTTCATTTTTAAATAAAATCTAAATTGTTCAAAGTTTGACTAAATTCCTTAATGAACTAGCCCAAGTCTACATTTTAAGTATCACAGCCAAAAGTGTCATACATGAGAATCATATGGTTTGCAACATATGATTATCATATGAATTGAGTTTAGGTTTACATATGATTATGGCTTGATATGATTATCATGTTTTTCATTAACATATGATTATCATGTGTCCAAGCCAAAATGTACATATGAAAATCATATAACTGTCATATGTCAATAACCATGTGATTATCATATGTGGCACATTTGGCTGTCTGAATTATTGTTTTTACTATATATTGGCTCAAAGCTACTGGCTAAGAGTTAGTACTGGCCTTAAGGTTCTTTGTTCACAATTTGATCCTATGTCATTTTACAGTAGAAAGTTTGGTAATACAGAAGATGGTAAAACATACTATATAACAGTTGATCAATACTGGTATATGTCACTTCCTGTGTGTTCACTGCCACCATACATGTCAACATGGAGGACTCCCTCTTTAGGCCTCTTTACTTTTCAACTTAACATGGAGGTCTCACTCCTTAGGCCTTTTGAAGTTTAAACTGCCTCCATACATCTCAACTTTTCTAAAGAGGGAGATCTCCTCCTCCTCCATAGGCCTCTAAGAGGTTGACATGTACAAATTGCCACCCTTCCTGTAACCTTGTACTTGGCTTTCATCATGTTTTTTCTCTCTATTTAGCTGCTTCCTGATAATTTGAGTTCTTGTACTACCCATATTTCTTTTTTGCATTAATATTGAAGTTTTTTTCTTTACCTGCAGAACTTATTTTATGACATTTGTGAAGATAAATCATAATTCTCCTATAAAATTACTTTTAATTTTGTAATTTATCTTTTAAAATTGGAGAAATGTGATAATCAACAAGTCATAATGTAAGTGGCTGTTTCTCTTATTTTTGAAATTCTTTTAATTCTCATGTCTTTTTATCAAATTCATAAAATTAACCGTAGTTTGAAGACTTTATAATGCTGAATAGATTTTTATTTTCTCAAATTCTATAATACCACTCAATTCAAGTTATTATACCCCTCAAAAGAAAGGGGGTGTACTGTTTTGTTTATTTTTTTGTTCAAGTACAAGGTTTTGTGTGTTTTATTGAGATTTGATCATCTGTCACAGCTTTTGTTGAGTTTTAATTTTTGCAAAGTTCTTAGTTTGATTGGACTTGAACACTGTAGTAGGATGCAATGTCACATTCTTTTGTAAATTAAGTTTTGTTTTGTTGTGAGCAACTTAAGACGTTTTATCTTTAATTTTTTTCACAGTAATTGCATCTGTAAAATTAAAACTCTGGAAAAATATTTTGGTTGAATATTTCATTTAACAGTGTAGCTACATTCCATTGTTCTTAAAACAAACACTAAGAGAGGAGAAAAACTCTGTATAAATGTAACCGAAAATTAGTGTTAAACTTTTGAATCATAATGATTAATAATTCTGTATGTTTGTAATATAAAAATTAAGGGGTTTGATCTTTCTAGAATTTTTTGGGTCCTTTGTTTGTTCTTTTGAATGTAATGGACTGATACTATAAAATTTATTATCCACGTAAAAGTTATGTTTTATTTCATTTAGATGCTTTTTCTTGTGTCCTTTCAGGGCAAACATTGAATCAAAGCTTGCAGATATAGAGCAGGCCTTGGAGATGATTTCAGTGAATAGTTCCCGATCCCACACCCCTGCTGATGACCTCTCAAGGACAAATACCCCTACCCCAAGGTCATCCTCTGTAGCTGGGTCAAGTGAACGTTTTCCTGTTGGAACAAATTACAAAGTCTCTGATATAAACATTGAAGAAGAGAAGGAGGATATGTTTAGATTTAAACCCAATATTTTAACAAGTGCTTATTCTCATCATACTCCTGCTGATGTAAATATTACCGTCAGAGATCGTCATTCAAGGGAGACTTATGTTGCTAGAAAGTCACCAAGGGAAGTAAGTGAGCAGTCTCCGAGAGATATATTGTATAGAGTTCAGGATAAATTATCAAGAAGTGCAGCGGAAAGTGACACTGATAAAGAAAGTTATGAGGTAAGACCTTCCAGTTCCTCAAGTTACGAGATCAGACCATCAAGTTCTTCCAGCTCTAGAAAATATGGTGAAAATAACGATATTTGTGAAAGAAAGGTTGCAAGTTCTTCCAGGAAAATAAGTGACTCTGACAGAGAGAGACAAAGTAGAAGATCGAAACATGATGATCAAAACAGGGGAGAAAAAGACAGGAAAGCTTTAAAACAGGAATCAAACACACGAAAGTCGGCTAAAAATGTTCATTTTACTCCGACAAAGGATTTATCAAAAAATGCATCAAGTCATGATCGTAGACAAAGAGAACAAAGCCTGCCTCACTTTGATTCTATCAATTCAGGTGAGCCTCTCCCAAGGAAATATTTCTCTCCAATGGAATCAGAAACAGAAAAAAATTTTGCTGCTTTAGACCCTAGACCTAGCCATAGTAAAAAGACAATTAAGGAGAGTCAGCCTGCCCCAACTCGTACTCCGCGGGATTATCTGTCACCAAGAGATACCACTCCATCCATTGGCCACCAACAGAGTTCACTTTATAAAGCTAGATCCCAGCCTGAGTTGGGGTTCGGATTTGATCAGCCATTTTCATTGAAGGAATCAGGTTTAGGGAGTTACAAATACACATCCCTCAGAGATGCCCTCAGTAAACCTCCAAACACTACCTCTTCTGTTAAAAACAGTAGTATATCACAAGATGACCTGAGGATGTACCCTCTTGAGAATGCCTCTTTTGCAAGAAATCAGAAAGCTTTGAGTGTGGACATTGGACTTCATAACCTTGGTCTCGAAAGGTCGCCAAGAAAATTTAACCCCTCTCCTGAGAAACTAAACCATGATGCTGGGGAATCCCCTATGGGTACTCCAAGACTGAGGAGAAAGATAGCACCCTGGGATAGGGAGAGGGAAGAGCATGTTGCAAGCCAGGAACGTGTGTCTCGAGACTTTAACCGTTACCAAGGTAACACCAAGCCTGTACGTAACTTGGTGGAGCAGTTCTCAGGGCAGGTATGATGTCTCTCGTGTCTGTGATAAATTATTATTTACTCAGATGACATACCTGGTTACATTTCTAATTTTAGAACAATCAACTTTAATAAAATTTCAATTTCAACATTTTTGTATGAAAACCTTAGAAAAAAATTTTTTTGTTTTGATGCAATTTTGAATCTAAACATGATTCCTGACAGAGTATTGTTGTTGTTGCCTGTTCATATCTAAGGTTCAGCTGAATGTCAAAAACTGCCAGATGACCCTGTGTCATACTTTTAATATAAGAAATCTCACATGTGAAAAAAGCTGTTTTTCAACCAAGTTTGCATTTATAACACATAATGCGCTATTATGTATGAACTGATTATTAATGTAGTTTTTTATCCGTCCAATGTTTTTATCTGACTTATTTATTGTATTTTAACTGAGGGCATTTCCTTGTTGTAATAAGACTTGTAAGTCTCATTTTATCCTAAATTTCAATTGTTCAAAGCAAACTGAAGACCAATGTGCTAGTTTTTGGTGTGATACATGCAGTTATCGGAATTTTCTATTATTACCAAGCATAATGCAGCAACCATTAAATATTATTTTTTATATTTGTATTACTACTTAAGAGGTTTTCACTAATATGATCGTAGTCTTTACATTTTAAACAACCATGCTTTTGAATGGTCGTTAAGAACCCATTCTCATGAAATCACAAGGTCTTGTGATGAGACTTACAAGCCATATTACATTTTACTTCTTTTATCTTTATGATTAAATGTCATCCACTCTTTAAACATGATAATGAATTGTAGTGTTCAACTATTCTGAATTCTTTGGTATCAGTCAGATCTGAATTTGAAGTCTTGCTTTATATTTTTTTTTAAAGCAGTTAACTTTCCTTTGTGAATTTTGACTTTCATTTAGGCCTAATAAAAATGTGTTGTTCTGGTCAACTCATAGAAAAAACAGGGTCAGTAGGTAGGTTTTTTTTTACCTTTAGGTACAAAAATATAGTTTCATTTTCATTAAGTATTGCCCACTATAATTTCAATAGAAACTTAAATACTGTGTTTTAAAACCTTATTTTTTCCACCTGTTACCATGTTGATTGAACCCAAGTAATAGTATTGATAGCTCTGAGCTTAAAAAAAGCAGAAGTGAGTGGAAGATACTTGTCTGTCTTGGTTTTTATTTTATTATTTTTATTAAAGTAAGTCTGGTGACCAGAACCACACATTTATTTTTTTTCATTTGGCCTTAGCAAGTATTTGTTCACAGAGTTTCCCCCTTTAATGTGATCACTGATTTCCCCTTCACTTGTTAAAATTCCCAATGCACTGATTGGTGAACCTTGTTTCAATCTGACAAGTACTTTGTCTTTGTTATTAGTAGATCATGTATTGATTTGTCTACCTAAACAAATTTAGTTCTGCCATTTTCAATCATTAACAGGTAAGAGACAGTCAGAAGTACAATGAAAACTTTAAAGTGATTCCCTTTTGGATCCCTGAACCAGTTTTGTTTAGGCAGGTGTTCAGTTTATCAAGTTGAAAATACATTTAATTTGATATAAAAGGACTTTACAATGGTGTCTGTTTTATACAGGTTTTCAGATTATTCCGGTTTCACAAGAAATGCTAATAAAAAGGTAATGAATGGGGATTTACAACAAACTAGTATTTTTTATGATTTGCCTTAATAGATAAAAATCATTCAGGGGTTCAAATTAGTGGTAAACCGAGGTTCCGGATCCTCAGTATTTGACTTAGGACCTTTATAATTTTATAACTGGGTACTGGACCTTCAAATCTATTAGTTAACACTTTGGAAAACAGCTGTACCTTCCACTGTTAAAAGCAAATTTGAATACCTATCATTTTTATATATATATCAGCATCTCATTTAATCATATCATGATTACTGTTGTGACCTCAGATTATCCAGATTTCTTTACTATTCAAAAACAAAAAAGTTCTTATGGCTGGGGTTGTTAGACCCCAAAAAAGGTAGAAGTTTTGTATATTGCTATAAAAACTTCCAAGTATTGGATCAGAAGCTGTAGAATATTATATTGATACACATGGTTTGTTTTATCCAATTGTAACTTGTGTATTTGAATAATTATTTTAAACTCTCTTTTTTTAATGAAATACTAGTAAAGGTAAAGATTTTAAATTTTTCTACTAGATGTTATTGATCTGAGGTTGCTCTATTTTCGCTTTCGCTTAAGTGTCATGTGGACCATAGTGAGAATGTTGTTCATACATCTCCTTTAAAGAGGAACTTACATATCAGTCCATAAGAATTGGGAAGTGGATAAAACATGTACTGTCTAAAGGTTTTGAGGGGAGTTTCATGCTATTATTTGTAATTTATTTGCTTTAGCAGTGTGCAAAATCAACAAATACTTTAAACAAAGGAGAGGGTGGTTCTAGTTGATCATTTAATGGTCTTGGAAAACCACCCCAGTTTCCATTCCAGAACTTTTTACCCAGTGCATCATAGTATACATGTGTTTAAGTACATGTACTTATTTTGAGAAGATATTGTGCCTCTTGAAAGATTACCTTGCAATATTTTCAGGACCCTGTTCTTAAAATTGAGACTTCTCAAGTATGTTTTTCTTCAAATCTTGAGGATGAATTGAAGAGAATTATCATTGAGAGTCATTTCTTTATGAAATAAGTCTCAGCGAATCATGTATTTTGTGTATCTGTTTCACTTGGGAGTGACATATGGATAGATTTCAGTTAACTTGTACCTTTCTACTCCTATACCCAACATGTATTTTTCTGTCAAATCAGATTTAAATAGGTTTTGGTAGGTTGACTTGTAAAGTTCTGTATAAAAATCAGACAAACACGGTAGTTGTCAAATGATAGGTTTTCAAATTGTAATTTTGTTTGCTTGTTCAGATGTTTACATAAAAATATTTGAAATAAACATCGCCTTGATATATCACTAGTTAAGCATTAACAATTTGTTACATTTGTAGATTATGCCAGGCATATTTATATGGAATACTATTTTAAATCTTTATGATGGACTTCTGATATCAAATATTTGTTTTATTTTTATGCTTCATTGAAATTTAGTTTGTGTTTTAATTGTTTATTTATTATATTTATTTGTACATATTTATACTTTACTATTTATGGATAATAAAATTATTATGAATAACTTAATTTTTTTATTGTTTGTTCTCCATATAATAAGCTAGGATTAAATTTGATTTGATAGCATTTGGTAAAAAAAATCCAGGATGACCATTCGGGAAAAAAACAGGATGCATCTGATGAAGAGTCAGGATATATATCATGAAAAAAAACCAGGATTGACTGGAATCAAAAATAAGGTCTTAACAAAAAATATCCAGGACGTAAAATTTTATCCTAGCCCCCATAAATATCAAATGGTTGCTCCTTTTTAGCTCACTTGGCCAAAGGCCATGTGAGCTTTTGCCATCACTTGGCGTCAGTCGTCCGTCCGTAAACTTTTACATTTCAATCTTCTTCTCTGAAACCACAGGGCCAAATAAAACCAGACTTGACACAAATGTTCACTGGTATGAGGGGATGAAAGTTTGTGATTTTGGTGCCGATCGGAAATTCAAGATGGCCGCCACCGAGGATCTTAGTTTAACATTGGACCCTATGGGAGAAACATGTAAAAATCTTCTTCTCGGAAACCACTTGACCAAATTAAACAAAACTTGACACAAATGTTCACTGATATGAGCGAATGAAAGTTTGTGATTTTGGTGCCAATCGGAAATTCAAAATGGCCGCCACCGAGGATCTTAGTTTAACATTGGACCCTATGGGAAAAACATGTAAACATCTTCTTCTCGGAAACCGCTTGACCAAATTAAACAAAACTTGACACTATTAAATGTTCACTGATATGAGGGGATGAAAGTTTGTGATTTTGGTGGCGATCAGAAATTCAAGATGGCCGCCACCGAGGATCTTAGTTTAACATTGGACCCTATGGGAAAAACATGTAAAAATCTTCTCGGAAACCGCTTGACCAAATTAAACAAAACTTGACACAAATGTTCACTTTTATGAAGGGATGTAAGTTTGTGATTTTGGTGCCAATCGGAAATTCAAAATGGCCGCCACCGAGGATCTTACTTTAACATTGGACCCTATGAGAAAAACATGTAAAAATCTTTTTCTCGGAAACCGCTTGACCAAATGAAACAAAACTGGAAACAAATGATCTTTGGCATGAGGAGATGAAAGCTTGTGATTCTTTTGCCATTTCAAAATGGCTGCCACTGTGGATCTTAACTTAACCAAAGTTTCCGCTCGAGAAAATATACATCTAGAGGTCGCCACATGATCTTCAACAAGTGGGAAATTTCCTCCATGTAGCAAGCTCTAAATTGCCCCAATAAAAACAAAGTGGATAAATCAGTGAACACAATACTGAGGGGGGGCTGGAGGGGGTCTGATCCCGGAATCCCGACTTTATTTTTACTAAATCCCGAAATCCCGAACAACAAAGGAACTTAAAAACTGCTAAAATCCCGATTCCCGGTGGATTTATTTCCCGAAATCCCGGGCTTAATTCTCAGAAATCCCGAAATCCTGAGCTTAAAAACCTCTGATCCCAGCATCCCGAAAAAGGTCCGGCCCTTCCTCAATACTATATCAGTTTATCATTTATGGTAAGAAACTAAAATGTTTTAAAAAAAAGACAACTACATGCCAGTGACTATATTTCCTGCCTTGGGACAGGCGCAAACAATATGCAGCGGGGTTAAACTAGTTTTGTTGGATCCAAACCCTCCCCCTCTATACGGTCAAAGGCTAAAATAAATACAAAGTTAGACACACAGTAAAAATCAACCTGAAATACATCCAATTCATTAGAAAAGTACCTCAACAATTATTAACAATAACATAGAAGACAAACAAATGAGGTATAAACAATGAATGCTCGCAGTTACTGAAAGCAAGCTCAGGACACAAATAAGGATGACAAATCTTCAAGCCTCCCAACACAAAAAATATCAGTTACAAAACTTCCAAAGGATTTAGAACTGCAACATCATAGACTATGTTGGTCTAGCAAGAAGTTGTGCAATGACTAAAATGCTAAAATATGAATGATTAAGTTATAATGTAATGATCTAATAAGAGTATCAATATTTTTTCCTACAAAGACAAGATTTAATGATCTGACAACAATGTCGAATTTATATCCTTTATGAATCAGTCTATTTAAATAATTCTTAAGATTTGATGGACATTGTTTGCATTTATGTGCCTTGTAAACTATATTTCCATACAAAACTGGATGTGAAATGCCTAGTTTAATAAGATTAGTTTTTTAGCAAAGTAATCATGTTGGAGGCTAAGAAACGCTGTGTTTTGCAGAAATTTCATGGATTCCGCAAAACAATGGCAATTTCTGCATTTTTAAAGGCCTGGTTCCGGATTTTAGTATGTTGGGGTTGCAAACTATGCATTATGTCCCCTTTCCAACCTGTCCCATGCAATAATTCCTGTTTACCAATGCTTTCAATTGCAAGAAAATCTTCATCTAAGGAAAATTCCTTGTAAATTTACGCAAAATTATATGAAATATTTAGCAAGTAATTAAACCAGGTGAGCGATACAGGCTCACGTGAGCCTCTGGTTATTTATACCATTTATTTTTTAGTCTGTGTTTTGAATATTTCAAATGATGCATCGTAACCGAATTAGTACTGCAATTTTATTTTGCAAAGCGTAATTGATGAAATGATATTTATCAACCAAATATGAGAACGTGGTTACAACGATCCTGTGACCTGATATACAGTCGGTTGCTAAGGCCTTTAAAATAGACCAAGTCTTCTTAGCGAATGACCCCATCTCTGACGGTGGACGGGAAAGTGTTGTAAGCTGTATGCGAGTCTACACGATGATTAACTGTGTGTTTATGTGGATGATACAATGTATGAATATCACAAGAATGGACATGGCTGACAATTCTCTTGGTTGCGTTCATGTCGTTGTGGGATTTGCTTTTATCTACACTTGCAACCACGACGTTTCTCCCATGAACTCTGAATTTGATGTGACCACCACACTCATGTACCCAGTGTTTATCATCCCCATAGATATCGTTGTATGTTATCGCCATCAAATCATACCAGTCGTATTTATCTACCAGGTAGTTGTACATCATAGTTTTGAGGTCATTGTTGGCTGGTCGGATACCTTGTTAACAAATGATCGATATCTCTTTCAGATTGATCATGGTACTGGTTAGTAACTTGATGGTCTACGGGACCCGTGCAGATCCAGGTGTCAAAAGAATAGAGCTGCAGCAGTGCTAAGCTTGTCGTAAAAGGCGACTAAATAGTGCTCAGAACCCTACCCTGGGGCTAGGGCGCTCTGCCTACAGAGCAAGTGGGATGTGTGCCCCTGGTGGTGGAATGGGGTACCCCTGGCGTGTTACATGCTGGGGTTGTCAGGCTATAATACGGAAAACCTGACCGCAAACCATAGTGATGCACCGTATTGGGAAAGATGCCACGTTCCTCGCACGTTAAAGAACCCTACTGTGGTATTCTCCCGGAGTAGGAACCATAGGGCTCCACCAAAGGAGGCTAAATTGCCCGACCCTACCCACCTCTCCCTACTTCAAGTGGCAATCAAAATTTGTCGACCCCACTGTCCTTGTGTCCCATCCCCTTTTTCATTTCATCATCATTTCATGTTCATTTTATCATCAATTTCATGTTCATCGTCTGAATATAGCTGAAATATTGCTGCTCGGACGTTAACCGCAACAAACAAACAAAAAAGATGGTCCACGGAGTACATCTTACTGCGTACTCTATTAATTCTATCATGCCACTGATGATGATAATCAGAGAGGGCAGAGGTATGACCCTTCAGATGATGGCAGGCAAGCTCTAATTTAGCTGCTACCATCACCAGCTTAAGGAGTCAGAGCATGAAATCCCTGCATTTGCGCCGATGATACTCGGTCTTTTTAGTAATAGTGGTTAATAGTCCATCTCCAAACAATCTCCCTTCGTTCATGATACCGTCGTATAGCATAGTACCACTGTTCTGGTAGTCACTTTTGTAGTTTGTAATAAAGGCCCTTGTTGTCTTAACAGCTGATGACGAGAAGGTAAAGATGTTGCTCGTCTTTGGCGAGTTCTCGAATAGCTTGAGTTCCGCTGACTCTTGATGTCCAAAGAACCCTAGCACAAACTAAACAAGATGCCCAGCTACACCAAGGAATGAAGTGACAGCTTTGGCTAGGTCTCCAAGAGCATTTGTAAATTCTTGTTCAACGATAGCGTCTCCGACGGTTTCAGCTAAGGTTAAACCATTTTTGATACTGGACGCTGTACTTTGTCGTTCTTGTGTAAAATGACCAGATGCCAACACCAGAACGACACCAACAACAATTCATGTCTGAAAAAAAAACTTAACACTTATTGATGATAAAGCTCTGGCCAAAGGTTATCATTTAAGTTTTTAAAATTTTTAAAATAGGAAATGTTTTGTACGACAACAGTCGCTATGAGGTTTTTCCTACGCCGCTTTACTTAATGCAAAATATTACTCGTGCGTGCTAAACGACAAACGTGATGAATTTTTGTTTAAAAAATAAATTTTCCATTTGTTTGTGGGAAAATATGCCTAGAACAAATTCACGAATACTATTTTTTGAACTTTTCTGCCCACCGTGAAAATTAGTACACTGCAAATGTTAATACATTCGTTTAGATCCAAAATGAAGAAATTGGTGACCTTTGAAATTAATACTTATACATTAACTGTGGATAGTCATTTGTATCTGCATTGTTAAAACATTGTTCATTGTTATATAATTATGGTAACCTTTCTTTCACTGAGGTATCAAATAAAAAAAAATCTTGATTAGATGTGATACATCTGAACATACCGTATAGCGAGTAATCTTTGCAGTGTGTTTCTAATCAGTTAGGCATATTGTAGCGATCTGTCTAGAAAATGAATTATTCTAAGCTTAAGAATTTAGTGCACCATTTAGCATCAGCTAAAAAATATCATGACTACTCGCTTTCTTGACAAAATGAATTTGTTTCATTGTTTTCTAAAGGTGGCTTTAGATATATAAATATATTATTGTACTGGGTTTCTATCAAAGTAAAGTACCACGTGATGAGATAGAGATAGCAAGCGTCAGAGACCGTTATTTGGTTTGAATACACCTCGACAACAAACTTTAAGTACAGCGTTTTATTTGTAATTGTTCATTTAAATATAAATATATATATATATTTATGTTCATTTTTCTGAGATAAGGCTTGTCCAAAAACAAACGAACCAAGTCGTTCATTCTCGAATCCTTTGATTAGCAATGTTCTTCCATGGAACTGTAGCAGCCTTTTGCTGAACAATTTGTAGTCTAGCTTTACTATTGTGTGATCAGTGATGTTTTAAAGCTAAAGGTGCTATATAACATTTAAACATCATGTAAAGAAATTAATTATTGCCATTTTGTACTTTTTTATCATTTGGAACGTCAATTTTATACTTTTAGGTTACTGATACCAAACATGATTGACATATTCTCGTCGGTCAAATTTTCTACGAAACAAAAGCCGACCAGCAAACGGAAAAAGAAACAACAAACAACGATCTGAATAAAATTTAAAAAAACACAAACGACATATGAAGCCAAATCAAAAGAACGGCCAAGTCTCAACAAAACGAATATAGAGAAAGATTTGCGAAGAACGAGAAATGAAAAATAAAAAAAAGAAACAAATGAAATCGTTTACCTGTTTCAACTCATTAAAGTACAGATTGTAGATTTCCTAAAATGACTTTATAGTCTTCTAAAAAATTAAACGAAGAATGTGGCCTCGATTTCACATTTGAACTATAGATAACATTTTTATTTTTTAGTCTGTGTTTTGAACATTTCAAATGATGCATCTTAACCAAATTAGTACTGCAAAGTGTAATTGATAAAATGATATTTATCAACCAAATATGAAAACGTGGTTACAACGATCCTGTGACCTGATATACAGTCGGTTGCTAAGGCCTTTAAAATAGACCGAGTCTTCGTAGCGAATGACCCCATTGGCTGCGTAGGGACTGCAGTGATCTTTGACAGATGACGGGAAAGTGTTGTAAGCTGTATGTGAGTCTATACGATGATGGACTGTGTGTTTGTGTGGACGGTACATTGTACGAACATCACAAGAATGGACATGGCTGACAATACTCTTGGCTGCGTTCATATCGATGTGTGATTTGCTTTTATCTACACTTGCAACCACGATGTTTCTACCATGGGTTCTGAATTTGATGTGACCGCTACACTCATGAACCCAGTGAACATCACCTCCCGTAATATCATTGTATGTTATCGTCATCCAATCACGCCAGTCGTATTTGTCCACAAGGTAGTTGTACATTATAGTATTAAAGTCATTGTTGTTTCGTTGGCTGGTTGGGTACTTTGTCAACAAATTATCGATATCTTTCCCGGATTGGTCATGGTACTGGTTAGTAACTTGACGATCTACGGAGTACATCTTACTGCGTACTCTCATAATTCTATCATGCCACTGACGTTGATAGTCCGGTAAGGCTGAAGAATGCCCCTTCAATTGATGATAGGCAAGCTCTAATTTAGCTGCTTCCATCATAAGTTTGAGGAGTCCGAGCATAAAGTTTCTAACCTTGCGTCGATGATACTCGGTCTTTTTAGTAATAGCAGTCAATAGTCCATCACCAAACAATCTTCCTTCGTTCATGATGCCGTCGTATAACTTGTTGCCACTGTTCTGGTAGTCACTTTCGTAGTTTGTAATAAAAGCACTTGTTGTTGTCTTAACAGCTGCTGACGAGAAGGTAAATATGTTGCTGTATACTTTGGAAACAGAAGTGATTTTTTGTTCAATATCATGGAACTGAACTTGTGTTTTACTCCAGTCGATTAAAGATTTGATTTCAGCGAATTGAAGATCTACTTTATCAAAGCGGGCGTTGACGTCCTTGGCGAGCTGTTTGATGGCCTTCAGTTCTGCTGACTCTTGATGCCCAAAGAATCCTAAAACAAATTGAACTAGAGGCCCAGCAATACCCAAAAAGGGAGTAACAGCTTTGGCTAGGTCTCCAAGAGCATTTGTAAAGTTCTTAGCAACTATGGCGTCTCCGACGGCTTTTGCTAGAGATAACCCGTTGTTGATGTTAGATGCAGTATCGCGTTTTTCCTGGGTGTTATGGGCAGAAGCCAGCACCAGAACGACACCAATAACCAAAGGAATAGAGAGCCTCATATTTCTGAAAAATCAGGAATGAAATTATTTTAAAATGGTAAGCACGTTTGCCTTTACGTTTAGCGTCCACATTAAAATTTAGGAATTCGAAAAAAGCTTTAAATACGGATAATCTGCCCTTGATCCTTCTGTATTTCTATTTATCACAGGCTCTGCCCGGAAATACGTCTTTCAGAAAGAAGAGATTGAATAAGAATGAATGAGTAAACAGTGACAATTTATCTAAACCTGATCATGTATTATCTATCTGTTGTTGTAGAGTTTTGTGTTCAGTAGGACAGGGTACCTATTTATTTTCATAGTGTATTGTTGTTTTGAGAGAGTAATCAAGGGAACCAAGGTTATAGCTGTAATCAAAAGAATGTAATCCAGGGACAAAGACCAGACATGGAAAACAGACATACACAACAATGAACATGAAGTAACTAAAATCATACATACAAAGTAACAAAAGCAAATGAGCAACTCGGACTCCACTAAAACCTGGGAGCATGGATGAGGTGCACCGGTAGGGTAAGCGTCCTCTGCTTTTCTAGAAACACCCGCCGAGTTCCTCATAAAAATTCAAGTGCGGGGTAAACAAACGAGGAAAGGAAAACTATGACTCATTGAATAAATAAGTTTTCATGGTGCACATGGATACACCATAACGATCCACGAGTTCATGATGACGACCATAAAACTTCTGTAGTGATAACTTCAATCTTGTAGCAACATAACCCTGTTCCAGAAGACTATTTGCTAGAGTTCTAGCGCGATACAAAAAGTCTGCGTAGTTTCTCTGGCATAACGTATGAGTTGTGATATGAACACTCCATACGCAGGAGCCGAAGGGATGTTGCCACAGATGAAAGGAAAGTTGACAATTCTGAATGAAAAGTCATCACGTTTGTCGTAAAGTTTGGTCAATAGTTTTTCTTTACCATCGATTTCTAAGTGTAGGTCAAGATATGAGGCTGAATTCACAGTGTCTGTAGTATCCTTTATCTGAAGTTCCTTTGGGTAGATTCGATGTCTCAAATCCCCGAAATTAGGACTGTTTAAAGATAATATGTCATCTATATAGCGGCAACTGAGGTTGACGGATCTAGCCAAACGATATTCTTTCTTTCTGATCAGATCAGCTATAAAGTCAGCCTCATAAGAGTGAAGGAATAGGTCAGCAAGTAAAGGAGCACTATTTGTTCCCATTGGGATGCCGACCGTTTGTTGAAAAACACGTCCACCACACTGGACAAATATGTTGTCGATTAAAATTTCCAGCATTTTATAAACATCTTCCTCTGTATACTTGGAAGATGATTTGGAATTATTTCTTACAAAGTATGAGGAATCTCTACCAAGAACTATATATTTGTATCTAGGTGTATAACGAAATGTATAATGTTTTTAAGTCGGGATTTTAACTGAGTATGGGGAATAGAAGTATACAGTGTTGAAAAATCATAGGTTTTAATGCTATTATATTCAGATAATAGTCTTGAACTGATTGTCTCCAAAAGATCTTTCGAATTTTTCAGGATCCACATTGAATTTATACCACTACGGGAGTAACAAGTGTTGTGGTAGGACTGTAGACCCTCTTTGACAGTTGTGAGTATAGAAGTTTAAAGTTTTGAAAGAGGTTTGGTGGTACATTTTGCAGATCCAGCTATGAAACGTTGTTTGTATGGATTCTTGTGAAGTTTAGGAATCCAGTACATAGACGGTAAATCACAATCATCGTCCTTGGTAGAGAGACCAAAAGAGGATAGTACAGATTTATGGTTTTCCACAATCTCTTCTTTGGAAAGAGTGGTAGCAGTGTAGGTCTTATCACTGCTATTATTTTCTACGTCTACCTCTGATAATAAACATTGGATATAAAACGTTTTGCAGACAAAAACAATGTTGTTTTGGGCTTTGTCTGCTGGTACGACAACATACTTGTCATGTATAGTGGACAATGTTTTTGCTACATCGGGGTCTTTGAAAATTTATGTAGCCTTGGCACTCATTGACCTACTTAAAATTTTCATTCGGTTTTTGTATGATAGGAAGGAGACCATTTATGGAGACATCATATAACTTAGGTGACGTATAGTGGCGATGGCCATGACTCCTTTCCTATCTTGGATTTTTGTCAAATAAATTCACCACATTTATGCTATTGTTATATTGGCTTGAAAGGTTTCCTATACTTTTGATGTTGACATTGCATCCGTAAGGTATTGCAGTACTTAGTCTGCGCATCCAGTACTCCTCTTTTTCCCTACGATAATTTTTACTTAGAACGGGACTGTTCGTAGGATGGTAAATTTTTTTTCTAAAATACGAATTTTCATGGAGAGGATTGAATGATCTTGTTGATTAAAGTGTTGGTAAACTGTCGGGAATTTGGTGGTGTTAATTCCCGAACGATGGCCGCACTTTCTTTTATTTAATCGTTCTCGTGTTTCTCCGACATATATATTAAAGCACACAAGTTGCATTCTAATCCATATATTAAGTTTGTTGATTTGCAACTTAAGTCATCGTGACTTCTTGTATGGAAGGTTTTGTTTGTAAGGGAACTGGAGAAGTAAGGGTTGGTTATAAAGGACTTGTTGGTCACGTGCTCAGATACCAATGTTTCAACTAAGTATGCTGTTATACGAACATAATTAACGTTTTTTCATGTAAGACATTTTGCCAATCCAACTATTAATTGCCGTAACACTGTCGTCGTTCGTGTCGAACATGTAAAATGCCTTTGAATCGACTACAAATGAAATATGCTGGTAATTAAATTTGTGATCGACAAATTACTTGGTGTTATTTAAAGCCGTTAACGATAATTTTTACACTTCAAACGTCGGCAATAAAAATACATATCAATTACAAAAACACAAATGTTGTTCATTCGAATATAAGAGTTATATTGAACTTACTGAGGACAAAATGTAGACAGATAGCACGACACTTTAAAAAAAATCCCCTAGTGTTACAATAATATCGTATGCGTTCAGAACTAATTGGAAATTTAGGTATTTGGTTTTTTTTTGTATAAGTGTACTAACTAATAGTTTTCCTTATTAGCTTTTGTAAGTCAAATAGACGGAAACAGTCAGGTAATGAAAGAGAAATTCGAGCAGAAATCAAAATAAACAACAAAAACTACACCTAAAAATGGGAGTATGGACCAGGTACACCGGTAATACATCAAACAAGAAAAATAAGCATCGAGCATCATTGAATTTGTTTTTTACTTGTGTCGGAAAAATAATTGGAAACATTTGCATTTCGCAATTGTTTGTTGAATGGTAGTTACATGTACGTAACACTGTAAAGTACAAGAAAAGTAAAATATTTTTTATTCAGACTTTGATGGAATTCAGTTTTTGCACTGCTGCCACTGTACTGTAATTTTCATATTCTAATCTGCTTTGGTTGGTGGAATAAAAAAAATACAGATATACAAAAGAGCGTAAAAAGAATGAATGGTCTCGGAAAGCGAAAAACATTTGTGAAAAATCAAGATTTCCAGAAAAAAAATTTTCTCGTGCCGTTTCGTGAAAAAAGTGCTTAGGCTTAGTACTAGAATCCAAATATACAAGGAGATAATGCCTACCTTCTAAGAGAATTCCCACTCCCAGAATAAAAACAAAAGTTTTCAACGCATGCGTTTAAATACAGTAATACATGTCCGTGTCAGATCAGTGTAATTCTGTTAAGATAAGGTTTGTCTCACGAAGCAAACCTTGGTCCAACCGATGTGCACTTTAAGAACCTTTAGTGTTACGATACTGTCGTGTGTGTTCAGTACTAGATGGAACATTAGGTACTTGTTTTTTTTTTATGATTACAAAATGTATTTTGTTTTCCTTATTAGTTTATCATGTTTATCATTAGTTAAATCGACATAGCGCATGCCACTGCACTTTTGCATTTTCTAAACCATATACGTTTTCACATATCGGCGACACAAACGCACTGGCGACCTCAGATACGTTGACGCGACGGATACCTGTGAACAACCGATTTAGTTGTGATAGCAGACCACGCTTTAAGTTTCTTATTTTTTTAACAAATAAAAACATTTTTCATTGAATATTGTAGTTATTTATGATATAACTTGCAGAAAAGTTAATAATTGTGTTAAAGGTGTCTCCTTTTTCTGCTGAACAAAACATGTTTCCCTCTTTTCTGTGTGGTATCGTAGGAAATATTCCATATCCAACAATTTCGTGGCAATATTTCCTTACATTAGAAATTTGTTACGATTTGTCAATCTCCGAAATCTACATAAATGAATACAGAAGGTTTTTTTAAAATGACTTAGTAGTATGTACCGGCTTCCAGGGGTTGTGTTAAGGCGGTTTGACCTACCTCGTTTTTTTATGAAGGTTGTACTTTTTTGAATTTTTGTTTATTTCTTGTGTGGTTTGGGCAATAATTACCTAGATGCCCCTTTTTCAAATTGGCTTCACTGGATCACAATGAGTTTATGAAGGAACATCAAAAACAGTTTCATATTTTAACTGTAGTGAAACTGCACATTCATCATTGAACATGTAAGCTGGGACAGGGACATACTCTCTGTGTATAAATATATTTAACACATTGCATGAATGTATATGTACAATTTAAACTCTCTAAAGTATTTGTTTTGTAAGGAACATGAGGTACCATCATAGATACTTAAAGTTGATGAACAATTTGCCAAATAAGAAGAGACATCATTGTGGTGCTTCACTATAGTAGCCAATGAAGTATTATCATTCAAGGAATACATGTATATAACAGTTACTTTAAAGGTGTACATAATTAGGTTTATTCAGCTTTATATATGTCTGTACATCACTACATGTATATTTGTTTAAATATGCTAGGGCTAAGTGTTGATACATGTACATGTATATTCATGCAATAATTCAATGATTTTCTCTTATATAATATGGCTTTGAACATACATAAAGTTATGTTTTATAGTTCATAGTTAACACTTACATGTATGATTAACAGGAAGGGTCATGCTTCTTAAAATTTTCTGATTTTTCAACTTTTGTTCAGATGAAGATTGTAAAAGAAAAGGTATGAGGCTATCTGTCTTAATGAATGAACACATGCTGAACATGTACTGCAAACAAAATTCCCTGCAAAACATTTTTGATATGAATTATGTTTTTTTTAACATTTAATTTTCCAAATAATTATGTATACATACGCAACAATATTAAGTGTTAGCACAATTATAGAAAGTTATGTTAATCATATTGATCACTGTACCTGTCCTATAGGATATGATTCCATTAACACCTCCATCCAGTCATTGGAATGCAGTTAAAACACAATGTGGCACAAAACTTTTTTTCAAATGCACTTTCTATTTAACACATAAATACTTGTACTTCACGAGTGCATAATGTACACATGAATGATGGCAAGTAAATGTTTCCTTCTGTTAACTTTGCAAACAGTTCTTGAAATCAAAATTGAATCCTGCATCAAAGATCCTGGGAATATTTATCAGCACCATGAAAACTGATTTATTCAACGGGTCATAGTTTGCCTTTCCTCGTTTGTCTACCTCGGACTTGACTTTTTATGAGCAACTCGGCGGGTGTTTCTAGAAAAGCAAAGGACGCTTACCCTACCGGTGCACCTGGTCCATGCTCCCAGTTTTTAGTGGAGTCCGAGTTGCTCATTTACTTTTGTTACTTTGTATGTATGATTTTAGTTACTTTATGTTCTTTGTTTTGTGTGTCTGTTTTCCATGTCTGGTCTTTGTCCCTGGATTACATTTTTTTGATTACCGCTATAACCTTGGTTCCCTTGATTACTCTTTGATTACCGCTATAACCTTGGTTCCCTTGATTACTCATTCACAATTAATAAGTCAAGTTTCCTGTCAGTCTCAGTTGAAAACTGTTGAAGTTCGGTAATATTCTATACTCGATATTCCATCACCAAAGGTATAGAACTATCAACCATAAGTAAAGTTAATCCTCCTGTCCATGGTTTTGAAACAGCTTGGAGTTGAGAAATATCTCTGTGAACAAAGACAGTAAAATTCAAATTAGCATTTCTTTCATGCAATTAAATTACTGGTCAGTCATTTAAAAAGCCACGCATACGGCCACACCGGTAGAAATGAATTAAATAATTCTTCACACGTAATACAACAATTTGATTAGTCATTGAACATATTATTGAAAGGAAAACAATAATTTACACTCCTGTTTAGATCGTGTTTGTTTAAAAGAAATGCTTTACAATTTGATTAAAACTGTTAAAAGAGGATAATATAAACAGACAGATATTAGTATCAATTTACAAATTTGCGATACGGTTAAATATATCATTTCAATACACATTTCGGCAGATGAAGATTTTTCGTGTTTGAAACTCTGATGACAGTTGATCGATATATGTTAGTAGGTCAGTGATGAATCAACCCCGGCCAGGCGGTCCCGCACATAGTTACAACCGCCTTATACCCAAACAAAGAGATTGCAAGATACCACTTACCCCAAAATTGGAGAATTGTTGTACTGGTAACATTTTTGACATCAGAATTCGCCGATGATCGAAGTGTAATGTCTCGGTAAATGCAAACATGACGTCTTATTTGTTTACTACAGATGCTCTGACGTTTCCAGCTTCTCTGTGATGTCTAAATCGATACAAAAAATGCTGTCAGTTTTGTTATGTTGTGTTTCGTCATAAAGATGAGGGTTTATTCAATCGTTAATTTTTTAGACTAAAAGAACTAAGGACTACATTTAATACTAAAAATATTTTTATGTGTTATTTACAAAGATTTTGGTTACTTCCGGAAAGAATTTTCCCAACTTAAAACGTCACATTTTGTGAGCGTGATCAGACGTCAACCAGACGTTCAAAAAAGTCCTTAACATACAAAACTTTACTGAATTTCTCAATCCATCTTAATTGCCTATTACTAATAAGTCCCCATATTTATTTATGTTAATCGTCGTTCTCATTCTTCTCATTTTTGTCTGGAATTGAACCTAACCTCAGACCTTTAAATGACACCATATCCAGTGTAAGCTCGGTAAATTCTGATGATGTCTCTAATTCTAACGAATAATTTCGGTCATCTCTCTCCTTCGTACATCTTAACGTGCAAAGTATTTATCAAAAACTTGATATTATTGAGGCAGAATATAGTGATTTCGATATTTTAGCGTTCACTGAGTCCTGATTAAATAGTAACCAATCAGATGATTCTGTTAAAATTAATAATGATCACAGCCCATTCCGGCTCGATCGAGGACCTGCTAAGGCAGGTGGAGGTGTTATTGTACATGTTAAAAATAATATCAACGCGCGCCGTAGAAGTGATCTAAAAATTGCCGGATTAGAAGGATTATTGATTGAACTTCATTTGAATGGTAAAAAGATTCTATTTGGAACATTTTACATACCCCCAAATAGTTCACAAGAGACTTTGTCAATACTCGAACATATCATTGATTCGGCCTTAAATACGAATAATAATTATATCGTCATCACTGGTGATTTCAATGAAAACCAGTTAAACTGTAATCATAACTCAAACATTAAGCAACTTTTGACTCAGTTCTCTTTAAATCAACTAATTGATGAACCAATACATTTTACCGAAAACTCTTCCTCTATTCTAGACTTAATACTGACAAACAACACGAACGCAATTGCGTATATAGCGGAGTCGGTCCTTCTCTATAGGAACAAATTCGTTTTCATTGTCCTATTATGGCATTTCTAAATCTACCAAAAAAATAATTGTAGAACATTTAAACGTAAAATATGGCTATACGATCGTGCAGATTACGATTCTTATAGAAATGATCTCCGGGATGTCAACTAGGACTTGATTGCAAATAATGAAAATATCGATCAAATCACTGAAAATCTTACACTAGATGCTGCAGACAAAAATATACCCATTAAAGTTGTAATAATACGTAATTCTCAACCACCCTGGTTGTCAAATGAAATTAAGAGATCGGTCAGGAAAAAAAATCGTATTCATAGACATGCAAAAAAATATAATAATGCTTCAGATTGGGAAAAATTTAGGAAAATTAGAAACAAAGTTACTCAACTGGTTAAAACGTCCAAAGAAGAATATAAAAAGTCTCTTATTAACAAAATTTCTAACAGTAACTCGTGTAGTAGTAACTGGTGGAAAATTATTAAAAGTTTTAATGGTTTGGAAAAACAAGATAACAGTATTCCTCCTTTATTAAAAGGAGATCACCTTGTTTTTAACGACACTGATAAGGCTACAGAATTCAATTTGTTTTTCTCAGCACAGTCTAACTTAGATGAAACCAACGCGAATTTGCCCAATACTCAGGTCCATGTACAAGATACACTTTCACAACTATTCTAAATGAAACTGAAATAGAAGACGTACTTAGCATTTTAAACTGTACAAAAGCATCTGGTCCCGATTCAATTAATCCTAGATTATTGAAGGAAGCCTCACACATACTTAGCAAACCTCTCTGCAAACCGTTTCATAAATCTTTACAAAAATCCATCTTTCCATCTCAGTGGAAGAAAGCGCATGTCACTCCTTTTTTAAAAACTGGTAAACCCAATGACGTAAAAAACTACAGACCAATTTCCCTTTTGTGTATTATGTCGAAATGTATGGAGCGCTGTGTATACAAACACGTTTATAATCATTTAAGACAAAACCAACTCCTATACGAACATCAGTCTGGATTTACTAAAGGGAATTCTGCTGTGAACCAATTAACGCTGGGAAAGAAATAAGAGTTGTCTTTTGTGATATAAGTAAAGCCTTCGACAGAATTTAGCACAAGTGTCTATTATTCAAGCTTACAAAATCAGGGATATCGGGTAGTCTATTAGAATAGTTTCGTAACTATTTATCGGGTAGGGCTCAAAGGGTTGTTTTAAATGGGTCACATTCGGATTGGGTGTTTATAAATGCAGGAGTACCACAAGGGTCTATTCTTGGACCCTTGTTGTTCCTACTATTTACAAACTACATTGTTGACGAAATTCAAGCAACAATCAAACTATTTGCTGATGACACAAGCCTATATGTTATTGTTTATAATCCTATCAGCGCGGCTGAAACTTTAAATAGTGATATCACAAAAAATTATAAATGGTCTCAAGATTGGCTAGTGAAATTCAATCCACAAAAAAACTGAAACAATGATTGTATCTCGTAAAATAAATAAACCTATTCACTCTTCACTAGAAATGAAAGGTCACGAAATAGCATCTGTTGAAAATCACAAGCACCTAGGTGTTTATTTATCGAGTGATGGTAAATGGATTGAACATTGCAATTACATAATTGACAAATCGTACAAAAATATCAACATTCTCAGAAAATTAAAATCAGTTTTAGATAGATTTAGTATTGAAGAATTATACTTGTCTTTTATACGTCCGATTTTGGAATATGCAGGTGTAACCTGGGACAATCAAAACCAAACTATTATTGATAAAATTGAAAATATACAATTAGACGCTGCTCGTATAGTAACAGGTGGAACAAAATTAAGCAGCATTCTAAAACTCTATGACGAAACTAGATGAAAAATACTGACAGACAGACGTAAGAGACACAAATTATATTTTCATAAAATGTCAACAATACACCGCACAATATCTTGTTAATTTAACTAGTCTACATGCAGGCTATTTCCTACCTTCATCTGTCAAACTCTGGAATTCGCTTCAACCTGAGATTAGGACATGTAATTCAATTTCGCTTTTTAAAAGGAAACTTCAAGATCTCAACAACAAAGTCCTAGTCTATTTCTACATCGGGTGTCGTCTCGGTCAAATGTTACACGCACGCATGCGCATGAACTCAAGTTCTCTAAATTCCCATTTATTTGTAAGGAATTAGACTGGTTCACCCAACTGTCGCTGCGGTTCGCTTGAAACTAATAGTCATTTCTTACTAACTTGTCCCTTATACAGAAATCAACGAAGAGATTTGCTGGATCCTTTAACGCAATTATCTGTTACTGTTGACGAAGAGCTCCTATAACCGACAAACAAAATAGCGATATATTTCTGTTGGTACAAAATGTCATAATTAAGACAAAACGTTTCACATCCTAATAATCTGCAAGTATATCCTGCATTTCATCATTTAACTTTAAATATCTTATATTATTTACACTTTACTACTTTTATTTTTTCTACGAACAATCTGAGCATGCTGTCATACTTGCGTTTAATTTTTGTATGTTTATCTTATTAGGAAACAGCTTTATAAAAGCTTTGAGTTTGTTTCTGAATCCCAATTGTTAATATATATAAATTAATAGTATATTTTGTATGTTTTCATGAATAAATATTGTTTACACTAACATACCCGCATAAGGTATGGTTGGCACATGGGAAATTTTTTCTCACTATATTTTATGTTCAGTGTTATGTTTATATCGTATATATGTCAAATGGTGAAAAGTTTTTACCATTTGACAATGGATGGCTCAGAAAACGATGTCAAAGTTTCCTACCAAATTTGAACCAAAAGAAAAAGCTATCTACATTTTTCAATTTAACCGTTGCAATTAATCAAATACCAACATTCAATTTGAGGAAGTTGCATTTTATGATTTGAAATGGATGAAAAACTTTTGAAAACAAAATTTGTCATGTGTAACCCACTTGCTTAGGTTTTGCAAAGACACCTTATTATAAATGAAAATCGTACTATATTTTGAACTTTTGATAAGAAATCATAAATATGTTTACGGATGAATTATGTTCTATAAATATTTATATAACTAAGTCGAGTAGACCAGTTGTATAAAAAGCGATGTGCTTACATTTATTTTCATCAATCAAAAGGGTCGGAGGGAGTACATTTAACATAGGAATACTTATTCAATGATAATGATTTGTACGGTTTCGTTTAGAAAATTAGACAGGAAATTTTATTTCTAATTGTTTGTTTGTGGATTGTGTGTTGTGAAGAGGCTGTTTCTTAAAAAAAACATACAGAATCGTCCACAATGAAAAACTGCAAAACATTTTTTCCATAAAATCCAAGATGGCCGCCATTTTGTTTTGTGAGAATTTACTAGAAAAATGACAATTTTCAGGTAAAGAAACATGCAAAATTAAGACATCATTTATTTAAAAAGTTTTAAATATATGATGAATGAACTTAATTTATCAAATAAAGTATAATTAGCCTTTTCTAAAGCAACAGACAGATTGTTATAATCAGTGACCAAAAATCTTTAAATAGGTTTCAAAATTTGGATTTTTGACAAATTTTAAAAATTCCTTATTTTAGCCACACTAATTGCCGAAGTAACGCTTTTAACTTTATTTTTTTTATGGAAACATGATGATGCATCCTAGTAGTATAAAAAAACACGGGCTGTTGCTGGGAATTTAACAAATGAAAATTTCATGGTGGTGCGAAAATTGCTAGGAATCAAAATTATTCTGGTGTTCATCATTGACCCTATACCTCATTTAAAGTGTCCTTGTAAGTAAGAAAAATCTAGAAAAAGTTTTGCAAATTCATACTTTATGCTGATAACATAAGTAACTCCTATGTGTATAGTGTATTGGCATTATAAACAAACCATTAAAGTCGTATGTACAGTTCAAAGAAAGACATTAACTTGATTAATTAATCTGCAGGATGATGTTAACCTACCGTGAAAACTGACCGTTAATTTTAGATTGTAAAGTAATAAAAGTTCTTCAGATATCTCTAGACATGCAAAAAAGATTAAATATCTATCTTCCTTACTTCAGCATGCAATGTCACTTTGTTCTGATAGTTTTAGTAAATGTAGTCTTAGTGAACAGACGTACTATTTAACCCTGCAGAGCTTACGAACCTAAAATGCGTTAAATAAAAAGCTAAATACACAACAGTACTGACATATAATAGCAAAACATAAGCTGGGGAGGGGTGGGGTCAAACACCGAATACCCAATTGAGGTATTCTGCCTGCATGTTTTAACAGAAAAGAAATAATCGTGCATAAATGTATAATCAAAAAATCAAAAGCTTTCATCATCATTAAGAATATTTTCCACATAAAGGCACTAATATATGGTACATCCATAAAACTGACAACGAATCGTTAACAATATCATGTGTATCATTTAAGGGGAGATAATTTTGGAAGAATGGATTATAGAAATATAGCAGATTTTGATTTACATGAACAAGCTGCACAATGTGTTTCTCCCACTGACAACTTACTAAACTTCTTTATGATTAAAATATCTTGCCAATATCTCTCTGAGGAGAGATTCACTTTTAATTTCTATAACATGACATGCATATACATGTGCATTTATGGAATACAGTTTGACAGTCTTACTTGCAGACATACATGTATATATATATATAGCAACGTCTCAGAATGTGACGACTCTATTCTCTACACTGCTCCATCGGATCAAATTGATACAGGGAAGATAACGTAAACTTATAGAAGGGTCTGAAAAATTCCCAACGATGTTAGAACTGTCAAATTTGCGAAGCAAATTTTTGTCGTTCCCTCCGCGGGACTCGAACTCGTACCGCTGTGACATCTATGGCAACACCGCCTGCACTAAGTCCAGCGCCCTAGACCACTCGGCCAGCTAGGCTATTTTAAAATATAGCTTTCGCTGGCCGGGTGATTCCTCCTCGTAGGATTAATCTAGGGCTGTAACTTAGTACACGATGTATGGTAGTACGGGACAGTTCATCTAGGTGTTATTATGTAGACTTAGTGCAGGATGTGATGACTCTATTTGCTACACTGCTCCATCGGATCAAATTGATACAGGAAAGATAACGTAAACTTATAGAAGGGTCTGAAAAATTCCCAAAGATGTTAGAACTGTCAAATTTGCGATGCAAATTTTTGGTCGTTCCCTCCGCGGGACTCGAACTCGTACCGCTGTGACATCTATGGCAACACCGCCTGCACTAAGTCCACTCGGCCAGATAGGCTATATTAAAATACATGTATAGCTTTCGCTGGGCGGGTGATTCCTCCTTGTAGGATTAATCTAGGGCTGTAACTTAGTACACGATGTATGGTAGTACGGGACAGTTCATCTAGGTGTTATTATGTAGGATAAAGGATCAAATTAATGATGAATGTCACAACAAATCAATATTATGCAACGTCTCAGAATGTGACGACTCTATTCTCTACACTGTTCCATCGGATCAAATTGACACAGGGAAGATAACGTTGTCCGAGCAGCAATATTTCAGCTATATTCAGGCGATGAACATGAAACCGATGATAAAATGAACATGAAATGATGAAATGAAAAAGGGATGGGACACAAGGACAATGGGGTCGAAAAGTTTTGATTGCCACTGAAAATAGGGAGAGGTGGGTAGGGTCGGGCAATTTAGCCTCCTGTGGCGGAGCCCTATGGTTCCTACTCCAGGAGAATACCACAGTAGGGTTCTTTAACGTGCGAGGAACGTGGCATCTTTCCCAACACGGTGCACCACTATGGTTTGCGGTCAGGTTTTCCGTATTATAGCCTGACAACCCCAGAATGTAACACGCCAGGGGTACCCCATTCCACCACCTGGGGCACACATCCCAGTTGCTCTGTGGGCAGAGCGCCCTAGCCCCCGGCCAGGGTTCTGAGCACTATTTAGTCGCCTTTTACGACAAGCTTAACGCTGCTGCAGGCCTATTCTTTTAACACCCGGACCTGCACGGGGCTTGAAAATGTAAAAATTCCAGCTCGACATTTTACAAATAGGTAATTTTAAGCAACACTAATCTTTTAAAAGTAACTACAATTAATTTTATGTGTTACTTCGGCTATGACATACTTCAAGTTACCCATATCAAAACAGAAGAAAAAAAAACCTACAATATTCATTAACTTGGCCGCGTGCCAATTTTTAAAATAAACTGTAAAACTGACTTTCTTTAACTTAAAAGAACCTTGTTTTAACACCTTTTCAAAATTAGTTTGTATTTAACATTCTAACACTTTCATTTTTTAACAATGAAAATAGTCGAAATTTAATGATGAAAAATGGTGGAAAATAAAAAAAAATATGTAAATACTTAAGAATGACTATTACTATAAATAGAACAATGTTTGACAAGAATAATTAGCATTTTTTTGGAATTTTAACTTAATAACTTCTAACCCCAACACAAATTTTCAATCAATGCAAAAATATGACCTTTGGACAAAAATGAGATTTTGCATGGTTTTCTTAAAGACAGTCTGTAAGACTCATGCAAATTTTGTAAAATATGATACACCTAAAAAGGATACATATTTTTATTTTTGTTATTAATTTGCTTTATAGGTTTATATGATGAAATGTGTAATCATTCATTCCAAATAATAATTCTTAATAATCCACATGGAAAATCCAGTAATTTCTATCGTACTTGAGTGTCATTTACAGAGTTATCGTCCTTAATTTTGAATTCTATAGTATATTCTATGTAATTTTTATCTCCTATGAACAAGGGTTATATGAAAAAATCACGTTACTTTCTTTTTACTATGACATTTTAAACAAAATATCACAAATAAAAATATTTAGGCTTTCCAACTATGAATCACATTTTGCATGTTTCTTACGTGTAGTGCTACTTAATCCATGTAGAATTTGAATAATTGACATTTGGTGCTGAGATATTATTTATGTGTAATTATAAATAAGGGTAACAACAAAATTACTGAGCACTAATCCGATCCATAATCCAGTCAAGTTCAAAGTAAGTCTTGCAAAAAATATTACATTACCGGAGCAGCTGGTCTCGTGTTCCGTTTTGAATTTTCGGTTTAGACATAGGCACCTGGTTATAACTAGATGTGGTGAATATGTCAAAGGGATAACAATCCCAGCGAGATGAGATCCATGGGTCTACAAAGAGGAAACCCTCACACCACAGGGCTGTAGTTGGCACAAAAACAAAATTATACGCATGAACAGCGAAAACCATTGCCCTTACAGCCTCCAGGAAAACTGGAAGTGATACGAAACAAGACAGACAAAGGCCAGAAATACCTGACTTTGGACAGGCACAAAAATGCATCGGGATAAAAGAACTAAAGCGTGATCAAACCCCTTTTTTAATCTGACCACTTTGTAAAGAATACTTTAATACACAGTTAAACACAACAAAACAATCAGGACACAACACATGTCATGCATTACACTGCTTTTTAATAAAGTTTGTTAAGTTTCTAAAAACACTATAAGCAAATCAATGTTAATACCAAAACATGCTATCTTTAACGATTTGACTATTTAACAATATCATAACTATAACACTGAAGAATGAGTCTATTAAACGGTTTGGTCAATTTATTTCCGTGTTTTGTACAGAAACTACCATTAAATAGGGTGGAAGAGACCCGTGGATATTAATCGTTTACAAGTACATCTGTATTAGAGAATAAGTTCCTTGTATCGGTTGAACATTTTAGTGAATGTTTTAACACTTACAAATACGAGCAAATCGAACCAATTGCCTAGTTATTTGGAAGACCTCATAACATTATCAATCTGAAAATTAGAATATAATAAAAACCGTATAGAACCTGGAAACCATGATAAATTATTGCGTCTATAGTGAAGTGAAAATTTCAATTTACGTTGTCATCATCTTTTCCCGTGATACAAATGTGAAGTGTTTTGACTTTGTAGTCAAATCCTTCTTTCTGTCTCTGCAATTTCGTGTTTTTTTTGGTTTTTAAATAATCAGTAGAATTTTTAGCATGTTCATATTTATAGTTTTGAAGATATGTAATGCTAATCATTGATTTGTGTGGGTTGTTTGAAATGATAGGCAAAGCCATCGATGACTAGTGCCATGCTAGAAAACCCATTGTCATGATGCGGGGTATGCTGTTCTGTTGATCCCTACTTGTGATTTTCAACGTCCGAGACTGCTCTTACGATTCTTACGGGTAAAACGAGTAATTAATTTACCTGCCCTTTTATAGACGACGAGTCAATAATCAAATACTTCTAGAACGATAAATAATCTTTTCATGACAGAAAAATCGATAACATTTAACTAAATTATAGATGTTAACATTGTCGACTCCTTCCACCGATTTAGTTGTTTTTTTCTCTTTCGATGAATTGTTTGCAGTCAACTTTGTCTTCCGTTCAGTTACATTGTAAATTATAATAATTTGTATTAAAATTTTCAACAAATGATGAATATAGGCAGCTTTCCAATGAGAAGTGTAATTAACAAAGTTTATTTATCAACCAAATATAAACACGTGATTGCAATGATCCTGTGACCTGACATACAATCTGTTACTCGGTCCTTTGAAATAGACGGAGTCTTCATAACGTATTACACCATTGGCTGCGTAGGGCCTGCAGTGATCTTTTACAGAAGATGGAAATGAGTTATAAGCCACATTGGCATCTACACGATGATGGACGGTGTGAGGATGTGGTCGAGACAAAACCTGACGAAATTCACACGAATAAACATGGCTGACAATACTCTTGACTGCGTTCATGTCGATGTGGGACTTCTTATCTACACTGGCAACGACGACGTTTCTCCCATGAGCTCTGAATTTGATATGTCTGCCACACTCATGAACCCAGTGAACATCACCTCCTGTGATATCACTGTATGTGATCGTCATCGAATCACGCCAGTCGTATTTATCCACAAGGTAGTTGTACATAGTATTAAAGTCATTGCTGTTACGTTAGCTGGTTGGATACTTTGTCAACAAATTATCGCTATCTTTCCGGGATTGGTCATGGTACTGATTAGTAACTTGACGATCAACGGAGTACATATTACTGCGAACTCTCATGATTCTATCATGGCACTGACGTTGGTAGTCTGGTAATCCTGCAGAATGTCTCTTCAATTGATGATAGGCAAGCTCTAGTTTAGCTGCTTCCATCATCAGCTTAAGGAGTCCAAGCATAAAGTCTCTAACCTTGCGTCGATGTTACTCGGTCTTTTTAGTAATAGCGGTCAGTAGTCCATCTTCGAATAATCTCCCTTCGTTCATGATGCCGTCGTATAACTTGTTGCCACTGTTCTGGTAGTCACCTTCGTAGTATGTAATAAAAGCACTTGTTGTTGTCTTAACAGCTGATGTCGAAAATGTGAAAATGTTGCTATAAACTTTCGAAACAGAGGTAATTTTCTGTTCAATGTCATGGAACTGAACCTGTGTTTTACTCCAATCAATTAAAGATTTTACTTTAGCGAATTCAAGATCTACTTTATCAAAGCGGGCATTGACGTCTTTGGCAAGCTGTTTAATAGCTTTGAGTTCTGCTGACTCTTGTTGCCCAAAAAACCTAGAATAAATTGAACAAGAGGTCCAGCTATACCAAGCAAAGGAGTTACAGCCTTTGCCAAGTCTCCAAGAGCATTTGTAAAGTTCTTAGCAACTATTGCGTCTCCGACAGTTTTAGCCAGAGATAACCTGTTGTTAATATTAGAAGCTGTATCTCGTCTTTCTTGGGCAGATGCCAGCACCAGAACAGCACCGACAACCAATGATATGGAGAGCGTCATATCTCTGAAAAAATAAGGAAAAAATAAATAAAGATAATTGGTACCAATTTGAGATTTATTATTTAATATGGTTTTAGGCAGTTGCTGAAATGGGTACTACATTGTAAAACATGAGAGCATTTAAGTAATAGTCCGGTTTGTAGGTTATGATACCTCATTACCAGAAAGAACTCCTAATTGAATAACTTTGCACATACTGCTAATTATAAATGTACATTTTGAAATATGTAAGTTTAATTTAATTTGATATGAAATTGTTAATTTTGTAATTAAAATGGTTTATCGTTATGTACTGAAAAACAAATTTAATTGAAGAAACATTTTAGTGCTACTTAGTGTTTGTAATATTTGACACGGTGAAGTCCGTTTTTACGCTGTCCAGTATATCGTTCAACTTAATTTCAAAACGTGTTTGTAAAACCAGTAAAAATTGTTAATCAAATCCATTGCCATCATAAAATAGACATTGACATGTGATCTCGCAAGGCACTAAATAGGTATTTGCCGGCCATAGGATTGTCCAAAAAAAAACTGAAAATACATCTTTACGAGTCGAAAACCACCCCTGTTTTTCAATGCTAAGTGTAATGTCATTGAATTACTTATAAACGACGAGTAAAGTCGTCATAACATTTCTGTCAATCGAGAACGAAGTTGAAATGCACGTTATAATTTCTAGTTCATAGACCGATCACTTTCGGTTTTTTTTAAATAGGCTGGCTTGGCCATCTGTCCTATTCTACAGTCAGAACATTTTCTTAGAATGTAAGAAATGTTTCTATTATTTTTTTCTACATTTAGATAAATCAGCCCTGACCAAGTATCAGTTAAGATCTATTTTACAAATGAGTTTGAACTTTTTTGTAATTTTCTTCAACACGTTCGTACGCATTCATTCCGTATAGATCAAACTGCAGATATGGCTGAAGAAGGGATGTCCAGTGAAATGATTAAATGGAAGGGGCGCTGGTTGTCTGGACATACAATTTATCATTATTGATTTATTTTATACTTGGTCCATTTGCACGAAACGGGGGTCAAAACCTTTGTATTTATTACAGAAGGGTTGAAATAAAATGACTAGGAAAGAGAAGCATGTCATGGTTTGTCTTGAAGGCCAGAGTCGAGAAGGATATCGGATTTCTACCCCTTCCTCCATATTTAATTGTTCAACTTGGATCAAATGATTTGGTGAATGTCATATGACCTAATAACTGATATGAATAGATATATTCTAAGGTTAAGCTTTCTAATGCCAAAGCACCCGCTTAATTTTTAGTAAGATAACGAGGTTTTACTGGTATATAGCACAAAGAAAAAAAGACGGGGAAGGTCAAAGAAAACATCAAGAAAATAATTAGTTGTGCCTTCGCAAATTTCAAGCACAATGAAAGGCATTGTATTGTTAAACAGCCAAATATAAGAGGAAGATAAACCGTTCCGATGACACTCACTTATCAGACACAGTGAGTGATATTTACTTAAACAGTATTCAATGTGCCTTAAAAACATTTAATTTATCATTGGCAACTAATTGTTTTCCAGCTGATATACAATAAACTGAAATGAACAATTTGCTAAATATATGTTAGACCTGGGTTTGGAGGATGTTAAGCGATTAGGTATAGACCTCTTCGTATGACGGGAACTGACAAGATAAAGGGTTCTGATGCTATCCAGTATTCTAAATTGGATCATATCATTATCTACCAGAGAAACCTTTGGAAGCTCGGTCAAGACCAGTTCATGTCATAGTGAGGGACCGGCTCTTTACTGATAAAAAAAGAGCTTATCAGGTATTATTTGAATTATATAAATTGCTTAATTGTGCTGATTTCCCCAGAATAGATTTGATGCAGGTGGGCTGGGATATGAGTCGCCGTATTGGGAAAGAGTGAATCTGTCCTCTTGTGATAGTATTAACAATTAAAAGCAGACTTGCCCTAATTTACACTGTCCTGTAATCTGTTATCTTGCCAGATCTTGTTATCCTTCTGCGACTGTGGTACTTTAGTTAATTTTACTTACGCTTATATATAGGAAATCTATTTATAAATTGAATGTTATTGAATGTAATGAACCACGTAGACAACAACTGACTGAATATGACTATAACATAAAACATAATTACCTTTCATAGAATTACACTTGAAATTTTGGATCAGAAAGTGTGTGCGTGTTTTAAAAAGATAAAACTCCATGAACAAAGTATATGTTATTATCTGACAAACCAACATAGTATATTTTCTACAACTACACAACTTTGAATGGATATTATTTTCGTATCACCTCTAGTTATATAGGGTATGTAAGTCTCGCTCTATTTTCATTTTCTTTACCGGAATTTGCAACGTAGAACGTATTGAAAACCGAAGACCGTACTCGAAACGCTGTATAACTATGCAAAATCTCATATTTTATGTTTTTTTTCTTAATAACATTATCATGTAGAAATATATATTTGTTATTTTTCATCGGTATTTTTTAACACAAAAAGATGTTTTGCCCTCAACACTGAACTCAACGTTCTCTAAATGACAAGTCTTCATGCTTTTGAACGGTAGACAAGGACCCAATCTCGTGAAATCCATCTAACCCATCTAAAAAGCAGATGCGGCTCAGTAATGAATTTTTATGACATGCTTTATAAGGTCATAGTGATCTTTTAAATATAATGTAAGTTGGCTTATACATAACGATGACTTCTTTTTCATCCGGAGAACTAGATATTTACCCAATAAAGCAATTTATTGGAACACATTTTATTACCTATAAATGGAAGTTTTCGTAATAAATTCGTTTTAATGCTCAGCTAATTTTAAAAAAAGAAGACTTTTTTCCTCAACTACAAAAAAATCTAACATTTTATTTCTTATCTGAAAATAAATTTCCGACTATAAATAGAAGACATGACACATAAATGACACAAATGTATTATGTTATTAATGGTTTGATAAATGATACCATTGGTATGTTGCCACTATTGGCGGAACAAATGTCCCCGAGGGCATTTACCAACCCAGCAGCCAGAACGTACTATATATATCATACTATATTTTTAACCGATTTCACAGTTATACTAAATTTGAAACCCCTAAAACACAGAGCATACATTCTTTGTATGAAACATGAGTTTTACTAATGTAGTTCCTTTAACATATTCTGGTAGAACCTATTAGTCCAGAATTGCCTCCTTATTTAGATATGTTATGTTTTGATTTCTTCTATTGCCTCAATTGATCTTTTGCCAGCATTTTATCAGTATATTCAGAGTTGGCATCGATATTTTTGTGTGACCAGTAAAAGGACGCAGGACGTCTTACTTGAAACGCACATCTTTTTTTTATTATTCCATTGACAGTGGAAGGGAGAAAAAGTAAAGGAATGGCCCTTTGGCTCTTCAGGTTTGCTGAAGGAGACTTTGATAATCTAAGGTAAACTTTAGAAAACTGATAGGATAACTTTTTTTAAATGCATGATACACTGTTGACAAACATTTTGAATGGTAGGAGAAACATTTAGCATATGTATAGGTAAATGCACATTTACTTTACCGAAAGAGGTGACTCTGCTTTGGTTAAGAGTGAATATTAGTTTCACAATTTACAGTGCGCAAAGTAAATATATAAAATGATATCAACCAAATGAGACCTAATCAAGAACGATAACTCTGGCAAAAAAAACCTATTTCACATACAATCTATATAATTTTTATCTCAAAGGTGCAAAAAGTACCTAATGAAAAACAAAGACGGGTTATGTGATCAGTAACTGTATTATTACCAGAAGTAAAACTGAATCTGTTGGGTTTTGACATTCATGAATCAACGTCTGTCGGACTTTGATAAAGATTACTTAAATTATAATTTGATTTGATTTTAGAACAATCATCACATATATATTTCATTAATACACTTGCTTATACAGTCAAACCTCGGTAGTTCGAACTCCAAGGGACCATTGAAATGTGTTCGAGTTATCGGGAGTTCGAGAAATTGAAGTTCGAATATTTCCGGATGTTTTTTCGTTGCCGGTCCGAGTTCGACTTTATCGTTAGAAATTGCTTACTTCTTGCGAAGTTGTGTTAGTTCGTTGATCCTTTTCATTCGCTTTCGAAAGATTATGTTGATTTGTGGACATTAAAAATGCTGTGTTCGCTTTTAAAAACGTTCAGATCTCGAGTTCCTTGGTCAATAATATGTTTTTTATCTGATTTTCTTTCATGCTTTCATCATACCGACTTCGGAAAATTCTCGAACTTTAATCAGTACTATGTTAAGATCAAATCTACCTAATTAGTGATGACTTAAGTATTACCTGTAATTAACTAAAATGACATTTACTAATGATAGGGTTTCAGTTTTTCACACCTTTTGTTATCCAAGCTGACAAAATGGCTGACGAGTTCGAGTTAGTGATGGTTATTCTCTAAGATTTACTACCGAACGGACCGACTAGTCAGTTCGAGTGTTCGAGAAATCCATGGTTATTTATATTCCTTATATAGGAGAAAATTTTGGTACTTTGAAGTGTGTTCGAGAAACCCCGGTGTTCGAGCCATCCGAGTTCGAGCGAGTGAAGTTCGACTGTATTATTAAATTATAAATAATATTACTCGAATGATATTTCTATTAAAAAAACAAGGTCAACAGTAATTATTTATCAACGGACGTCTTAAATTTTATGTATAAGTCCATACAGTATTCAGGAAGGAACTGCCTATGGTAGAAGTGATTTATAGTGTAGATAAACCTACCAAACAAGCCTATGTTTTTATTTTATTTTTTTTGTTTTTTGTTCTACATATGTAATATTTTCACGAATAGTAGCATTGTTAACTATATTTTGATTTAAGGTTACTGTTTGATTGGAAGTGTTACTTATTATGAATTTATGTCGAACACTTTGTTTCTCAAGGTTAAAACATGTCTTATCAATACATAGTGACATTACGGCATGCTTCCAAAGACCTACAAAAGGTTTTCCAAGGATAAAGCAAAGCTTTGGGTCAGTCACCCAGATTTAATGACTTTACATTTTTCTGTGATTTCTTTTCGAAACTGAATAATATTTTTGTCATTTTCTATGTATTCATCAACAAAGTTTTAATATTCATGGCAACATATGGTATACATTATATAAGTAATACAGGTCGTATTTTATTGGATATGGCGTGTGTATGTACAAAGGAAAATGGCCCATGGAATATAATCCCATTTATAATGACGTCATTACATTTTCCTATCGGTTAAACGGTCAAAATTAGTTACCTGGTCAACGCAATTGTAAAAGATTCAGTTATTTCCGTATCACTGCCATCATTTTCCATTTCATATTAACATTTTAGTAACATATTTTCTTATGTTTCCCGTATTAATGAGATTTACATGAAAAAAAAGAATAGAGGACAACATTTTTTTTAATCAGACAAACCGAACATAATTTCTGTTAGTTTTTTTCTTTTTGTTAATTCTTCGGGTATTTTTTTTATTGAAAGAATTATGAACCCCGTGGTAGTACATGTATATTCAAATTGATGAACCATCTGAACACAATTGTTCCAAAAGTTTTTACATAATATATTTTGTTAAAAAAAGTTATGCGTGATGGATGTATGACATGACTAGGTATTTCAATTTTTAACGACATATGAATTACAAAAATTCCAATCATATTTTCTGCAAATTTCTATATGCTGTACACGTATTTCAAAGAGTAACCTCACATCAACAGTATTAAAATCAAATATATAGGAAGAATTTAATTCCAAAACTATCGAAAGTAGGAAGACGAGAAGGTACAACAATTCAAGGGCCTAATATCAAGGATTAATGAATGAGAACCGAAATTCTAGCGGAACCGAAAGATATACGTTTCAAACGATTAGCTGGAGATAAGACTTAAATAAAAAAAATACAACAAAAACCGGTACAAATCTGAACAATCATAAATTGGAATACTGTCAGCCTGAAGTCGCGGCTTCAATGCATTTTGAATATCTGTAAACAGTGATCTGCCCTATCTATTTTTCATTTCTAAAGAGGGTGTCACTACATTTACATTATCAATTCTAGTTTGTAGAATCATATCTTATACTCGTTTAAATAATAATAATTGAACAGTTTTAAAACGTGCGATTTAAAGTTGAATAATTGTAATATGCTATTATATAATGAGCGTGTGAAACGATATCATTCACATCGAAAGCTCATTTGATTTTCTTTCTATATATTCTCATTAATGCAGGTCCTTAATCCGATATAGTTACATTTTATACTTCCATAGTACAGAACCAGATCATATAATGCTCACGAAACGAGTTAATATATTTTGTTGTAAATCGGATAAAAACCGAATACGACGGTTTGTATAAATAACATATTATTTCCGATTTATAAACCAAACTTGGAGCAGGAATAGACATGACTGGATATGTAGTGTTCGCTCTCCTCTGTTCTGTTATAGCACTTGGTACAGTAAGTAGCTGATTATGCAATGCCAAAAAGAAGAAAATATTGTTATAATACAATTAGAAAGTTAAACAATTACAATTTATGTTGAATATTGCAAAGGGATGTATGCCAATAGTAAGGTTTTAAAAAAAGTTAGAAATAAAGATACAAAAAATACAAGCTTAATTTTGCCCGAACATAACTATACGTAATGTATATAGTAGGTGACGTAAGCATTCATATGACCTGTCAAATGGTAAAAATAATGTACTGACCCAATGTAAGATGATTTATGTCAATGTTCAGTCCTAATTTTTACTGTCAAGAAACTGTATAAACATAAATAAGATATAAAAATGATCTTTGAGACTTTGGTTTTGTCATATATTAAACTCTGTTTGTATACTCTGTGGTATTACTATTTATCGAATGGTCCTGATGTGAAAAAGATGATTCACACAGTAAAATAAATTTGGTATTTTTTAAAATCGAGTGATTAACGTTAATTAAACACAACCTACATTTAAATTGAAATGTAAGACATAGGCACTTTCCAAAGACAAATAATATCTCGTCAATAGTTCAATGGTCGCCTACATCTCAACAAAAACGTATTTGGCAACTTAGTAGAAAATGCATTCATAATGCAAGAGGAACTTGTTTGAAATTTCTAACTTTTTCACAGCCAAATGTGCCACACATGACAGTCATACATTGCTCGATTCAGATGATAATCATATGATAGTGATATGATTCCCATGTGTAAATATTGGTCTAGTTACATATAGTTATCATAAATTTGCAAAAAAATAACATATACAAAGGTGAATTAAAATATTTTTATAATCATATCAAGCTCGATTCATATGATAATCAAATATTGTACTATAATGATTCTCCTTAGTCAGTGCTCCAAGAATTTCCGGAACTTGCGAAGATGCTCATCTATAGCGTTCCCCTATAGTTTACATTGAATAAGTACTAAACAGCATTTATCTCTGCGGAATAAGTCACATGATTCTTTCTTTTCATTACCGCGAAAACCTTAGTTCCCTTTTATTACTCTTTCAAAGAGTTCACGGCCATAAATGTCATTCGAACCAAACACAATGAAGACCTAAATCCAACAACAAATTGTATGACATCAGTAAGAGGTTACTCTTTGAAACAGCCCCGTGCAGGTCCGGGTGTCAAAAGAATAGGCCTGCAGCAGCCCTAAGCTTGTTTTAAAAGGCGACTAAATAGTGCTCAGAAACCTAGCCGGGGCCTAGGCGCTCTGCCCACAGAACAACTGGGATGTGTGCCACAGGTGGTGGAATGGGGTACCCCTGGCATGTTACATGCTGGGGTTGTCAGGCTATAATACGGAAAACCTGACCGCAAACCATAGTGGTGCACCGTGTTGGGAAAGATGCCACGTTCCTCGCACGTTAAAGAACCCTGTTGTGGTATTCGATAGGAGTAGGAACCTTTGCGCTCCGCCACAGGAGGCTAAATTGCCCGACCTTACCCATCCCTCCCTTTTGCTAGTGGCAATCAAAATTTGTCCTTGTGTCCCATCCCGTTTTTCATTTCATCATCATTTCATGTTCATTTGATCATCCGTTTCAAGTTCATCGTCTGAATATAGCTGAAATATTGCTGCTCGGACGTTAAACCCCAACAATCAATCAATCAATCAATCTTTGAAACAGGTTTACATCATACCAGAATTAACAATATTAGTTGAAGCGGCATTTACGTATTTATGCAGTAAATAAGACTTCTTTATATGCATTGCCGCACAGAACATTTTTTGTAAATTGTGTGCATTAAATATTTATATCTGAACTTTGTTCGCTTCTTTCATATTCATTAAATAATTTACCCAGCCTTTATAAAAAAAAAAGCTTTCTTGCCAATTTGTGTCGACTTGGTAACAAGTTCATTTTTAATCGTTTATCACATTGTTTGTAACGTGTAATCGAGCTCTTTCAAATGCATCACCGGAAATGCTCAGAACAATAAATGACAGAAAACGATGCTACAATGATATACCACTATATTAGGGGTGAAACAAAATAGGATAAAAGGAAACTTTTTGATGAATTGAATACGTATGTCCTTGAATGTTTTTAGTATCCAATATATAATTTATGCTAACTTATCGCATTAGATAAACCTTTTCATGTCGTAATCAAATGCTGTAAAAGGTATATTACTAGGCGGTTACCACTATTTGACGTACGGTGACATTACCGTTGACTTACAAATGCAACAGCTGACGTGGAATGACCAAACAACTTAAATAATCACCAAGTTTCTAATCTTGATTTTAGTTACTAGCGTTTATTTTTATTTTTTTTTCGACCAAAGCTCAAATAAAGTTTCTTGATCTTGATCGTCAAAAACTAACTTTTTATATTTGTTGTCGACCAAAGCTCAAATAAATCACACATTAAATAAGAATAACTGAACGCGACATAAAACATTATATTTATAAAATATTTCACGGAAACACCACAGCATAATTACATATATATAACTACTTAACTTTATAATATCTTATGATCTAAACAAAATGTTACCTTTTTAAGCTAAATAAAGCAAACAGCAGAATAAACCAGAGAAATCATGTTTCATGGATCATTACTATTCTAATGAATGTCTAAAGATTGCATTGAACAAATTATCCCCTCACGTATTTTTTTTATAAATTTCTATGTCTGCCCTAATTGTTATATTTTTGTAAATCTAATGTAATTGTGTCTTCTAATGTTTCCTAACTGGCCATATATGCATTTTGATACATGTGTTAGTATTTTAATTTTGAATAATATTTTTTTCGTTTATTATGCTACATCAATATTTAGAATATACACAAAACTGCGTACCAGACCTTAAAACAGTAACTTCTTATCAGTGCTGGTTCTGGCTTCCTGTTTCAATAATTTTATTATGAGGTACTTCTTATAAATTTTCTTATTTTGTTTTTTGTTTTGTGTTTTGTGTTGTTTGTTTTCTTTTTGTTCTTATGCTGCAACTGAGAGGTCACTTCTTGAAACACATAGATGATTGGTATTTTGTAGTTATTCTGTCGGTTATATTAGGACTGTCTTTGTAAGTTGTTAATAATATACTGTGTTGTGATAGCTTGGGAATTGTGGAATTTTGTCCTTTGTGGTATGTCATACGAACATATGAGCCTATATACAATAATAATTGATCATATTTCGTTGAATACCTATATTAACCAATTTCAGGATCATCGGTGACGTCATGAATTGTGAGCAATACATGCACACACTGACGTGTAGTCAAATCAAACACTGTCATTTAAAAGTTACATATTTTGTTATTTCAGGCGACTTACCAGTGTCCACAGGTCAGCCCATATAAATGCGTAGGTTTTATCAACAAATGTGGTCACAAGAACAAATGTCCATCAGGTATGTTTAGAACTACAAGTTATAATATATCATTAACTTATGATATTATGACTTCTGTCATCAATGATTGAAATCATCTTTAGTCAAAATGCAAAGCAATGACATCATCTTTGGTTTTTTTTGCGAAGATAATTGATATCATCTTTAGTCTGGGACGTAAATAGATAACACCTTTGGTGATGGACGTAGATAATTAGCATCATCTTTGGTGTGGGCATCAATTATTGACATCTCATCTTTGGTTTGGAGCCTTTATAACAGACATCATTGTTTTTTTTGGCCTAGTTAACTGACATCATCTTTGGCATAGTGCGCCCATAATTGGCACCATATATGAATTAACATCATCCTTGGTTTGGATGGTGGAAGTTAGGTGTCGGACATGTAACAAATTTGCACTTAACGATTTCTATACTCTATTGATTTTAATCAGAATAACTCCATATGATACATTATATTTTCATAGGTCAGGCGTGTTGTAAATTCGTAACCTCAACATCCTGTGGTAAACATTGTGTAAATGTACACGTCCCGCCACCAAAACCTACCCCGGCACCACCAACAAGTAAGTACAATAAGAAAAAGTCGATGACGTAAAACATAAACAGATAATCCAGAACGTACAAGTCAAACACAGCTAAACATCAAGATAGCAGAAATTCCGTCAACCACAGCTTTACGTCATTGTAGCGAAAACTCCTGACAAGACTGCTTTACGTCAGGATAGCGGAAACAACAACACAACAATCTCATGGAGAAATTAGCTGTTCGTCAAAACTTACTTTCAATCCGTTTGGTAAAAATATCCAAGGTCCGAAAAGCGTCTGACGTTCGAAATTCACTTCAGAAGTTTCAATAATTTTGCAACGTCAAGAAAAAGTGAATGATTTTACGCGACGTTATCTAATTGTCAAATGACGTTTGAATTGAATAATGTACGAGAATTTCGAAAGACTTGCCTGCAGCGATTAGTAAGAGAGGAATCGAACGTCTGCCACGGTATGGAGCTTGGAAAATATCCTCTCATGTTATCAACTGTAACATTCTCTATGATTTACACGATTGATCTACCTCTTGGACGGTTGAATATTACATAATGGACGATGTGATATGAGGACGTTGCCGTTGCTATTAGTTATATGATTGTGTTTCATTTTTTATAAAACCTAACTGATTGAAAGCAACGTTATGACGTTTCTAACGTTGTTTTACAGACACAATTGGTAACGTCATAGAGGTACAATCGATAGAATTTCTGACAGATGCTGAATGTCAAACGGCTACAATATTCCAAAAAAATCGCAGAGAAAATGAATTTATAACTCGTGCAAGAAAATCATAAGATTTCAACATCATAACAAACTCGCGGAGGCTCGTTGTTATGATTGTAAAATTTGATAACATGAGTTGATATTTGCGATTATTCAAACTTTCACTTATTATAAGACATAACTATCAAACTTATCACAAAGACCACGAAAGAATGTTGTGTCACGGGGATTTAAATATAACATTTGAAGCTTGATTTTAGGAAATAAACAAAATATCAACGAATGACGATCTTCCGTAGAATATTCATAATTTCAATAATCCCTTTAGGGTGAATTTCTTGCATAGTGTAAGATATTCAATCTCGGTCACGTAAAACAGTAAAACGACATACTCTCCAAAAGGAGAAAGAAATCGCAGTGAAAAATTTCTTGGATTAAAATAAACGCGGTCTTTATTTCCAAAACTTTTCATTTTTTCGTCATGTTATGTCAATGACAAGTCGGCTCAGACGTCAATGTCTTTGTGCCGTGACATGTTTGCCAATGACCATATTTGGTAATATCTTTTTGTAGATGTGTGCCTTCTACCAAAGGTTACAGGTCCATGTCATGCATATATACATAGATTTTATTATGATGTACACAGGAAAAAATGTCGTAGATTTGGTTATGGTGGATGTAAAGGAAATGGCAATAATTTTGGCACAAAAGCAGAATGCTTAAAAACGTGTACTACAAGTAAGTCAAATTACGGTGTAACTCTTGCATGTAAGTTTCTCTGGCAAACACTGACATGTAAGTAAATCTAGTACAGTACTGATATGTCAGGCACTCTAGTATAGCACTGACATGTAAATAACTCTTGTATGGCATTGACATGTAAGTAACTCAAGTATAGCATTGACATGTCAGTCACTCTGACATTCGATGTCATTTAAGTCACTCTGGTATAACACTGACATTGAAGTCACTCCGGGTATAAGACTGAAATTGAAGTCAATTCTGTATTTCATCGACACAAAAGTCACTTTGGCATTACACTGACATGCAAGTCACTCTAATATAGCATTGATATATCAGTCACTCTAGCATAGCACTGACAAACAAGTCACTCTGGTATTACACTGGCATGAAGTCATTTTGGTATTACACTGATATGTAAGTCACTTTGGTATTACACTGACATGTAACTCATTCTGGTATTACACTGACAGGTAAGTCAATCTAATATTACACTTACATGGAAGTCACTATGGTAAAAGACTGGAATTGAAGTCAATTTGGTATTACTCTGGCATGTAAGTCGAACTAGTATTACAATGACATGTAAGTCACTCTGATATTGCACTGGCTTGCAGTCAATTTGGTATTACACTGACATGGAAATCACTCTGGTATTACTTTGGCCTAAAGTCAGTTTGGTATTACACTGACATGTAAGTAGCTAGTATTGCACTGACATTGAAATCACTCTGGTATTACACTGATATGGAAGTCACTCTGGTATTACACTAACATGCAAGTCACTGTGGTATTTCACTGATATGGGGAACCCCCGCTGTCTGACTGTTTCTGAACCTCGTCAAATAAATTATATATTTTTCGGCAATATACATGTATTGTATATGTATTTTTACATCTCCATACAGACAAGGCTTCTACAATTTATATTTCTCACACACACAAACATATTATTTCAGAATACGACTGCAATGCACCTATTTCAATCGGAAGTTGCACTCATGGAAATTTTCATGTGCATCGATGGGGCTACGACAAGAAAACAAATACCTGTAAGAAATTCTGGTATGCTGGATGCGGTGGTAATGGAAACAGTTTTCCAACAAGAAAACATTGCCGTAAATCGTGTGGTCAGTATGAAAGGGCAACATAACATTAATAATAGAATTAAGTCACTCCAGAAAACTGTAAACCAACCTATACCGAACACTTTGAGATTGATTGTAGAATGTGTCTAGTTTAGGCAGGTGTTCGGTCTATCCAGGTTTGAAATAAGATGAATGGATATAAAAGAACTAAAAGCAGGTGTTTGATATATCTAGAATCCGGTTAAGACAGGTTTCACTCAACTAGGGAGTGCCTAGAAAATACAGAGTAATTTATTTATTCATTCATAGTTACCTACTCCTGCTAAATTCAAGAAAGATGAAACCTTAACCATTTATTCACTAATCGTAGTAATTAACAGTTTGATTATCTGTTAAGTACACATTAAGCGCCAGTCCATGTAAAATGCAGGCACTGCATATATCAGAGTTGGTTCCTGGTGTAGAAAAAAACCCAAAGAACAAATGATGCTTTTTTTTGTCTACACATGCTATATCTTTAAGTGACGATGGTCCTTTCTGTATATTAAGAAAACTATACATTCTTCTATAACTAAACTTAAACAAATCAAAGCAGATTAAGAAATTAAGATAAATCCTGTAAAGTGCCAATTTCATACACAATCTATTGAAATTTTATTTCCAAAGTACAATAACCAAATGACAAACTAAGTCTGTAAGTGTTTCGAAATAAAAGTGACTTGGTTTGGTTTTGACCTCCATGAATCATTTCCTGTCTGGTATATGTATAAAGTATTTCAAGGTAAGATATTAGAGCTGTATCAACCCTTGTATAAGTATTTTCATTTGTACAATCAAGTGTATGAGTGTAGTAACGAATTATTGTTTCATTCAGCTGAATTCTAAAATCTGATTCTAATATTGTATTAGCTGTAATTTATTATTTCCATTTTCTTTATACTTACAGTCCACCGATGTAAAAGGGTAGCTTGTCATATGAGATGTCCCTATGGCTTTGTCCATGATACTTCTGGCTGCAAACTATGTAAATGTAAAGAGCCTGTTTGTCCTGTTATAAAGTGCCCACACTACTGTCCCAACGGATATAACAAGGGCAAAGATAACAAAGGATGTCATTATTGTAAATGTAAAACTTGCCCAGATGAAGTTTGTCCAAAATATTGCCCAAATGGATACGTCAAGGGTAAAGATAGCAACGGATGTTCTTATTGTAAATGCAAAACTTGCCCAGAAGTGAAGTGTCCAAAGTACTGTCCTAATGGATTCGAAAAGGAGAAAAATAGCAACGGATGTTACATTTGTGGTTGTAAACCTTGCCCGCCAGTTGCTTGTCCAAAATTTTGTGCAAATGGTTATGAAAAAGAAAAAGACGCTAATGGTTGCTATAACTGTGGATGCAAGCTTTGCCCACCAGTTGCTTGTCCTAAATATTGCCCATATGGTTTCGAAAAAGAAAAAGACGCTAACGGTTGTTACAACTGTGGGTGCAAGCCATGTGGTCCGTCTTCATGCCCAACTTATTGTCCAGGTGGTTATATTAAAGGGAAAGATAGTAAGGGATGTAAATACTGCAAATGTAAGACATGCCCATCAGCAACATGTCCTATATATTGCCCTAATGGTGTCATAAGAGGAAAAGACAACAAAGGATGTGATTTCTGCAAGTGTAAACCATGCCCGCCAGCCTCATGTCCTAAATATTGCCCTCATGGTGTAATCGAAGGAAAAGATAATAATGGATGCGATATTTGCACATGTAAAGATTGTCCCTCTACAACATGTCCTATATACTGCCCTAATGGTGTTATAAGAGGAAAAGACAGTAAAGGATGTGATTTCTGCAAGTGTAAACCATGCCCGCCAGCCTCGTGCCCATTAGACTGTCCAAATGGCCTTATCAGAGGGAAAGACAACAATGGTTGTGATACCTGTGGTTGTAAACCATGTCCAAAAGTTTCATGTCCAGCTGACTGTCCAAATGGTGTCATTAAAGAACAGGAAAGATTCCAATGTGAAATTTGTAAATGTAAACCATGCCCACTAGTGGTATGTCCAGCTGACTGCCCTAATGGTGTCATTAAAGAACATAAACCATACCATTGTGAAACGTGTAAGTGTAAACCATGCCCACTAGTGGCATGTCCCCACTACTGTCCAAACGGTGTCATTAAAGGAAAGGACAGCTATGGATGTCCGTACTGTAAATGCAGAACATGCGCTCTTCTTAAATGTGTATCTTGTCCAAATGGGTACATAAAGGATTCGAATGGTTGTGATACATGTAAATGTAAGCCATACCTTTGCCGAGGAGTATCATGTACCATACATTGCCCATACGGGTACAAGAAAGATTCTCATGGATGCAAGACATGCAAGTGTCTTCCACCAGTCTGTCCAGCAAGTGCATGTCCTACATATTGTCCATATGGAAAAACTGAAGGCAAAGATGCGAAGGGTTGTGATTATTGTGTCTGTAAGGTCTGTCCACAAGTTTCATGTCCTTCAACATGTCAATACGGATATGACAAGGGAAAGGATAATAAAGGATGTAAATATTGTAAATGTCGGCCAAAACCACCTTGCCCACAGGTGAAATGTTTAGTTCCCTGTCCATATGGGTATGTGAAAGACTCGAATGGATGCCAAACATGTAAATGCGAGAGTTACCAATGTCCACTGGTAAAATGTGCACGTCACTGTCCATACGGTTTCAAAAAAAATTCTCACGGATGTCAGACTTGTGACTGTATTACACCAACTGTACCAGGGAAATGTCCACCAAACCCTAATCCATATCCAGTTTGTCTGCAGGGATTTAAGTCATCCTGTGGGAAAACAAAGTCATGCCCATCATCAATGAAGTGCTGTAGATATAGCTGTGAATCCAAATGTGTTAAACCAGTTTGTAAGTAAAACCTATCATCATGATGAAGAAAAGTGAAATCAAGGTAACCAGGATTAGAACGGTAATCAAAACAAACATAATTCTGGGATAACCAAACGACTCATAAAAATGGTACAAACAATAAAAAACTTGTTATAACGAAATAACGTAAATAGAAACAAAAGTGAATGAGCAACCCGAACTTCACTGAAAACTGATTAGGGGCACCGGTAGGGTAAGTGTTACCTTTTTTTTTTTTGTTTTTATTTTGTTTATTTTTTTTTTTGTTTTTGTTTGTGTTTGTGTTTTTTGTTTTTGTTTTTGTATTTTGTTTTTATAGAGACATCCCCTGAGTTGCTTAAGTGCAACATCAAAAAATTGATTGAAAGGAAATTGTCCACACAATAACGACAAAAGTAATTTAATTTTAGTGCTATTCTTTGTAAGAATTGGGCTGTGGGTGAATCATGGTGTGAAAAAACACACATACACAAGTCTTTCCATTATTATATCTGAAATGCAAAAATGCGACAACAACAAAAATAAGTGTCAATAATTCGAGGTATTAAGTATATGAAATGTCGCAATTTTTATCAAAGGTAGATAATTCAGTTTCCCCCTATTATTTTGCAGTTATTTTAAACTCACTTTTCTGCATCCTTTGACACTTCTGCGACAAACGAATTGTCCATTCGTCATAAATATACCATAAAGTATCTGCCAACAAGTTCGTGTTAATTTTTTTATTAGCATGGCTAGTTACTTTTCATTTTTTCTAATTCTTACGAATTCTAGCACTTATTACATGTATCTCATGATAGGTCATTATCCTTCAATCCTCATAATTAGATAAGCTTACTGAGAGAACAAAATGCAAATAATTCAATAAGGCAAAAGACTTAACGCACACAAAAAAAAAACAGAACAAAACAAACATTTGTATACAGCAGTCAAAAAAGTTTAATTTGGCAGTTGTTTGAGGTATGTTAAACCATTGTTGTGACGTCAACCTATTGTTAAACCGTGGATTCATTTTTACAAATCAATGGAAGCCAAACAATAGACAAAAGTCAGTAAGTAGTTTTTAGAAAGTAAAAGCCGTTGTTTGATTCATCAATACGCCACTAATTACCAACAGGACTAACGGAAATATTCGGTCATTTTGATTAACGTTGACTTCTGAGTCTATGTTGGGTTTTCGCTAGACCTATCGACTTTTTTCAAGCGCTGTCGCTTGATTGTACTCTTCGCTTACTTCGAAAAGACGACCTGTGACGTCAAAGATCAATTGTCCATTATTAATAAGACCGTACATGCATGTCCGTTGCAGCTATAGGTCGGACGAAATCGTTTAGAGTGGATTTTTTTGGATTTAGGCGTCTATTGCATGTTTCTAACGACCGGAGTCATTTTAGGTGACATATTCTTTGATTCTAGACAGAAATTCAAGAAAATACAATCATTACATAGTAAATTTGATTGTGAGAAAATGTTATATTAAATTGATTACTTTTTCGAGATAAAATATGACACGCATAGTACATCGAAAAGTAGACAGCTACGAAATCGTGTCAAGGGTACCCGCTTTCGATGTATGAAGTCCAAATACTGAATAGAAAAAAAATGAAAGTCAAGAATGTTACTTTTCCCTTTAGGATACGCGTTTACAAAACCTCTGGAATCCTTGTTGATAGATGAAAACTGTCCAGCTAAACTTACATGCCATTATACTTTCATACGAAAAGGATACAACACTCTCGTGGGCAAATCATTACGTAACGGGAATGATAATTATATGTATATAATGAAATATAACTCGTTGTGGAAAAGAAAACAGAATGAATTTATATCTTCTTTCAATTTGAATTGACCAAATTAATCTTCATCGAGACAGACCTTTTAACTTTTTTATTGGACAAAGATATAATGATTAAAATGCCGATCGGAAACTCTTAAATAGTCAGATCATCTATGATCTGGCTGCAGTACTCTGTGCCATCAACTGTTTGCACATCGAAGCGGTCATTATTCCACTCGTCTTTTAGTTTGTATTCAGTTCAGTTTCCTATGCATTTTGACGGACCACAGACCTAAATTTTCGCTTGCAAACAAATGATAATCAGGTGGTAGTGAGAAACATAAAAAATGTATGTAAATCATGTGATAAACATCTTTAATATGCAGCATATGAGAATCATAGCATTCTACACGCTAATCAAATAATTCTAATGCCAGACACGCATGGCTGAGTTTTAGGTATTTTCCAACAAATGTACAAAGATATGTTTTTGCAATACATTATTTTTCATAATTTCAGATTAACGGTCGTGGTTTATTGTGGAGAGAAGAGAACAATTTATTTTCCCCAAAAAAGAGATGAAAGGAGAATATAAACTTTTTAAAACATCCATGATATTTATTATTTGATTTCCGCTATATTTTCAAATTAAATAGATGAAAGTAATTCCATCAAACCGAGTTAACTGAACATTTTTCCATTATGATGGTTAGTTACTACAAGAAACACAAATTAAAATTGATATTTCAATAGGTTGTTTCACAGCTTTTTACATTTGATATTATGTTTCCCTTAGAATGCCAGTATAATATGTGTGCGTGCAAGCGTGTGTGAATCACCCCCGGTCGCCGCTACAAGCTACACTATAGAAACACTTTGTGGACGCAATTCCTCAGATACCGCTCATTGGCTTTTGTTCAAACTCGGTAGGACTATTAGTCGAGATATATATACTTGATTATAATTCGCCCCTATTTCTTTCGACAAATTTTACAGAAGTTATGGGACTTTTTTTTTAATTTGTACATGCTACACTATAGGAACACTTTGTGGCCTCCTCGGATACCGCTCAACGGATTTTGTTCGAATTTAGTGGGTAGTCACCATATGTAGTTTGTCATAATGCGCTGTCATCTTGATTCAACAAATTTAAAGTAGTTATGTGACTTTTGCAGTTTTAACTTTTGTTGCGGCGGCGGAGGACATATGGCTACGAGTTGCTTGTTCGGATAACAAATAACTTTACATATCAATATATTGTACGAAGACATGGGATTCTTTAATCATGCATTCCTTAGTGGCGAAGATCTGAATGCTTAGACTGAATGACAATTGGTTTCTTTTTTACATTCTTAAAAACGGGAGCCTGCCTTTATATCCTCTATGGATCCAAACATGTGTTGGTACGATAACTGTGAAATACATGATAACAAATTAAAAAAAAAAACAAAACAAAACATATAAAAAAAACAGCCTAAACGTGAAACAATTCCTGTTTACTTGCACAATGTAGCGAATCGATTAAAATAGATTTCGTATAAAAACTGAGCATAAATAAAACCAGCCGGTACACAAAAACCAAAGCACTGCCAATATGAACTCTCTAAAAAAAAACGAGAGTGTCATTGAAGGGTTAGCATGTCTTGATCCATCTGTCATATTGATAGTTTCTATTCCATGTCAACTGTTTGTTGAAAATGACTTGTTTATTGTTTGGGTTTTACAGCGTCTTTCAGTAAATGAAGACCTGGACAATTGACAAACTTTATATCAAACTTAGATTTATATATAACCAGCATACATTTGTCAAAGAGACAACAACCCCATGAAACTGTCAGCCCAAGGCCATGCAGCTATTGGTCTTCAATGAACGACAAGGATACCCTAACACCACAGGGCAGGCTGCAGCTGGCCCCAAAAATCATTATACACAGGTACAGCGAAAGAGTGGCCCCTATACACTCAAGTAACATAAAAATAAACTTAAAGTGAAACAAAGCAAGACAAGACATACAGAAATTCCTGGGACAGACGCGAAAAATGCGGCGGGGTACAGTACTTTGGTGTGATCACAACGATTCCCCTTTAAAATCTGACGTCTGTGGAAAAAAATATTACACAATATTAAACACACCTAAAAATCAATTTAAAAAGGTTTGAGTCCTTAGTTACAACGGTAATAAAGAAACTGACTATACATTTCACGGATGTACAAACTAGACTACTAGCAGTTAACTGACATGCCAGACCAGGCCAAACTTACAAAAAGTTATGTCCCAATCGTATGTAAAATCAATCCCAATTCTTCCCATACGGGATTGAGAACCACGGTACATAATAAGGCAAACAATAAGGACACAACCCATGTCATGCCAAGAAACTGCTAAATTTTGTTTTAATTTCTTTGTTAAAACCCTACGAGCGTATCAATGCGAATACCAAAAATCATTAACGATTTAACAACAATACCATACCTATATCCCTTACGAATGAGTTTTTCGTGCTTTGTATCGGTTGAAAAAAATGAGAATGTTTTTACGAGCTTTTGATATCGAAAACTTTGATGTAGTAATTTGTAGGTTGTATGAAGATTCTTTTTATTAATATCCGAAACATTGTTACAAATACGAGCAAATCGAACCAATCCCACATTATCTATGTTACAAATTCCATGATGCAAATTTAAATTATTGGGATTTGAAGATTATCGCATTTATCACAATGACTAAAATATTGGAAACATTTTTGAATTTACATCAGCTTTTTGTATGAAGGTTCAGGTGGTGATACCTATAACGTTTAAAATACGTAACACTTCAGTGGACGTCACAAGGACATAATTTATTCTAAATCTGCACATGGTATATTTCATTGGCGGATGCAATCGGCTTTTATAGAAGGGAACCCAATTTTAAAAACAAACTTCGCGGAGAAATAAGCAATATAATAACTTGGTAACTTTTTCTTGATCCGCCTCTGATATCTGGCCCTGGACACAGAGAGTTTTGACAGTCTGATATCTGGCCTTGGACACAGAGAGTTATGACAGTCTGGCCCTGGACACAGAGAGTTATGACAGTCTGATATCTGGCCCTGGACACAGAGAGTTATGACAGTCTGATATCTGGCCCTAGACACAGAGAGTTGACAGTCTGATATCTGGCCTTGGACACAGAGAGTTATGACAGTCTGATATCTGGCCCTAGACACAGAGAGTTGACAGTCTGATATCTGGCCTTGGACACAGAGAGTTATGACAGTCTGATATCTGGCCTTGGACACAGAGAGTTATGACAGAAAGTGTCACAATTTCCCCTTAAAATATCACAGACAACAATTACATTGAATAAAGCGTCATTAAATAAATATTTTTAATGCCTACTATTCGGATCTTTGTGATGTATGACATTTGTGATGTATGATTATTTGTGATGCTACACAACAAATTTAAGCCTTGAGTAAAACAACGTATTTTCGTTGTTGATTTTTTTTCATTTGTTTTATTTCACCATAATTTGCTCTAAAGAAATGTTCACTTCACTTCCCGGATAACAACTGTAAGCCAAAACATTGTTTAACGTCAGTCTACTTCAATCCATTAGAATATAAAGCTAGATATCCATCATATTGTTTATGTAAACTTTCGTAACTTCGTTTGTATTTTAAGAGGAGCGTGGCACAAACGTTGCAATATGAACAATGCAAGATTGATTAGGTATATTTATTATACATGTTGAAAGTTAGTACATCATCGTACTTTAAATAACAAGGCTGTAAAAATTGTAACATGATAAGTATATTAAAACGGTATTTACATGCAAATATAGAATGAATTATGGAACTGATCAAAGGAATACCATAAAACATAATTGTTAACTGGGAATACAACTTTAGTGCATTGAATACTTCCCGTGCTGGTAAAAAATCGTCAAAATATTCGACCTGTCAAAAACCAAATAAAAGTGCTATTCCCTTAAGGGTGTGTGTTCCTTTTTGGTCAAATCAAGGAAAATCGATTAACTCACAAAGTCTGTCTGTGAACTCACCCTAAAGGGTGTGTTTGTATTAAAAAACAATGTAATTAATGGCATTACATTTTAGAATGTGTTTGTACCTGACATATTATCATTTAGAAACCAGTCATGTGTTATTCGTCCACTTACGGTTACGTCATTTGCTCAGGAGAAATGGCAATATAGTAAAACAAAACAGTGGTTAACAATGTGTACAAAAAGACTAGATTTAAGAAACAATGCTGTATACTCAATGCATCTTATGATAAGAAACGTGCTTGACGTGATAACAAATATGGCACTTAAAATTCCTGAGTAGTTGTTTTTAAGCATACATGTACGTATGTATTGATTAAACCATATAATGGCTATGACCTTCACCCTTTGACCCGATCATTCATTTCATGAACAAGTATAAAGAATGATACCCGTGAAGAGTTCGTAGGCAAGATCAATATGTGCAAGTACTTGTCCTGTAACAACATCACCATGATATTACACTGAACCGATGCAACATGGTGTGGTCTGATGACAATGTATTGGCCTAGATATCGGTCACACATAAAATCATACGCCACCGGTTTGAGTTACGTAGGTATCGAGTACACCTGTGGCTTGCATGGCAAAGGCTATGGCGATCCCACCTCCAAACATGGCTGGCACTGCCACGAATGACATCCATATCAACAGACCCATTCCAGAGATTCCATGACCACTAAAAGACAAAACCATACATTACACAACAATGTTTTGTGATTTGTGTGTCTTGTTACTGACATAGGAGGAAGGTCTTTTCTTTAGTACATTATAGTAACAGCAAAATGATTCAAAAAAGCTTCTGTCAACTCAATCCTTTACCAGTATATAGCCTGCATTCATAACATAAAAATGAAAATACCAGTAGAACAGAAGATTTTGAATTTTAAAAGATCAGAACTAATACTGACGTCATGAAAGCTGATGTAGCTGCATATCTACTGTCCCAAATCTAGACTATAGTACCCAATAATGATAAAAAAAAAAGATTAAAGGGTCTGAAAATGATCTAAGTTTACATTGAAGTCAATATAGCAATTTTATTTTTGCAATTTGTGTTCTTTTTCGGCTGTTGTATGTATTTTGTTTTTCTTTGTTAATTTTTACTGTTTTGTTGTTTCTGTTCGAGACATCGATATCACTGTATGTGTGTTTCTCCGTAGTTTATACTTAGACCTATCAATGTCTTACTAGCGTAGAGTAGGCTTGTAACATACCTCGTACAACCGGAAGCAAATCTAGCCCCAAAAACCATGACAAAACCACCCAAGAACGCCGTATGTGCCTGGACACCATGACTACTAGATAACGTAGATGATGATATCGCCGACACTAGACCTCCTATAACTGCCCCTGACACCATAAAAACCTGTCAATAAAAAGCATAAAATTACTGCCCCTGACATCAGACAACCTGGCAATCGGAAGTTTGTAGTCATAACTGTCCTTAGCAAAATAAACACATATCAGTAGAAAGTTAAAGCTGTAGATGAACTTCCATTGAAAATTAAACAATATACCACTGAAATCCGTTCACATAGTAGTAAATTGATAAAAAAAAAAGCGTTTTAAATACGAACGCAGTACCATATATTTCTCGTGTGAGATATCCGCTCGTCAATAGGGTATGTAAGTCTCGTCATGTGACCCGGTGATTTCACGAGAATGGGTCCTAGTCTACCATTCAAAACCGTAGATATTTGTCATATAAAGAGCGTTGAGTTCAGTGTTAAGAGTAAAAAAACTTCCTGGGTAAAAAATACCAATAGAAAGACAAATAACTATTTCTACATGATAAATGTAGTCAGGAAATTCATAAACTAGAAGATTTTGCATTGTTATACAGCGTTTCGAGTACCCGGAAGTAAACAATAAAATACAGATCGGTCTTCGGTTTTCAATACGTTCTACATCGGAAATTCCGGTAAAGAAAATGAAACTATAACGACACTTACATACCCTATTGACGGAATTCTCACACTCCTGGGAAAAATCTCAGATTTTCAATAGATACTCGTGATACATATTATAGACTGCTTCGTACCTGCCACCAGTTCCCCACTCCCAGTCTTTTACTGGCTAAGTATGGGAACAGTTTCTGTAGTTTTTCTGTTACCACCCATTGTGATACAATTGTGACGTATGCACTACTTCCGCCTAATGTGTCTGTTACAGCCAACACCAAGGGTATCTGTACTGCGCCGATTATAATGCCTGTGAAACGAATCAGACTTGATATTCTGCTAAAATCAATCTCAGAATCAAAATAAAAGACAGTCATCAGTATTGTATTAAAATAAAATTCTAACTATATCTAGACAAATTTGGGATAAATGGAACGGTCAATACATATAACTTAATTTTTACATCTAGATACAAATACATATTTCTTGGTAGAGATTCCTCATACTCTGTGAAAAATAATTCCAAATCATCTTCCAAATATACAGATGAAGATGTTTACAAAATGCTGGAATTTTTAATCGACAACATATTTGTCCAGTGTGGTGGACGCGTTTTCAACAAACGGTCGGCATTCCAATGGGAACAAATTGTGATCCTCTACTAGCAGGCTTACTCCTTCACTCTTATGAGGTTGACTTTATGGCTGATCTAATCCGAAAGAAAGAATATCGTTTAGCTAGACCCTTTAATCTCAGTTTCCGATATATAGATGACGTACTATCTTTAAACAATCCTAATTTCGGGGATTTGATACATCGCATCTACCCCAAAGACCTTGAGATAAAGGATACTACAGCCTCATATCTTGACCTACACTTAGAAGTCGATGGTAAAGGAAAGTTATTGACCAAACTTTACGATAAACGTGATGACTTTTCATTCAGAATTGTTAACTTTCCTTTTATTTGGGGCAACATCCCTTCAGCAATTGTGTATGGAGTGTTCATATCAAAACTCATACGTTATGCCAGAGCTTTCCAAAACTACTCAGACTTTTCGTATCGTGCTAGTCTTCTAACAAATAGGCTTCTGGAACAGTGTTATTTTGCTACAAGATTGGAGTCATCACAACAGAAGTTTTATGGTCGTCATCATGAACTCGTGGATCCATCTGCGCCATAAAAAATGATTTGTTCAACGTGTCATTGTTTTCCTTTCCTCGTTTGTCTACCCCAGATATGACTTTTTAATGAACAACTCGGCGGTTGTTTCTAGAAAAGCAGAGGACGCTTACCCTACCGGTGCACCTGGTCCATGCTCCCATGCCAGAACCTTGGTTCCCTTGATTCATCTTAGTTACAATATTTTTTTAAATAATATTTATACTAAAAGATATATGCAACTATCACATGATACAATCATGTTCATGCTGGCTCGTGGAAAAGACAGCTTAGTGGTTGCAAAGTTGCGAGGAATATACTTTTTCACAGCAAAGAGTATAAAGCGTTCAAACAGATTTAAAAAATACAATGTTACAAATACCACAACAAAAGAATTCATACCTGAGGCATACGGTGTCCATGATACAGCTGTTATTACGTTTGAGGAAGACGGATTCGTCCGCTGAAATAAAGAATTATGGTTGGGAAGTGGTTATAGCGAAATTAGAAACTAAACGCAACGAGGAAAGAAAGTAGCTATAAACAAAATATCAGTAGTTTTGAAGACGAGACAGACAATGTCACACTTATAAACCGGATAGGGTTAGATGTGATATCCTGAAGAGACGTTCAAATTGAAGTTATTCTGTTTATCGGCGACTTTGGATTTTGCCGATATATTTTGATATTATGACAGTGGCCTGAGATAGAAAGTAACAGTGGTTCAACGTATGCTGTAATATTTGTATAATTGGTATTTTTAAAAATTAAAAGCAGAATAACACAGAATGTCCTATTAAAACATTGAGAGTAAATAGAAATATTTTTCATAGTATTTTTCATTCCCAAGAGCCTTAATTGCTCACCTGGTTAAAGTTTGTCTTTCAAGGGTAATAAATTTAACAAGGAGATGTCCAACAATTTTGACTCAAGAAGACTTTGGTATGACTTATCATAAGGATCATTTCAGCAATCGAAAGTTTCTTTCTATCTATTATAGGTTTCAAGATATTGGCTGAAAACTGTAAAAAAGTCATCTTTCAAGGCAAGAACTCTTACAAGGAGTCGCCTGACAACTTTGATTCCTGAAGACCTTTGAAGGCCTTATAATAAGGATCATTTCAGCAATTGACAGAGTTTGGCTAAACGTAACGATTTTGGAGATATGTGCGAAAAACTACTGATCTCTATTTTTAGTTATGGGAGCCATGTTTTTCGATGGATCAAAAATCCCCACATCAGTTCTATGCAGGATATCACAAGGAACATTCATACCAAGTCTGGTTTCAATTGGCCAAGTAGTGTCAGAGGAGAAGATTTTTGAAAGAAATAACATTAAAAATAGCAAAAATCGTTGAAAAAGGGCAATAACTCCAACATGGCTTAACGGATTCAAACCAAAACTTGATCAGAGATAGATCTCATCATGCTGAACACTTTTATCCATGTCAGAATTTAGCTAAACCTAATGGTTTTGGAGATATATGTGAAAAACTACTGTCGCATCCCTATGTTCAATTTTTAGTAACGGCGGCCATGTTTTTCGACGAATCAAACATCTCCACATCAGTTCTATGGAGGATACTCCAAGGAACATTTATACTAAGTTTGGTTCTAATCAGTCAAGTAGTTTAACAGAAGAAGAGTTTTGTACAATTGTTAACGACGACGACGGACGCCAAGTAATGGCAATAGCTCACGTGGCCTGGTGAGCTAAAAAAGTGAATATATTTCTCTCAGATTCTTCTGTCTTCGAATATTCTTACTTTGAATGGTAAAATAAAGCTAGTTAATGACGTCACAGTTTAGTGGCACCGTAATCAGTAATACAATGACTTACGTTTAGTAAAGTTATATCTTTTGTCCACGGCCAATAGTATTCGTTCAGAAAAACAATTACAACAAGTACGATAACCATTGGTAAAGCTATCACAAAATATGGCACGTTCAGTGTCTCCGGTATACTGTAAAAAATAATTTCATCTTTTGGGTGAAAATTATCAGAAATGTGCAAACTTTTCTGTTTTTATAGCTACATTTATTAGGGATGTTTATGACATTTGACATAAACTGGTTTTTGGATCATTTATATTCTTAAACTGAGAATTTAGTGTAAAATGCATCAAGTATTTCGTACGACACAAGAACGATTACAAAACAAAAGAAATTTCCTTCTCACTATCATTGAAACAAAAGTGTGGTATAAAACACAACTGCGGACTCGTATATATAGGTTTTGTGTGCACGAAATTTTGATTCACAAATTAAACTCCCACTCAAGAGCGCAAGTCTGAAATCATGGATCATTCCCTGATGTAACTCGTTTTTAACATAAAAAATAAAAAAACGATATTCCAGCAGACAAGATCAAAGACAGATACAACAGATATCAAAGAGTCAATCAGATGTGTCCAATAAATAGTACACAGTTTGACCTAATTATATAATGTTTGTTGGGTATCAATTTCTCATATTGTAACATAATCAATTTCTAAAGAAATATTTAATTGTACAATGTTCATAGTGACTTGGCAAAATTCTTTATTGACGGTTGAAGGAACTTTTCTAACCTTTCTAACCACAAATTACTTGTAGAGACGTTTACATGTTTACTCGGAATGTATCGGCTTTAAACCAGTGTAAAGCAAACAATAGATCACAAAGATGTCATGTTATGACTTGTAAATATCGTTTGTCAATGTGCTGTCTGTACAAGCATCACACAATAGTAGCTGTTTACCTCAGTTTCTGGAGTGGCTTCTTTGGTCGTGTTATTCTCTGGATGAATGGGGCCAGAATTCCATATATCAGGGCTCCCAACAAACAACCAAGTAATGTCAAAACTGGAAGAGAAAGGCGGTCAGTTACAGACATGTTCTTATTAGTATTTATAAAAATCAAGGTACTCAAGTGCTGAATCAATTTATAACGATTGTTTAATTTTTACGCCCCAAATAATCGTCAAATTGCATTCTGATCACGAAGGACATTACAAAAAGAACACACCCATTTCATAATACATCGTAGCAGTGTGCCAGTTTGCGTAATATTCAAGTTCGATGTCGGTTTACATGGAACACCTAGATGAATGAACACAAAACTCTCCGACAAACTGCGTAATTGAACTACAAACTACTAGTTGGCCTTTCCCGGTTTCTAAATATTTTCAAGTCGAATTTCAATTTATCGACCACCAGGTCGAAACTGTCTATCAAATCATTCAAAGTTAAGCTGCCACAATCATTGAAATAAATCATGTCTTTAGATACATGCCCCTCTCAATAGCTACGTTCCTCAGTTGATAAGCTGTATAGCTCAAGTGCTACAAGTTATCGCATAGACATTTATGTGTCATTTTAAGATAGTTTCTTATCTTATGCATTTAGTTCCAGACACACGCACATTAACATAAACGCCAAAGTCTTATAATACAATTTCAAGTTATGTACGGTGCAGACAACACTAGCCATGGAGCACCTGTAGCACCTACAGCTCTATTATCTTCACACATGCCCAAAATACCCAAATAGAATTATTATTACAAAAAACAATATAATCAGACAACAGACTGACACCCGATAAATGCATTATCGAAATTTTTACTGATAATAGATTAGAGGTCAACTATTTTTAATTGGATTATTGTTAATACAAATATACAATCCTAATTAATCAGCATTAAGTGCTAAGTAAAAGTTGTTCATTGAGTTTGTTTATTGGCGTAAATAGGAAGTAAATTTGATATATACCTATGAAATGGACTTAACTATCTGCATTTGAAACTAAATGGGGTATGCCAATGGGACTAGATCGCTGCGGTAATGTACATGTAAGATAATTGCAGATGCTATCAGGCTTTACAAATCAAGGCTATGGCGACTGCTATATCAATGCTGATATTTGATCTAAATTGCTGATAAATAATATATTTGACATTTCATAGTTAGTTTTTTTTTGTTGTTTTTTTTTTTGTTTTTTTTTTGTTTTTGTTTGTTTTTGTTTTTTTTTTTGTCAAGAAAACCTGGCAATTCCTTTTGCAATATTGCCACTAATAGTAATAAATGTGTTTTTAAAGGAAACACAAGGAGACAAGGAATGTATGTCTTTTTATATGTCTTGTGTGCAATGTGTGTGTTGATTGAGTAGGTAATTAGGCAATCACATAAGAAACCAAGAAGGAACCGTTAAAAAAAACTTTGTTTGTCCTAACATTTTGTATTAATTTACTGCAGTATTTTGTATATTTCGACTTGAGGATAAAGACACCAACACAGTAACTTAGACTTTACACAAATACACACCATCAATAACAATCGCACATAATATATCACCGTAAAATGTTACCATACACATGTAATATCAACATACTTGCGTTGGGTACCCATGTTCCCACTTGTATAAGCACCATGCCAGGACACTAAAATAAAAAAAAATGTTTGTAATCTACACGGTCATCATGACAATAAAATTTGAAAAAAAAACAACGTTTGTAAATATTACACGATTATCCGTTCCCTAAAATAAAAAAAAAAGGTATATAATCTACACGACCACCCGGACAAGGAAGTAAAAAAATAAAATAAAATAAAATAAAATAAAAAGACAATTGGGACACTATATATTACATCTGCGAAGGCAATTTTCAAGAGTTTAACTGCAGGTCAACTGTCGGTATTTTACATGAGATAAACGGTGGGTAATTTATAGCTTTTAAGTGTAATTATTTGTAAGTTTTTCTAAAATCGTAAATACAAAGGCAATATCATGTTAAGAGTAAAACCACGTTGGTAAAACATAAGTATTTAAATATTATTTATCATTTATATGTATGATTTACTGCTGTTTGCCCATCTAGTGATTTATTGCATGGCGGGTTATCATTTTAAGCAGAAAAACAGCCTGGAGACAACGGGTTATAACATTTGAAGTGTTTGTAAGTAGGGAACTTTGAATTGACGAGGGTTGCAAGTCAATATTATAGCGCAGTATTTTATATTATTTGCTGCTTTAGAAGCATTGCTTGTCACTATGTCAGTTCTCATGTAACTGAATGCCCCATTATGTAAGGTTTCAGACGTTATATAAATTCCAATATATCCATTTTATTTCATAGGCATTCCAAAATAATGAGTATAATTGGCGTTTTAAAATAATATACTTGTTTGTGTTTTAAAAAATAGATGTCTGTGTTTGGTTAAATGCTAGTAACTTTCAGAAATTTTGCATTAAGGTCATATTAGTTGCCAGGATAATAAAGGCCCGACGCTTCGAAAGACTGTTTAGGTTTTGATAGACAGTCTTAATCGCCTGAGAGACTACTTTCGACAGAACATACCATGCTATTCAGAGGTTATCATAGTAGTTTACTTACTGCCCCACTGATGGTCATTCCGACCCCAAGGATGAACGCCCCAACAGCTGACGTAATAAAACTCTTCTCACAGAAACATTCTGTGTACGCTTTAATTGCTCTGTTGAACTTTTCCTTCGTGGGAGGTAACACAGACAATAATACAAGACCTAGCTGGCCTAGAATGAAAAATCGTTATGGTAAAAAGATGGTATAATTAACCCATGCAGGTCTGCAAAAGAAATGTCTGTGGTAACACCGAGATAAGTTAGAGACCGTAGCTTGGTATAATGTGTAAGTATCCCATGCTGGTCTTCACACGAAATGTCTATGGTAACGTAAAGTCTAGTACAAGACCTTGGTCTAGAGTTGGTATAAGGTATAACTAGCCCATGCTGGTATGTTTCACAATTCTATTTCACCACAAACAACAGAACTAGGCTTAATCTAACACATCAAAGAAAGTTGCTTACATTTTTCCTTGGTTGGTAGATGTACGTGCGGAGTTGCGATATAATAACTAGACATAAACTTGTCAGAACTCAATGTTAGATCATTGTACTGTCTATTCAATTGACTTTTCTGATCAGCCAATCAGATTTCATGATTTATTCTCTTTTTTGTAAAGCACATAGTTATACCTTGTCTACTATACATGACAAGTATGCTGTCGTACCAGCAGACAAAGCCCAAAACAACATTTTTTGTCCGCAAAACGTTTTACGGCCAATGTTTATTATCAGAGGTAGACGTAGAAAATAATAACAGTGATAAGACCTATCCTGCTACCACACTCTCCAAAGAAGAGATTGTGGAAAACCATAAATCTATGCTATCCTCTTTTGGTCTCTCTACAAAGGACGATAATTGTGATTTACCGTCTATGTACTGGATTCCTAAACTCCACAAGAATCCATACAAACAACGTTTCATAGCTGGATCTGCAAAATGTACCTGTACCACTAAACCTCTTTCAAAACTTTTAACTTCCATACTCACAACTGTCAAAGAGGGTCTGCAGTCCCACCAAAACACTTGTTACTCCCATATTGGTATTAATTCAATGTGGATCCTGAAAACTTCGAAAGATTTTTTGGAGACAATCAGTTTAAGACTATCATCTGAATATAATAGCATTAAAACCTATGATTTTTCAACACTGTATACTTCTATTCTCCATACTAAGTTTAAATCCCGACTTAAGAACATTATACATCGTTGTTTTTCCAAATAAAGATGGTACTCCTAGATACAAATATATAGTTCTTGGTAGAGATTCTTCATACTTTGTAAGAAACAATTCCAAATCATCTTCCAGATATACAGAGGACGATGTTTACAAAATGCTGGAATTTTTAATCGACAACATATTTGTTTATCAACAAACGGTCGCCATTCCAATGGGAACAAATTGTGCTCGTTTAATTGCTGACCTATTCCTTCACTCTTGTGAGGCTGGCTTTATAGCTGATCTGATCCGAAAAAAAGAATATCGTTTGACTAGATCTTTTAATCTAAGTTTCCGCTATATAGCTGACGTATTATCTTTAAACAATCCTAATTTCGGGGATTTGATAAATCGCATCTACCCCAAAAAGCTTGAGATAAAGGATACTACAGACACTGTGAAGTCAACATCATATCTTGACCTACACTTAGAACTTAGAAATCGATGGTAAAGGAAAACTATTGACCAAACTTTACGACAAGTGTGATGACTTTTCTTTCACAATTGTCAACTTTCCTTTCATCTGTGGCAACATCCCTTCAGCACCTGCGTATGGAGTGTTCATATCACAACTCATACCAGAGCTTGTCGAAACTACGCAGACTTTTGGCATCGCGCTAGAACTCTAACAAATAGGCTTCTGGAACAGGGTTATGTTGCTACAAGATTGAAGTCATCACTACAGAAGTTTTATGGTCGTCATCATGAACTCGTGGATCGTTATGGTGTATCCATCTGCACCATGAAAACTGATTTATTCTATGGGTCATGGTTTTCCTTTCCTCGTTTGTCTACCCCGGACTTGACTTTTTATAAGCAACTCGGTGGGTGTTTCAAAAGTCATCACGTTTGTCGTAAAGTTTGGTCAATAATTTTCCCTTACCATCGATTTCTAATTAAAGGTCAAGATAAAAACCAGAAACTTGCATGTCAGAACCCCACCGATCTGACTTTGTTTTAACACTCAAGGATGCCTTCTCTATTTGAAAAGACAATTATTTGATCCCCGCATCACTGGCTTTGCTCAGATTTTTTTCAATAGAATCTTAGAAAAATGAGGTTTTTGACAGAGTTATCTGCCCCTGAAATGTTCATTTTAGTGCATTTCAATGAAATTGTAATTCAACGGGCCAGCATGAAATGGAAAATCTTGAATGTCTTCAAATTAAACTATCAAAATGATGGTTTTTTCATACCATGTTTAATCCACTGCCTGATTTTTACAGATACTGACACTTAATGGGTGGATCCAGGATTTGAAGTAAGAGTGAGCGCAGTGTTGCTTAATTCTAATTATAGCTGTTTTTTCTAATAATAAAGATATGCTTACCTGCTGCCACTGCTGATAAGAACATCTTTAACATAATAAACATTTCAAAAACCATCTGACCCCGTATGGACTCTGGTTCAAAAACTGAAATATTGAGCAGTCGTATATATGTATCATGATTCTATGTGCATTTTTGCCGCAGTATAAATTGGAACAATTACGAACGCACGGGCGGACTGTTGCACCGACCGACAGACTAATAGGCAGTTCAGAAACATTAGTATGTAGTATAAAGATAAAGGTGTATTTTATGATGTAATGGTTGCAAGAAATACACATTTCCTTTATTATCTTTATACACAGTCTAATATCGGTAGCTTATTGTTTATGTCACACATGTTTTAAACACATAAAAAAATTAAATACCAACCAAACCCTATATTGAGTGTGGCAAGCATACTTTCAGAAGCTCCTGAAACTTTGCATGTGGCCTCATTACCAAAAATGAAATTTAGAGTTCATTGTCATTTCGTTGCTATGGGCCATTGTGTTGCAATGGTAGCGGATCATACATATTCACGTCAAAAGATCATGAACACAAGTTCAATGGAATATGGGACTTTATTATTTATTTTAACTTGATCGTCCGACTTCAACAAACGGGAACATTATTGACAGCAAAAAGGCAACAACTGTTTCAATTTATGCTGAAAAAAGACTTTATATCAAACATTTTGAGTTGTACTTTTTTTTGCTACGGCTATAGACCAGTGTATAAATCATGATGGAAATATCATTTAAATTTAATATGAATATTTTAATACCAAATATTGAATGCCAAATTTTGATAATCTAGAGGGTAAATTAAGAATTTTAATAACACAGGTTCAGATAACCGTAGCTGCGTTAAAACAAAGATTCCGAAAATTAGGTAACGGTGTCTCTGATTACGATGAAATATTCATGATGACCTTTAGCCTTTAAGTTAACACACGATGAAAATTTGTGAATTGTAACTACATATCTCATTGTGTGCATTTATAATTATCTCCTGTATTTAAAGTACATCTATGTTGCGAATCAAGATCGACTTCGATATCTTGTCAACGCTTTAAATGTTTGAATAGAAGCACGGAATATTTTATTTCATCTGCGACATATATCATTACTCGGACTTGGGTCCCATCTTTATAAATCGTATATGAACCAAAGAAGACTTAGGCAAAATAAAATAATGTTTGGTTTTTCTTTCGTCAACATGGCGAGATAAATGTATTATTATTATTATAAAAGTATTTCAAGGTAATTTTCATTTTGACATTGTATTTAATAAAAATCCTTTGAAAATAACAATTTGAGTAAGAAGAAATGCTGATTTCGGGTGTAAGAGTAATCAAGGGAACCAAGGTTATAGCGGTAATCAAAAGAATGTAATCCAGGGACAAAGACCAGACATGGAAAACAGACACACACAACAAAGAACATAGAGCGGGGCACTATCCATACCAGATGTGCGCGTGTAAAAAGGTATTAAGTGATGTGTTCCTTGTGAATGATCATTCCTAACCTAAAGTAGGCTGAGGCAGGGGCTCCAGGAGCGCGTACTCCTTTTTCAAACAATATTTATATATTTGTCCAGGAAAATTAAAAAACAACTTAGTGGTTTTTGAAGATTTCCTTGGATTGTTCCCACGTTTGATAAGGTTACATATGATATTAGACTGGAGCCTGAAAACATACAATGTATTATGCCTGGCCTAATGCAGTGGTCCACATAGTATGTGAGGCATTTTTCGGCGGATTATCGCCGTCAAAAACCGCTAATCTGATTACAATTATTGTTCACAAGCCACTTATGTTATTTGGTTAGGTCTTTTTTTTATCATAACTTATTATTTCATTGTATAAAAAGTCAGTTAACAGGTTTATATTATTAAATGGGATTAATATATTTGTGAAATTAATTATCCATCTGTTTGAGAAAAAAAAAACAGATTCAAAATTAAAATGAAGTTACCTGAATCATAAAATATATACTAAGAGTACGAGCAAGGCTTTTATGCCAACTATAGTTATGCCATGTTATGTCAAAGCAAAGTTGGGGATAATATATATGAAGAATAGCGCTTGTGTCTCCACCTCATTTTATTTATTTAGATCCTATAGAAAATCACGAGATATCACTGACCCAGTTAGGCCAGTCTGTCCCCACCCCTATATTAAAATTCCAGGATTTGACACTAGTAAAACATCAATTGACGTCAGTACGTCTGATAACAGATAAGTTGTACAGAGCCAATTCATGTCTAACACCTTTGGAATCTCTTCTCAATTCATCAAAATTGGAATGCAGATGTTTCTTTTTAAATCAAAATGGTGTGTATTATTAATAATACATAAATAAATAATTAGTTCATTATAGCAATATATACTGTTTATAAATTTTAAAACATAGTATCATCTTCTAAATAAAAAAGATACGCAGCCTAAAACTTACTAAATGAATAGATCAATTCAATTTAACTACTCTCTTTCTTTACCAACAGATAAAATCATGCAGACATATTTTTTTCTAAAAAGTTTTAAAACGTAAAACTATCCAATGATAATGAAGTATTGCAGTTAAGGGTTTTTCACGGATCCTTGTTTGTCCGATGATACCAATGTAGCATTCGAAATTGTCGATTTTCAGCAAAATCCCTATTTGCCGATGACCAATTTGTCGATTCAGAGATTGCCGAAATGTGAAAGTTAATATAACGAGTGTTGTGTTTTGCTGTTGTTTGTTTTCAGCATTTATTACCAAGGATTTAAGGATTGTGTTTTCTACTACCACCTCACCTGAATATAGCTTAAATATTGCTGCTCGGGCGTTAAACCCCAACAAACAAATCTATTACCACCACTACAACGTAAGAAACTGAAATTCCGTTCCTCCGTTAGGATAAGATCGGAAAACATCTTCTCAGTACAACCCCTGGATTGCTGGAGAATATCTTATACGAACTATGAGGGTGGATAATTATGTATTAGTTATCCTAAACAGAAAGGTATCAGTGATATAATTAAGCAATGGCCTTGTTATAAAAAAAGTGTATTATGTTCTTATTGAATTCATTAAAGGTTTACGTTCAAAGGCAAAAATGAAGAATCTTTTTTTTTTGAAAATTTTGTTAATATTGTCCAAAATATGGGCCAAGAATGCCGTATAAAGCCTAGAACCATTCTTTTATGTCCCTCATCAAAATCTCTGGATTCGTCAACGAATGGTAATATAAAATCTAACCCAATAATCCGTACCCCAAAATAACGGCACAACGACCCAAATAAAATCCTCAAGAACTAGATTCGAACTTCTAAATATAATGACTATATGCAATGAAGATACAATGTAAGAACTGCAATATTGGAAACATGTAGGAAATACATGTGTATGATGTGGTCCATTATATGTCATGTTTATTATCTAATTGCAGCGGTGGGATCCAGATTAGGAATTCCGGGATTGGACCCCACCCCGATCTTTTTGTATGAAAATGTTTTACATGAGCAAATAAAGGCCTGGAACACCCCCCTCCTTTCCAAAAATTCCGTAATGCGCGCATTAACTACATGCATGTAGTATTATACATACATAAACAATATGTATTCGAATATTTCTAAGAGTCTAAAGCAAGTAATTATACGAAGAATTAGTGCTTTCTTCCTGAATTTACTACAATTGCACTTAACTACACTCTTCAAAATTCTAAAGAATTTTTTTTCAACTCAGGCGGACGACAATCAATACAACAGTAGACTGACAAAATGTTTCTATAGAATTTATTGGACTACTATTTGTACTTCATATCAATACACAAAATGATTACGACATTTGTATTTATGCTAAGCTTTTTGTAAATAATAATATGTTTTGTGCGTGTTACATGAGCAATTACGATATCAATGTTTAAGGTTTGTTCTTATAACACATCGGGTAAAGTCGTAATGTCGAATTAATCTCAACACAGAGATAAAAACATGCAATGACCAAATGCAAAAGATTATTGCATGATCCATTGCTCACTGGTGAAGATTAATATCTAAATCTGACGAACTCTGTAGACAATTGAATGAATGAATGTTAGAATTACTGAAATGCATATAGTGTTTGCTTTTATAAAAAATAATATGAATAATTTGGAACCCACGAAAAAAAAACTTTTTCAAATCCATTGATTCCGTATGGATCTTAATAATTTTTTATTTCATTTCATTCTTTTTCTTATTTTGTAACGAGTGTTCTGCTCTGAACTTCACAAGAGAAAGATTACAGAATATTTATTATCATCGAATGTGTGTTTCTAGATAAGAACATCATGATATCTATGTCAGAGCACACTGACCGATATCTACTAAAAGATCGGATATGTTTATCATACTTTGTGTACTGATTTTAACAAGTAAAAAATATATACAAATTTACGTCGTCTTTACTGCCAAGAAAAAAATCCTGAATTTTGTAGGTAGATAGATAGTAACGAAACCAAAATTAATAATATAATCATAGAGGAGAAGGGGTCCCGATTACGACATTTCAATACGAGGGGGTTAGTGTTCCTTAACTAATTTTTCCCAAAAAAAAATGCGCACAAGTTTCCTTCAAAAGGGGTGGGTTCAAATTCCAGACCCTTAATCCGCCATTGCCCCCAAATCAATAAAAAATAATACAAACCTCTGGACTTCTCCATAGCTATTCCAAAAAATATCCCACAGACGGTGGACACTGCCAGCTGTAAAATGGCGGAGCCAACCGAACTCTCTTTATCCTGTTTGACTAAGGGAACATTTGTATCACTATCGTTAGAGGAAGGGAGCGACCATGTTGTCTTTTCTGCTTCTACCTCAGCAACGTGGATTACTGATACCGAAGTTGTCTTCTTCACAGTCATCACACGAGTTACTGGTGTGCTCGCTCAAGTTCCAATTTCTTAAATTTAATGAAGGAGTTACTTAGAACTTTCCAGTTACTGATGTGAAAACACGTGTTAATGGTGTACAGCTCCTGGTGCGACTTTAATTGTATACAACGAATCAAATTTCATAGCAATAATCAGTCAATTAGCAATAAATATTGTAACTACAAAATAATGCAGTTATCCGAAATCTTTTTCCAAACAGCTTCCAAAAATTCAACTGATGCGATCTATACGGTAAAACCCGTTTTAAATTGTATTTAAAAAACTGCAATCTGCTCCAAATTTTCATTGATTATTTCAAGTGAATATCAAAAATATGTGCATAAATCTTCACACACCAGGCATCTGTTATCTGTCTCTATACGTCTTGACAATATTCCAGATTTTTATTCCAAACGTCTATACGCTACATACAACTGATAAAAACTTCGTAAAATAAATAATTCAACGCACCAAACCATTGTATAAAAACATCCAACTGTCCTACCTCCACATTTTAAAAGCTTTATCTTTAATAATCAATAAATTTGTTTATTTCGTGTTTTAAATAGATAAACAGCGGTATAAACATATGCAGATTACAATTGTTATACTCTCGTGTTAAAATGCAATTTAAATAACTTAACCCTTGTCGATGGGCTGTCTTAATGGTTCGTTATGAATGAATCAACATTTTCATTGGTGTTACGTTTTTTCTGCTATGTCATGTCAATTTTAAAATTTAAATACTTATATATAATCTAATTACGGATTAACGAAAGTAAAGTTCAAATATTGACGCATGCGCATTAAACCACTACTATTCACGTACGCATTATGATAAAGCCGGGTAAATGAGGAATGTCAACTTTTTGTCGTTAATATTTAAGACTCTTGTAAAGGATTATATAAATGTAATGGTTTTGTGATTATAAATATTCATTTATGGTAGACAATTGAGGCGTTCATAAAATAGTGTGACAGAGCTAGGTACCTACATGTCGACTGGTGTGACATGTGGTGGACAGAGCTAGGTACCTACATGTCGACTGTTTATCTGTTTCTTTGTTTTTTTTATGTTTGCTTTGTTTTGTTTTGTGTGTGTACTTATTTGTTTCGCTTTTTCATTGTGCTGTTTCGTTTTTATATCCATTATGTGCTCTATAAATATAAAACAATTTATGATATATAAGAGGCGTAACGGAAATCATTAAGACATCATTAGAAATTGATCCTCAGAGCATTTTTATACAACCATTTTTCTACGGTGTTATTATGCCTTATACCGATCGTATCCCCATAAGCGAACATAGGTTTGACAGATGGTACGATGTTATCACCCTTTATACGGTCTTAGAATTTCCATTTTCGCTTCCAACTCACTAAACTTGAACACAAAAAGCGGAAGGTGTGCGGCGCATCATGTGTTCTATAGTTATGCTGTTTATTAGTTTGATATAACACAGCAACAGGAATCGGTAAATAAGTACATAGAAGCGACGAAAATCATTCTGATAGCGATCGACAAGAAACATCAATTGCAATAAAAGTCGCTCGACATCACTTAAAAAAAACTCCTCGGAAATAAACTAGAAGCATATGTTGTGAAATCAGGGAGGATAAAAAACTTGGAAACACATCTTCGTCAGAAAATTTCAAGTGTGGACACTGACTGGTATTGCCCGAAGAGCAAATTCGTTTGGTCTTGAATGTGTTAGCATTGGCTAGAAAAAGAAATATTGGGGTATTTTACATTGATGCCCAGGCACTCCAATACTTCTTTTATTTTTGAGCAAATGACAACCTGGACCCATTTTTTTTTTAAATTATTGAATCGGAACCTCCCTGTTATAAACTTCTGAATGTCGCCCAGAGTTAGGTTAAATTACAAGAAGGAAAGTAAGTACCTCATACACGTACATGTAGTTGTGCTATATACGTAATATCAAGTTATTGATAAACATAACATTGCATCGATTTCTTTCTCCTCTGAAGTTCACCTTGGTACAAAATAATAATCTTAATTAGACTTTGGCATCAATACACACCCTAGGTTATATAAACAAACATTGAATAAATTCATTTTAATAAATGAACATGTCTTTTATATGTGTCGCTCTCAATTCTGTTCTTTTTAAAGTAATACTGGAATTTAAAAATTGATATTGAATTACAATTATGAAGTTACCAAAAAACAATTTCTCTTCCATAAATAAATCACCAATGGTAAACGTGACAATTCATTCAGCTGACAAGCAGTGCAAATACAAAGTGTAAACGAAGTCAAAAAACGAATTGACATTGAACTTACATTTGTCACTTTGAAGTATTTCCAAATTCATATTTATATAAAATATTATTGCTTTGTAATATTAATGGGAGACAGACTTTAAATACATTGTGCAACATGAACACTGTAAAAGAAATGTATTACGAAAAAGTCTAAACAATCAATTATGTTCCAATCTAAAAGTCACAATTTTTCTTCCACGAAGCAGTCTAAAAGATTTATTTTACACATACAGTCCACAAGTATTGTATAACACGAAACAGCTTGAAAGAATTTCATGTTACAGTCCACGAAAGAGCCTGAAAGATTGTTTTTACGCGTTTTGTAGTCCACAAGAACTATAATGCAAGAAGCAGTCTTGAAGATTATTTCTCACGTTACAGTCCACAAGTAGTACAAAGTACCGTAATTCACAAATTACTTTACATGTTACAGTCCACTGTTACTGTAGTACACGTTACAGTCCACAAGTACTGTATTATACGAAACAGTCTTACTAAAAGATTAACGTTACACTTTACAGTCCACACGTACTATTACTCACGATATTCTGTACACTTCACAACGAATTTATACGCACTATATTACACAAAACAGCCAGAATCGAAGATTTACTTTACACGATGCAGTCCAAAAGAAGTGTATTACACGAAACAGTCAGAAAGATTTACTAAAAAAAGTCACCGTAATATACGGAACTGTCTAAAATTATGTTTTTACACTAACATGTAAATTTCTGTATTAAACGAAGTAGGCCTGGTTGTCTTCAAAGCAGATAAAAAAGATAATAAAAATACGACAAAAGTAAATAAATAGATGAAAAAAATCTCAAAGAATAATCCTTCACGTAGCATTTTATCACTTGTAAACATTTAACTTTTAGGCCCTGAGAAAGGACGAGATTCAGAATTGAGAGGAAAATATGTACCTAGCTTGATATGCATTGAAGGATGTTGATTCATAATTGTTGGCTATTAACAATTAAAAAGTGTTTATTGTATGTTTGTTATTTTCACTCGATTAAAAATAAAAATTCAAATACATAAATAGAAGTCTGAACTATATTGTATTAATGCCTTCAATATCCATATATGGATTCACCGTGAATGGCTACGTTTATAACTAAAAATAGGTTCTCAAGATTATTCATTGCGAAACAAAACAAAAACCAAATGAAACGAAACAAAACAGATAAAAAAAGAAATGAAAACGAAATTTAAAAATCGAAATTTTTAATCATCAGTATTGTGTGGATATGTAGCTCTAGTAATGGAGAAAGTGCTGATTCCGTCGTAAATAAGTAATCTTTTTGGAAATACAGAAAGAACAAATTACCATCAGTGGATTATAAAGTTTTTAAAATACCTATAAATATCTCATAACTTCCGAGGTTCAACGCCATCGGCGCTTTGATTGAAAATTATTGGTCACATGCAGCCGTTATCATTGATGAGGTTCATTGCCTTGCCTGCATCATCTTGCCTGTTTACCCTCCAAGAAAACCAAACCAATACAAAGAGACAAACAAACGAAAACAAAAGGATTGTCAATTGTCTTAAGTCTAACTATAATATTTTTTCATTCTTTGACCATTGTTCAATGAAATAATAAGAAAAGGTTTTTTATGGAGCAGTCCTAAAAATCGGATGCAATACTTGTAGTTATTGTCTTCTTCAACAACAAAAACAAAGAAATAATAACAAACAAACAAAACAAAACAAATTAAAAAATGAAATGAAAAGTAAAAAGAAAAAGAAAAAAAAACAACAAAGGGATCAATTATTTAGAATTAATCTCTTATAGAAGACATCTTTATTTGGTTTGCTAGTAATTACATGTATTATCATGGAACAGAGAGTTTGTGGAGTGTATCTCTGGCTAACTTTAATCGGTAACAGGGTCAATAGTATTCCTGTAAAAACCATGAAAAAACGCCGAGTCATGAGGACGTGACCGGGGTTTACATCGAAGGTTAATGATTCTGCGTTTCAATAGGGAGAATACTTTTACACTTTCTGTTGGGAGGAAAAAATAATCAGCTGTGCAATTATAATGGTTTCTAATTTCCATATTTCTAATAAAACACCTCTCGTTCAAACTGCAAATAAAAATCCTGAAAATGAAATATTGACGAAGCGTTTTACAAAATAAAGCGAAGTCAAGAATTGATTTAGAATGGAGTAGATTTTGCTACATCATGCTCATCACCTGCAATCAATCATTTCTTTGTCATTCATTTCCTGACAGAGAGGTATATTTTGATCAGAGATAATTTGTATATGGCAAAGACGTTCTTATAGAGTGACTTACAAAGAAAGGTGCACAATATGACGTACATTAGGTGGGTCATGTTCACAGCGAAAGTACAAACATACATGTTGTATATATTATCTGATTTAATGGTGGTTGGGTTTTGTTAAAGTTTGTTAAAAGAGTAAAAAACTACTGGAAGATGGGTTGGTCCAACCACAGTAAGAAAATAGCTTGGCAGACATCTTCTTGCATTGCAGGTGTAGCCTGGAACTGAAGTTGAGTGCAGAACTGTACCATGGAACTGTACCAATAGTTTTTCTTTTTAGAAGACTATGAAAATAAGGGGTTAAACATTTACGAATCATTCGGCAGCATTGTGGGTAAGCAGCCCGGACTGTCGGTGGGTTTATTTCATGGATCACGAAATGCCCACCCTTCTGAGGCATCCGTTTTTATTTTTTTATTTTTTTTTTTTTGCGGGATTCGTTCTGCTCGTATAGCTCAATGTGTTAAATATGTGTTTCGGAACGTGTTTTTCTCTTTTATATCCCCTTCTTATTATTTGATTTCTATATTTCCGCTTTTCGTGTAAATAGGTATTGTTTACAGTCTCTTAAGATTGAGGTGTTAAATATTTGTCTATCAGTTGGCCCGGCCTACTTTTATTTTCAAATGCATAATAAGAAAGTTTCCTGTATAGTGACGAACGTCGGACAGATAGATATACAGACCTAAAAACTGTAAATCGGAACTGAAATGGGATATTTAAATATTTGAAAAAATACACAAAGTGCATGAATCACTGTATAAATATAATTATGTAAAACACAAACGGTGTCTCCTTGTACAATAAGAATGTATATATTTATCAAAACCATGCACTGTATGACAAGGATCAACTACCCTACATATTAATCCACATGACAGGTGCCTTTCTGATAGATATATAAAACTTGTCTAATAACTACGCGTTTTATTATAACAATCCTTTCATGTAATGAAATTCTTTTCCACAAATTATCATGTCTACCTGTTTTTACATATCGGTATGGGCTGAATAATTCGGTTAATGAATTAATTATTTTGTAATTAGGCATGTTTAAGTGTCTTGTTGAACACAAACCTGGATTACACGAATATATAAGTTCCAGGAACGGCAAAAAGGCCCAATACCAGGTATGTATAAGATTGAGGTGCGCTCAATACGCCCTGTGTCATGTATGTATAAGTTTTAAATGCGTCCAACAGGTCCTCAGTCAAATAAGTATATTTAAAACACACTTTTTTGGGTATAGGGTTGTCCGCCTTGTGTAGCGTTTGATCTTTGCCTTTTGATTTCTTTTAGTATAATTTCCTAGCGTTGTTTTGTTTTCAGCATTTCTATTTTTAGGGTAGTTGAGTTCCTAGTGTCCGTGCTTTACTGCAAGGTAGTAAACCCCTTGTGAAATTTTGAGTGACATTGCAGTTCATGTGTATGTTTCAGGTGATGTGTGGTCTATATCAGGTTAAACTTAAGGTAAACTACTGAGGCTTTACTGGAAACATCAGCAAATTAACATAGAGTAATTCAGGAAGCGGTTATAGCACCTTGAAACAATCACCTTATCAGTTTGAAATGTAATTCTAAACAGTAGTGAAGAAAAACTATATTTTAAAACTTGGTGAAATACATGAGAAAAAGAAAAAAAGAAAGAAACTGCCATTGTAACCAGAAATAAAATCTTCGCAGCGTGATAGCACCGCAGTGGTCGAACCCTGATCAGTCGGGACAAGTGTGGACACAATATTAGTTTTAGACACACTTAAGCATAGGGACTTACGATTCATTATGGACACAATAACCGGTTAAGACATTGCGCAAAAGCAGTTAAATTGATTTTTGCGGTTGAAACCCCTTAGACCCCTTATAACTAAAAATCGTAAGAGAAATCAGAAATCTGATTGAAAAAATGCAGGCATTGATTTTCTAAGGAATCCAATAAAAACAAAATTTTGAAATCGGACCAAAAATAAATATTTTTTTTTTTTTTTTGGGGGGGGGGGGAGGGGTGATGACCCTTTGCCCACATTAACTCGAGAACGGTCCAAAGCACATCAAATCTGCTGATACATATGTTTACAATTAAAATCGGAAGAACAACAAACATTAATCTACATGGGTTTTAATAAAACACAAAATTGTACCCTTATTGGCCACAAAGGAACTTTTTTTCAGTGGTTAGAAGAAGCATATCAAAATTTTATAACAATAGGTCAACCACAACTAAAGTTATCGCATGAAAACCAAGTGTCTACGAACAACGATGGCACCGACGACGACAGCGCCACACCAATATACACCATTTTTTTGCGGTAGTATAAAAATTAGATATCTCCACAAAGCTTCACATATAACAAGTCTGTCTGTGTTTTCTTATATTGATTGAATTCAGCAGGTAGTTCCCCTGACCCTGTAACCCTCCTTTTTTATCCGGATATTGGGTCATGCTGGGTTATCATGGGTATATAGTACAATTGGGTCGATTCCAGTTCTAAATGACGTCCCCTATAGATTTCGTTTTTGATTGTGTAAATACTGACGGGTGAATGCCAAGGGTAACATCTGCTTGATGTACATGAACGTCCTTTTTAAAATATGGGGAGTCTGGATGTGTTATTGGTTTAATGATATAATGACCTACTTCTAATTTTGTATCGTGTCACTATATTTGTTTGAATGATATAAAAATAGACCAAACTACATGTACATGTAAATATGCATCGATTGGGACACTGGTACATGTAATGTCAACTACTCGAAATATTTAACGCAAAAAATTGTATATAAAACGACGATTGAAAATTGGAAGCACGAGTAACAAACAAACAAAACATTCAATTTAATCATCGTTAAATCAAACTTAGACCAACACATATTAACACCGTTAATAGAATTTTCCAGGTTGCAGGTGCGGAGCCAGAAATTTTGGAAAGAGTGCTTCATAGAAAAGGAAATTCCAGGCTTGAAGTCCCTTATTTTTACCATATTTACAAAACTCTCCCACAAAAGCTGGGTTCAAACTTCCGGACGTCATGGATTCGCCAGTTGGTTTGAATCACTTAAGGTTGAGCTTAAGTCAATATCTAGGACATTCATGGATTCGCCGGTTTGTTTAAATCATTTAAGGTTCAGCTAAAGTCAATATCTAGGACATTCATTGATTCGCAATTTTGTTTGAATCGTATGATGTTCAGCTTTGAAGTCAATATCTAGGACATTTATTGATTTGCTATTTTGTTTAAATCATTTTATGTTCAGCTTCGCCACTTGGTTTGAATCATTAAAAGTTCAGCTAAAGTCAATATCTAGGACATTCATGGATTCGCCACTTTGAATCATTTAAGTTTCAGCTCAAGTCAATATCTAGGACATTCATGGATTCGCAATTTTGTTTGAATCGTATGAGGTTCAGCTTTGAAGTCAATATCTAGGATATTTATTGATTCGCTACTTTGTTTAAATCATTTTATGTTCAGCTTCGCCACTTTGTTTGAATCATTAAAAGTTTAGCTAAAGTCAATATCTAGGACATTCATGGATCCGCTACTTTGTTTAAATCATTTAAGGTTCAGCTTCGCCACTTTGTTTGAATCATTTCCAGTTCAGCTAAAGTTAGTAGCTAGGACATTTATGGATTCGCCATATTGAATGATTTAAGGTTGAGCTAAAGTCAATATCTAGGACATTCATGGATCCGCCGGTTTGTTTAAATCATTTAAGGTTCAGCTTAAGTCAATATCTAGGACATTCATGGATTCACCACTTTGCAGTCAATATTTAGGACATTCATTGTTTCGCCTCTGTGAATCATTAAAGGTTTGAGCTAATTAAGTCAATATCAAGGACATTCACAGATTCGCACTGTTTGAATCATTTAAGGTTCAGCTAAAGTCAATGTTTAGGACATTCAGTAATGAAATGTTTTCATTCAGTTTTAATAATACATTACATTTAGCGCTGAATCATTGCTAAGTGTGTCTTTAACTGTATCTTACACGCAAGCACAAATCAAACTTACAAAAAAATGTTTTTTTAAACTGCTATATAACTTTAACAAATAATGTGTAAACACCATATTTTAGACTAAATCTTCAGCTGTTCAAAACAAGATTTGAAGTCTACGATCCATAGTCCTGTTCCTAAATGTATTATGCAGTGCAATCTATTCATTTTCTTGAAAAAAAAGCCATTTCTTTAAATTTGGATGAATTGGTTATTTCATGAAAAATGTCCGAGCTAAATACCAATAAAAGTAAAATTTCAAAATTATCAAATCTTACAATATATCACAAATTATTGCTAGCTTGCACTACTTATTTATGCTACAACATATTTGCATTTCCGAACAAAAATCTGTTCTGTAGTCTGTAATTTTCTTTAGTTTTGTGTTTACACTTCTGTTGATGGCAAAATATGGGTGTAGTAACATGTTTTGTGAAGGAATGAAACATGCATAAATGTAGAATACTGTATATAGAAGCATTCGGCAAAGATTCCACGAACATAATGAATGCATTCTTAATTTCTTGACTTGAATTGAATTGACAATAAATATCCAAGATTTTGACTTTAGCAGAAGCTTAATATGACTAGAATCATACTTAGTTATTGAACTGTACATTCTGGAAAAAAGTAATATAGTGAGGTTGATATATGATTTATCTTTTTGGAGGATAGATCACGAGACTGTTCCATGATCAGTGATCAGATCTAGTATATATAAATATTTTCACTTCTTCAGAGTTTCATTCGTATGTGAACCGTACGAACTCTGAAAAGGTGCAAATATAGTATTTACAAAGGGTGTGTTCTTAATTCCTGTGTCGATTGTCTTGAATATAGACTTGAGACAAAGTCAATGTCAAAGTCAATCATACTATTGATATATATTTAAACAGGATTGACAATGTATTTCTCGGTGGATCTATCAGTTCTCACGTTTAGTTCTTTTCAGTCTATTATCACGTATGAGTTTAATTTTCAACGTCATTGCGTTCTGCCTCTGCATGCATCTATTCCGTAGACGACAGAAATTAAGACGTAGTTAACATTCTCAGGTCAGATTATATGCAATAATTAAAGCTCACTTTTGTGTCTTCAACTAAGTCGAAAGTGAATACATGTGAACAATTTAAATTGAACCTTTTTTGTATTTGTATTAATATGCACACTTATTTATTATTAACGAACGCGTTTAAGACTAATACAGGAGGCGATAAAAGCACACAAATTTCTGGGTCCAAAATCGACACATTGAATTTGAAGCAGTGCCCATTTTTTAAAATCAAATATCTTATTTTTAAGTAATGTTAGAGGTGTTTTAGTCCTCAAAATATCTCTGCATTTTGTGAACGGTTTACGAAACAAAGCATATGCGTATATGCGAGATTCCTTTGACACATTTCTACCCCCCCCCCCCCCAAATAAAAAAAAAAAAAAAAGAAAAGAAAAAAATCTTAGTTGTACATGTACGTGTATCTGGAAAAGGGCTTTGGGCTCGAACATTTTCAGTCTAGAATCTCGACGACAAATGTCTTATTAACAATTAGTAATGTTAGTAATCATGGAAAGAAGATCAAATCTACATATAATAGCTACACCCCTACCCTAGAATCGATGCTAAGTTGCATATTTGGTCGCTCCCTCAGCGGGATTCGAACCCCTTCTCATCTCTGACAATACCGCTTGCACTAAGTCCAACGCTGTCGACCACTCGACCAACTAAGCTATATAAAATAAAGCTTTCGTTAACTGAGTGATACTTCCTCGTAAGTAAATCTAGAACACAAGCACATGATGTAACTGAATAGGACAACCTATGATGTAACTGAATAGGACAACCTATGATGGTATCGGGTAAGATAGTAGAGAACGTGCAACATTATACAAATACCGTCACACCAAGTATATACACGTCATACATATAAGAAGCAAAGTGGGATGTGGATATCGACGGCTAATCCCAACTTTCTCCAACAAAGGTGACCTATAGGCTACTATAGTATTGTGAACGTGAAGAATCCGATTAACTTTTATTAAACACTGCCATTGTAAAAAGTTAATTGCACTTATTTTAATAGGATTAAAACATTTTATATTAAAGGGAGTTCAGAGCTCCGTCTAATACCTTAAAGTATAAAACATGTTTATTATTGGAAATTTGTTTTCTTTCGATAATACACCAACTTAATTCACAAATATATTTAACAAACATGTAGTACGCGACATTTACATCCTTCATTGTAGTATTTTTGTTTTCGGAAATGTTGTTGAGTCATTTGTCGTAATCATCTAACACTTTTTACATGTTATTATTTATTGATAGCATAAAATTATGACTTACAAACCATTATAAAACCGACATTAAACGGAAATACAATGATCAGCTTCCCTCAGAAAAATCAAGATTATCGGAAATTCGGAAGCACCCTCGCTTTATGAGGAATCCAATAATTTAGAAAAAAAGTAATATTGGGATAGGGCCAAAAATAAAAAAATCGACTCTCAAGGGTTTGGCACCTAATAACTCGAAAACCGTAAATATATCTAACTCTTATTGAAAGCCAGAGGCAGGGATTTGTATGACGAACCCCATTTTTTTTAAAACAAGACCAAAAATTTAAAAAAAATGATTTTTTTTTGGCGTTGCCCAACTTTGACCCCCTATAACTTAAAAACGGTCAAAAACACATAAAATCTGCTTCATACATATGTTTACCAGAATTAAATTAAAAAAAAAAGAATAATTACTATCTAAAAAAAAAAAAAAAAAAAAAACATTCGACATGGGTTTTAATAAAACACCCATTTTGACCAATTTTGGTCCTTTTCTAAAAGGTAGGGGCCACCAAGTAGAAATTGAATATTTTACTTTAGTGATTAGAAAAATCATATAAAAATTTCAGAACAATTAGTCAACCACAACTTAAGTTATTGCACAGATGCGTTGTTCCCCCAGACGACGCCGACTTCGGTCGTATCAAAATGGTTAAATCATACAAACCCAACAGTTGATATCGAACCGCCTACAATGTATCCCCATCTTTATAAAGCCACACACAAAATTTGAAATCAATCCATACTTTGGGAACAGATAATTGCATCCAAATTAAGACGGATGGACGAACAAGGTGATTCCAATTTAATATACATTTGTTTGTAGTAAATCAGTTAAGAACCTGTGGTAGGTATTATCTGAGAAGGGATATGTCAGTTGTTTCTCATGTGAGTTACTATTTGAAATCAATAATTTTATTTGTCGGTGTTAAACAGTTGACCACAGAGTCCACTGCATTCCAAACTTTTAAGATGTCCAAAGTAATTTAACTATACCTGTGTTTCATGACTTACAACAAACTGCTTAACTTAAAAAAAAAAGTTACTGAAATGTTTCTTAAGATATTATCCAGAAAAATAAAACGTTTCCTGGAGTAGCTTAATATGACGGAGGAAGTTTTTTTTTTGTATTTTTATATACATTTTGTTTTTTCAATATCAGGACAAGGATGATACAGTAATGTAATGTAGAATTCTGTTATCGGCATAGCAACTCAGCCAATCAATCAATTACATTCTTTGTATTAATAAAACCATCATGATAATTACAGAGCAGTTTACTCAACCTTCCATTCCAACCATAAAGCATAATATCTACCGATAACAATTTTGAAGTTTTCAAATTAACTTTTTCCACATTTTATACATTTGTATATGGGGCCTATCAAAATCTGTACTGTATTATATGAAGTAATAATCCATACTAATTAAGACTAATTAACATCTCTGTAATTCAAAAGCTCACTATATGATACCTCTGATCCAAGATACAATTATTATCAAAGTATAACATTGTTTAACAGGAAGTTGACATGGCTTCAGTCTGAAATCAAATCAGAGAATATTGCACGTGGCTGTTAAGTGTTTGTAGAGAAAACTATAATGAAAATAAGCTGTGGCCAAATAAACAGACATCATGATATACCTCCTGCAAAGATGACAAAAGTATAAAAAGTCATCAATATAATAAATAAAAATATTTACTTCCCATCAATGAATACAGTTAACAGAGTAACTTAGATCCTTGTACAATTTCATAATAATTTCTGCAGAATATCTTCAACTTTAGCTTAAATTGTGTAAATATACAGTAAAAAAGAAGAATCGCAACGGTAAAATACGGATTTGAAATAGCAGAATTCTACTAAAAAGCATGAAAAAAATCACCCCTGATTTATACAGTTTAAAACAAATTTAATAATTCAAAAATTGCCCCAAAATTGTATGTTCTATTTCAGAACAGTCACAATAAGCATAACATGAAGCTGATTTCCACAATGATATTGATGTTTAAATTATTGGGTAAAGTCTGATGTTGAAACAATGGCTTTATAGATCAATAAATATCAATGGCTTTCTCCTTTCTTTCCAGCAACCTGCAAAACAAAAATAATTTGAGTAGCATTGAAGACATTTCTGTGTCATATGCATATTATTTGATATACCCCAAAACTATCCCATCTTGGAGTTTATATTTGTAATTAGTTTTTAAAGGAATTTCAATGGTGTGTACATATGAGAGAAATCTAGATGTTCTCCCTTTCTACAATTAAGATTTTTTTTATATATTTAACAAAACAATCTTAGGAAGGTTTGAACTGCAAATTGCGATATTTTTATTATTGCAAAAAACATGACCCTTTAATCACAATAATTAAAACTTGCATTCTGGAATTTACTTAATGTGGACTTACTTTCAAAATCACAATTATTGAATCAAGAAAACAATTCCAATGTTCTTTGTATACAGTCTAAATTTACAGTATTGACAAGAACCATATGAAGTATTTAAAAATAGCTTTAGTATATACATGTATCATTATTATGCAGACAGGTGTGAATTATGCAATGTTACCTGTGCAATAAATTTGGATAAAACAGATACAAAATAAATTCTGCAATTCCCAGGACTTTCCCTCACTAAAACATCACATTATCTCAAAACAAATTCCACATCCTCATTAAATCTTAGTGTTTATGATTATATATTTATATTCTGGTTATTCACTTTTCCAAGTAATTATCCTATCAATACATACCCTTTTGAAGTCAGTCATGTTAGTTGTTCCTACAGGAGTACCAACAAATCCAATGTAATCTATCTGAGTTACCTCCCCTCCTCCCTGGTTGTCTTTGATGAATATCTACAATGAAAATTGAAAGAGTAATCAAGGGAACCAAGATTCTAGGTGAAATCAAAAGAATGTAATCCTGGGACAAAGACCAGACATGAAAAACAGGCAAATGGAACAAAGAACATAAAGTAACTAAAATAATACATACAAAGTAACAAAATTAATGGGCATCTCAGACTCCAGTAAAAACTGGGAGCATGGATCAGGTGCACCGAAAAGGGTTAGCCTCCTCTTCTAGAAACATCCGCCAAATTGCTCATAAAAAAGTTAAGTCCAGGGTAGACAAAAGAGGAAAAGAAAACTATGACATGTTGAACAAATCAGTTTTCTTGGTACAGATGGGTACAATGTAATAATCGACAAGTTCATGATGATGATTATCAAACTTCTGTAGTAATGACTTCAATCTTGTAGCAACATACCCTGTTCCAGAAGCCTATTTGAAAGAAGTCTAGCCTGATACAAAAAGTTTGCGTAGTTACGGCAAGCTTCAACATAATGTATGAGTTGTGATATGAAAACTCCATACACAGGTGCTTAAGGGATGTAGCCAGAGATGAAAGGAAAGTTGACAATTCTGAATAAAAAGTCATCCCGTTTGTTGTGAAGTTTGGTCAATAGCTTTCCTTTACCACAAACTCTAAGAGTAGATCAAGATATGGGGCTGAAATCAAAATCATTGTCTTTGATAACACAGATTATGGTTTTCCACTTTCTCTTCTTTGGCCAAGTGTAGTGGCAGTATATGTCTTATCACTGCTATTATTTTCTGTATCTAGAAGAAGAACCCATGACCTCCCACACTTGAGATGATACCACAGAGGCAGTACATTAATATATCTGGAGTTCTGAGTCTGGCTACCTCCCTTTAAATAGGAAAACTATGAATTAAATTCAGATGTTTGATAAAACTCGAGGCATTTCTGACTTAAATGCTCCTACTTGATTTCAAACTGTCACAGATCTTAAGGCAAATACCACTGGTCAAATCTGCATTATGCAGTTACTCAGCATGAAGATGCAGAAATAAATGTCTAAATGTTATTGCAACTTAGTCATTTCAATGTAATACAAGACCTGTTTATGCTCCATGCTTTTGGTTGTATTTTATGCAAATGATCAAATTTAAATTAAAAAAAACAGGTATTGTGAAGAGATTCACAACTTTCAGACAAAATTCTTAGAAAATACTGAGAACACCTCTGTAATACCAAAGTTCAGATTTTTTTTTGGTGACATGAGTACTTAATTGAGAACATTAAAATTGAAGTGACTGAAATAACAGTCAAATCACACTGGTTACATTATGATTATCTCCCTTCACATCATATCATAATTTACTACAAAGAAAAAAAAATTCTAGAACTTTATCAAGAAATAAATATCAAACAATTCAGCCACTAAATTCCAGAAAATTCAATAAATTAATCTGTTGGTCAGATATTAAATACAATCTGACATCTGATCATCCTACAAAGTTTCTAAGAAGTCATATCTGACACTGGTCTACAAAGTGGCTGTGACTGACAGACAGAAGTGTCATGTTGTCATGGTGACAGAGACACGTGTCATGTTGATATGAAAGAAAATAAAATAAAGAAGTAACCAGACAGTTCTGTTCCCTTATATTAAATGATACAAATCTCAAAGTTTTAAGTTAATCACAAACTTTGAACCCCTCTCAAAAAATTAAAATCAACCCCTGATTAATAACATACCGTAACACTGCCCACACTCTGAAACTTGACATATCTAAGTGGTATCAATGTTCCTTCTTTTACATCAGCAGCTGACAACCTGTCGTAAACAAAGTTTGTTTGTTTGTTTGTTGGGGTTTAACGTCCGAGCAGCAATATTTCAGCTATATTCAGACGATGAACATGAAATTGATAAATGAACATGAAATGATGATGAAATGAAAGAGGGATGGGACACAAGGACAATTGGGTCGACAAATTTAGATTGCCACTGGAAATAGGGAGAGGTGGGTAGGGTCGGGCAATTTAGCCTCCTGTGGCGGAGCCCTATGGTTCCTACTCCGGGAGAATACCACAGTAGGGTTCTTTAACGTGTGAGGAACGTGGCATCTTTCCCAACACGGGGCACCACTATGGTTTGCGGTCAGGTTTTCCATATTATAGCCTGACAACCCCAGCATGTAACACGCCAGGGGTACCCCATTCAACCACCTGGGGCACACATCCCAGTTGCTCTGTGGGCAGAGCGCCCTAGCCCCTGGCTAGGGTTCTGAGCACTATTTAGTCGCCTTTTACAACAAGCTTAGCGCTGCTGCAGGTCTATTCTTTTAACACCCGGACCTGCACAGGGAGTCATAAACAAAGTAAACATCCCCTCAGTATACAGAATATCAACTCTAGGGCAATAACATTGAGTGAAATGCCCCCATTATACAGTTTCAATATAAATAGAGTTATATACATGTCAGAGTATCAACATAGGTGTTAAGACTTTTTTAAGGAGACTCTCGATGTATCACAAAAAGTTAAAAAATCTCCCACTTATGGACCTGTGTCTTATATGCATTTGAAAATTACTCTCCTCTTATTTGTACTGCTTAGCAATATAAATTCTGAAGAATTTCTGTTTAACAGAACAGAATGCATTTGTTTACAAATAAGTATAGAAAGCTTCAAGTCTGCATTAATTTTCAAAGTCTAAGGACCATAACTCAGCAAAAAATCAACAGGCCGAAACTAAATTCAAACTTTACCTGTAACTTGCTATTTGGTTAAGGGATATACCAAATATCAAATGAATATCTGCAAGCATGACGAAAAAAGTGCTGAAAACTGATTTGTCAGACTGACAGAGTGCAATCCTAAAGTCCCCTTTACCAAAGTAACCATATAAAACTGGATATTTTCATTGAATAACAATAATACATACTCAAATTCTTGTGTTCCATTCATACTCTCTGCAGTATCAAAATCAAGTGACTTTGTTAAATTTTGAAAGATCTTTACTGTCTTTGGTGCTTTGTCTGTAAAATATACAAGTTCATGTATGTCCTTTATTTAATATGTACATGTATATATCTATCATATGAATTGATCAATTGATTGACAGATTGATTGCTGTTTGACACTGTAGTGTGGAAGGTATTTCAAGCATTTTAGGGCAAGAAATAGAACAGACCCTGATTTGTACAATATTAAGTCATACAGACAACACCACGGAATGCTTATTTTGTTGCCCCTTATTTCAGAACAAGTGAGACATAAACCCAAAATCAAATGCAACCTTGTTATAAAATTTCATCAAGATCCCAAGTTATCACATAAAAATGAAGAGTCTACAGATAATGACGACTCTGACAAAACAGTGCCACACCATTATTTAACTTTTTTTGAAAAATAATACAAAAAATCTGTTTGATTTAGCCATACTAAGACAAATAACAAATTACACAAAAATTAACTTCTTTCAGTAGACATTAAAAGGGTAAAGTAAACAAAAAAGTCTTTCCTCTATACTATAGCTTTCAAAAGTTCACAAAAGAAGAGGATGCTTACTCTACCAGATTGCTTATTTATTCTAAAGTTTCTGTGTGTATTCTTTAATTTGTGTTATTCATGGTGTTTTGTCAATATCAGCTTTACTTATCTAGTTTTGTCACCCGATTATTGATTTTCTGTTACTTTTTTCCAAAACCATCCTTACTAGAAACCTCTGCAGTTTGTGTATACAGAAATTGAGCAACATCAACTTCTACATTTTTATACATGTACCATGCAAATAAATTTGAACAGGTGTTAATCTCAATGACTAGGTTGAATATGGATTATACAGCCAAACATGTACGATCCAAGATATGTTCCAAACCACAAGATTCTCATTGTGTGGCACTTCTAGTTGTGTGGACTCTAGAAGATAAAGGTACCTACTGCCTCTGCATGATTTTCTTCAATTTACAAGCAATAAAAAATAAATTGTCTCTTTTTCATAACTTCTATGTCTAAGAACTTGACAAAATGAGCATAAGGTTGTGGCACAAGAAGAAAAAATATGCAGAGATTTTTTTGCATTATCTCATGAATCAATCATCAAAAGTTTGTAAAAGTTGCCTTTTTAAGCTATTGATAGTTCAAATTTAGTTGAAATGAACTATAGAAAAAAGGTGAGGAAAAGTTCTTGCACTTTATCCATATATAAGCAGTAAAAAAAATATCTACATTACAGATGCTATAGGATAAATTTGAATGGCTTTTCGGTTGTTTTCTAGATGTATTGAATAGATTTGAGACAAAAACAGACCAAATTGATGAAAATGATGTGCCATGCATTGCCCAATTCTTAAACAGAATGGTTCTTATTAGTACATACTTTGAATGAGTGTCAAAAGTCCAAAATCACTACTGACATGAAAATAAGTATTCATAGAAATAGATTGGTTTACATTACCGTACAAGAATTTTTAGGATAGGATTAGGCATACCTTCTGGAGCATATAGTTTCAAAGAATGGAGCTTCATTGTCTGTGAAAATTCTAAATTGATGATCAACTGCAAAATGAATAAACTAATTCCATTAATTCATTACATCTGCAGTTATTTTCACAATACATCACAGTACTACATGTATTTGACAACATCACAATGCTACATGTATTTTCTATTACTACAAATTTTACACTTTTAACTGTTGTGGAATCTATCAAAGAGGAACGTTTGGGTAAAATTAATTATGTTCAGTTTTAGTAAGTCATGACAATACAAAAGTAGACTGCATGTTATAATAGATAGTTTGGTATTAAGTTGATATCAAGCAGCAACAAACAAACATTGCTAACAAAGCCCCATCTATAGACAGCCAAATACCAATCCATTATGATAACTGCTATCAAACAGATGAATGGAAAGTGACAGAATGATAGACAGACAAGATCATTTCAGGGATCACGCTTAATATGAGATTTTTTATTTGACCTGGCAACAAAAATAACCAGTTGGCAATTTTCTTGGTGTCTAGGTTTTCTATATTAAAATTGACAGGAAGTTTGTCAGCAACAGATATTCTTCTTTCTATTTAAACAATTGTCTTGACACCTGGTCTGAGTTAATTGACCCTAACCAATTTACAACTAAAGCCAATCAAAGGTAATTAGACCAGGTGACCGTGACTTACAATGTGTCAATCAGATGTAAATATATTATTGAGCCAATCAAAACTCTCATCATCTAGTCAAAGGTAAACACAATCATGACCATGTGCACATGGTAACATACAAGCTTCACAGCCATGATAAACCATATGATACAATCAGAAACAGATTTACCTAATAAAAAAATAAATTACATCCAATTAAAAATAATTATCCCATTAGGAAGTGTCTAAAACACTTCAAAATGCAAGAATTAATAAAATTGAATAGATAATTGAAAAGGGACACAATTAATGGTCCATGGTAGTTTGTTGAAATGTTATCACTTGAAAAAAGAAAAAGAAAATGAAGTTTGTTAAAAATTTGTAAATAAAATATCAATTTAAATTTTAAGATCAATTTAATTAGACAGATGTCAATAATAGAAATAAAACACCTGGAGTTGTACTTTATTGTTTTGCATATGAATAGTGACTAATGGTTATAATGATCCAGACTAAGACTAGAGCTAAAAACCAGCTTTATGTATGCATCAAGAGTGAATCTTGGGCACATGTACATCATGAATGAAGGGGTTATTTTGATAAAATTGACAAAGATAACTCATCAGGGGACTTAATACTGTCATATTTTAAAAAATTAGAGAAATTTTCGTTGGCACACATTTTTGTTCTAATTTATGAAAATTGGCAAGAGAATTTTGGAAGCCAGAGCAGCCCCTGCATTCTAATAAACAACTCACTAATTCAGTTTGGGTATGAAAAGGTATGATAAAAGATCACAAAGTTCGTAATTAAATAAAAGAACAGTGTTTCAATGTCCACGCTAAAAAAAATGTGATAAACTTTAAATTCAATGAAATTTTCTAAATCCAAGGGCTGTAACTTCCAATAAAATCAACCAACCATAATCAAAGTCGAACTTAATCTGTAACTTTTCATAGTAAGACTACATACAAAATATATAAGCAATTGGTAAAAGCATTACCAAAAAAGTGTGGACAACTGTAAATTCACTGAAATTTTCTAAGTCCAAGGCCATAACTTCAATAAAAATCATTCAACCATAACCAAAGTCAACCTTAATCTGTAACTCCTCATGATACGGCCACATACCAAAAACAAACTTATTTGGTAAAAGCATTTCAAAACAAATAGAGGAAAACATGGGCTGACGGACAGACAGACACACGGACGGACACCCAGCATTTCCTTGTCCCCTTGCAATGTGTCACGGGGGACAATTAAATACCACTTAAAGACCAACATCAATGGGAAGTATTCAGACACAGGTGACCAATCAAAACTATCTAAAAATACAACTTCAGTGTTAACTACAGGGTAGTGGATAAGCATGCTTAATCTACATTTCTTTTGTTCTACCCCAATCCTTACCTGGAAGAAGTATATATCACAAATGCTCATAGACTACTCAACAGTTTAAGGACAAAGATATGCATTTGAAATAAATAACCACTTTATACTTTACTTTAATTGCAAAAATCAGGTGCTAATTTTGGCATATTTTAGGAGTCTTTCTAAGCATGCCTAAATAAATTCCACTAAATATTTACTCTGGGCTAAAGAATTTTGTGCAAAACTAAGTAACCGCCAAAATAAGAAATGCAAAAATTTTTAAATATCTTTTGGCCTAAAATCTGCCAAATAATCCACCATACAATATACTGATTACAGAATAATCTATTTAATCAAAAGAATGCTTATACATAAAATTCATTTCAAGTAAAAATACTCTTTTTTATGTTTATTAAATAGAATGTTTTTTAGACATACCAGTATATATTACATGTATGAAACTCTGCTACACTTGTACATCACATTATGTTAAATTACAAGAAATTTTCATATTTTTTGCCCTATCTGATAATTCAGCTGGTTATTAAGATGCCCATCTTTGATGCAATAAGAGCAATATCTCCTAAAGGGGCAATGTGCATGGAACTAAATTTCTAGTACTGAAAAAAAATTACATGAGATAAGGAAAAATAAAAATTAAAGTGTTTGTATTCATATTTGAACTAAATCACATCTTTCATACCAGCCCTAAACTTTCACATGCTTTAAAATGTATGAAAAAATATGTAGAAATTTTTCTTGTTTTTCATACCTGTTCGTCACAGTCAGATTCCAGGTAGCCTCCTTTTGAAGACAGAGCATGTTCTAATGTATGTTCATCTGATTCATTTAAACATTCACAGCCTTTAGAGCTGATAAACGAAGATAGATCCATCTGTAATCAGTAAACATTTAAACATTGCCAGCCTTAAGATCTGTTAAACATGTACTATTACAATTGGTATTTTTGTGTTTCGGTCAAGCAAAAATTACAAAGAGAAAAATGCAACAAGGTAAAAGAATAACAATATTTCTGACAAATACTTAGGTTGCATAAGTGTTACAAAATAATACTTTAAAGTGCATATTTTATAGAATTACATGTAGTATCTGATTTATTTTGGCCAGTCATGGCTTTTTTTCACTTGAGTTTAGACTATATCATAAACTTTACCTTAAACTGTGACCAGTATTACAAACTTGACATGAGACGTTGACCTAAACAACTAATCTGACATTAAAAATTTGATGTTTATATGTAACAGGACCGTAAATTGTAACCTATACAACCTACTTGATCTTGAACTGTGACCTACATAAGTAACTTGACCTTCTGTGACTTATATATATATCTTACATGTCCTTTGACTGTAACCTCATCTTCTCCACCCTCAGAATCTTCACCTTTCCATTGTTTTATCTTCTCCTCTAAAGCATTAGGGTCTGCACCTCTCAACGTGTCTATTTTGGTTTTGTTTTTATAGAATATGAAAGTTGGCATGGCAGAAATCCCCTCTGAACTTGCCGTTCCCTAATAAGTAAATAATGTAGGTTTTAATACCAGTTTTATGGATGAAACTGTATCTCCAAACTACAAAAACGCAATATACCATAATTGCTTCAAATATGTCAAGGACATTATCATGATTATTGACAGACTGAAACATTTATAATGAGCTGCATAGTTACAGGCTTCATCAACATCAAAGTTATTATAGAAATAGTTAAGTGTTTAAGAGGTTGTCCTATGATATGGTTGGCTCAGGGTCATTTTATCCCACCGAATTCTTCGTTTCAATGTAATGTTTATATCATATGTATGTCAAATAATAAAAAAAAACTAAGGTGACAATGGAATGCTGGGAAAACAATTTTAGAGTTCCCTAACAAAGTAACAAATTTTGCACATAAATGAAGAGTTATCTCCCTTTTTCAATGAATTTCATGAACATTCAACTTTGAGAAAGGATGCATTTGTAATTTGAAATGGATCAAAATATTTTGAAAACAAAATTTGTCATGTGCAACCTACTGCCATACATGTACACCCTCTTAATTTTAATCATTAATTTGCATACATGAGGTTTTCGATGAAAAGATTGTATCTTTACTCTGTAAACAACCACCTCCTATGTTATTGGATGGGTCCCTATTTATCATTGTTATTTTTCATTTTCATAGGACAAAAATAATGTGTCCAAAAAATAGAGCTGATTATGAAATAATATGAGGCAGGTGTAATCAGTACAAGGATGAAGTTAATTATATTAATATTTTTAAAAATAACAATGCCTTATCAGTTTTACAACTAGGATTTATTTTTCTTCATACTTTAAGAATACATTAAGGCACAAGCTACAATCATTTATTGTTGTTAAAGATATGAAATAAAAAAATCCTTGCTTTGTATTATGCTTGGTATTACAAGTTAATTTCCTGTCAGACTGAATTCAGGCTCTCAGTGTTTCTAAGGTGAAAGGTTCAATTCACACTGATTACCATTATGAGGACTTTGTCATCAAACAAAACCAACCCGTATATCCCATTTCACTTGCTCACCTGACACTGGTCGACATCAACCTTGAGGAAGACAACATTTGGGTACTTTGTGCTCAATTCAGCATAAATGGGTGCTATTCTCTGACAAGGTCCACACCTGATATAATAAGGAACAAATCATATTTATCTTTGTACGTACAAAAATTAAGTATTCAAAGTAATACCACTTCACTAAGACCTAGGTTTCATGAAAACATTTAAATTTAGGATTTTCCTCATCTCTTAGAGTTTTCAAGTGCATGAGTACTTTGTGGTCAAAATGTAAAGCAATCAATAACATTAAAAAAAGAAACTGATTGACTTATTTTGTTTTTATATATATGTAGTCTGGATATTCATCTATCAATATTTAAAAAAAATATATCATGATTTTAAATGCTGACAACAAACCACAAGATTTTTTATTTTTGGTTAACCTGATTCCTGAGCAGAGGTGAAATGTCTTTTTTTTCTAGGTAACATGTATATGTGTGCAATTAGTTATAAGCTGACTTAAGTTAGGAATGTCAGACAATAAATCAATTCTTTTTTTGATGTAGGTTGAAAAGGTGTCATCCTGGTTTGCCCACTTTTAATTACAGGTATAATTAAACATAAGGGGTTATGTTGTTTAAACATTTAAAATTTTGTATCTGAAATGTACCTGTATTTTACCTATAAAGAATTCTATAATAAACAATAAAGCTGTAAACATTATGCTTAATTTTAAAAAAAAAAATTTGTAAAACTTTGTATAATTTTGACGAAATACTTTATGAGATCATCTACACATGTTTCTTCAGCCAGACCCGACACATCTCTCAACAACACCAGCTATAACTCCAACAAGACACCATATTCATCGATTAAGAGACAGCAACTAACAATGCAGCACACACCACCTTCCCTGGGGTTATTGTTAAAGGCTTCTTCTTCCACTTTATACAGTGTATTTGGTGAAAGACACAGAAATGCTGACTTCAGACATACTACAAAGACATCACCCAGCTTGTATGACAAGCAGCAGTCCTACCACTCGTACAGCAACACCAAATTAAGGACATATAGCTCAACGCACTTGAAGACATCGGAGAAGCTGACAAAGTACCCGACACAACATCATTCACCAACTATGTGACAGAGTTTGGGTTGAAGGACACCCTTTCTTATTGAACCACTACCAGACTGACGGACCCCGCACCACCAACATACAACCACATGGAAGGCTGGCACAACAAGATCAAGAAGAAAGTTCAGTATGCCCACCCAAAAATCTACCAGATCATAGAGGTACTACAGAAGACCCAGGCAATTACAGAATGCACCATCATCCAGTACGCAGCAGGAGAAGCTGGCCCACCAAAGAGACGCAGATGCAGAGAGATAGACACCAGACTTCAGCCACTCAAAGACAGGTACCACCAAGGACTCATCAACATGGTAGACCACGTTGACACAGCATCCCATCTACTTCACTTGGACTTCAAGACTGATTTCTTGATTGACATTGTAAATATTGTATTTTTGTAATATGAATCAACAGTGCAAATTTAAATATATTTTGTGATGAAATATTCATAATTTATAAATTCAATGTTTTGTTTTATGTATAGTGCTTCATATATTTTGTTTTCAACATTATGTGTCTTAAATTGTGCTTATACATGTACATGTAAGACAAAATAATTAATATGTGCTATGATTGTATAATATACATTGTGTAAATTATTTTTTTCAATATTGTTATATTAATTGTTCAAATTAATTATAATTGACTTCAGTGAAGTATTATTGAAGTATATAAAGATATATTATTCATCTTTTTTTACATTTAAATATTAAAAAGAAACTACACAGTGAAAACAAAATCTTCTTTTTACGCAGATATACAATCTTATTATCAGTAAACCCTTAGTCTTTTTTGTTTATTGAACTAATTGATAATTGGTATAATTAAATGAGGGCCAGGATTAAATCGTTGAAAATCAATATTATCATTATTATATGTATTTACACGTAATTTGCAGTGAATATACATGAAATCCCAATAGTGAATGATACATGATGTACTTATGTTCAGCCAATTTACATACATGTACATGTAAGTAAACTATAGAAATGCAGTAAACACCTCTAGACTTGACCTCAATGTAAGATCCATACCTGTATCACCCATAACAGAAATTATGAAAATTGTCCCCCTTTGTTTCTGATTTTTGTTCATATTACTATGATAATCTATGAAAATATTTATTTAAACTTATTGATATTATTTAGTAACTTTTTACTTTCCCACAGTTTCAAAATATTTAGCATTTTCTTGACAATAAGGATTAGGATTAAGACTTTTTAATTGCAAGATACATGTATACTTTTTTCCATGTTTGTCAAGGGAAGTGATAACTGGGGCTATTCATAATCTCCTTTGAACACAGTGTTCACTGCCTAACTACCAAAGGGCAATTAACTGTTATAACAGGTTATATTTAAGTGTCAAGATTAGAAATTAAATCACATACATGTAGAGCTATTTTTTTTCTAAATGGTAACATACATGTAATTACAAATGTAGTTAATTCCAGTTGTCAGGGATATAAAAAGAGTTCAGTTTTAGCCTTCAACAGACATGTGTTTGGAATATAGTGTAATTATAAGGACTGCAACATAAAACATGTATTTACTAGTTTTGCAATATTCCGGACTTATAATATACATGTATATGGATATTTGTTACGACTGTCACATGGTTTTTAACTATTATTAACTATTTCTGGTTATGCGTCTGATCAAAGTTATGCGTCTGATCAAAGGAACTTACTACATTATATCATACACTATGAGTTGGATTCATTTCAGGGAAAGTACACATGTACATTAAAATTTTGAGTTGAGCAGGGCTCAACCTACATGAGAAAAACAGGGAGAAGTGACTTCTCTTTCAGAGAGACATTAGGGAGAAGTGGGGATGAACAGGGAGAAGTGAATGCATATGCACATCAATTACTAATGCTTTTTAACAATATGTGTGTTATATCTTACTTACATGCACATAATGTAGGCAAGCATTTTCATATATTTATTTTCTTTTATTGAGATAAATGTTACTTTTTCTTTATGCTACATATGTAAGTAGCTAAATATTTTGGAAAAATGAAATCAGCCTGCTGATTGAATAAATGACTGTATCCTATATTCATGAAGTTGAATTTCTAATCTACACCTCTACCCCTTACCAAATTTGTTGCAGCAAAATTAATAAATGTTTGAGCAAAGCAAAGCTTCTTGCGATGCATTGTCCTATTGATTTTGTCTTTTTTAGCAGCACTGGAATAGAAAATTTTCAGGCTGTGACATTCTGTTAGAATTTTCATTTTGTTTTGTTTTTTTCCCTGGTCCCACTTAATCCATAATGATTTCTTGTTCAAAATATCCAGTCTCTTGGTATAAGTTGATCAAGAGTATCAATAGTCATGTTAAAAAATTATTACTGACAGAGTCAAGACTAAAACTTCATTGACACAAATTGTAGCAGTTGGTACAAACTCATCTCAAGCTTATGAAATGTTTCGTCCAAATGGAGAATATACTATTCTGTTTGTTATGAAACATCAAGATCAAAAGAACTCTGGGTTTTCTTCCGAATTATCAATTGAGATAAATTTAACCTGTCAAAGGAACCTGCACAACTATTTTACACATTTCGAAACAAAATGTGAACAGTAAGCTGAAGTGAAAAATGTTCATTCCGAATCCAGTCTTAAACGTTTGAAATAAAAAGTTGATTAAAAATATTTGCTTGAAACCGATAATTTGATAGATTTTGAAAATTTTCACAATTTATTTTCTTGAACGGGCGCCATTTTTGTCTAAATTGTTATCGAAAGAGAGATAACTCTAGTCAAAATACCGCAAAAAGATAGAGTACATGGTCTCAGTATCGTATTTATTTTCCCATAGACTTCTATAGTGAAGTGCATATTTTTAGGATTTTTTAAAAAAATATGTAAATTGATTCAATAAAACTTTCACTTATGTAGCATTTCTAAGGGCATGTGAAAAAAATAATTTCTTGCAAAGAAAATAGGGTGAGTCCACGAAGATCAGACAGAAAAGTAGTCTTGAACTATAAGTAGCCATTTCCCCTACTTTCACTTTCGTTTTGCACTCACCTTACCAACCTTTTCAGTGGAACATTTTTTATGTTATTATGTTAGATTTTCTTTTAAAAAAGTTCTTCATCTTACAGTGTGATGTTTGCACTATTTTATAAGTCATTGTTCATCTCTTGACAAAACATTAGTTTGTAGAGAGGCAAAAAGAAAATGCACTATATTTTTATAGCATCCATGTTTTGACGTACACCCGCTCAGGGATATGCAATACGATACTGGTACCTATTACTAATAAACATTTCAACTGTTCTAAACTATAGATATGGTCATTTCAATTATAATAAATCCAGAAAAAATGATACCAATATCATAGTTTTAAAAAAATATAGCTTTTCATATGCAGAAAATGCAGATTTTAAGCCATTCTGGTACCCCAGGCAGATACAAATGGACCTCAATATGACAGGAAAATGATTTTTTCTTTAAAACAGATAGCTATAGTGTAAGAAAAATAGTTTACTGGTATAAATATCATAATAATATTTGTCTGCTTTGGACACTTTTTGAAAAAATTCAGTTTTTAAATGAAAAACACCATTATTTTTCTTGTCGCATTAGAATCTGTCCATTTGAACCACTAAAAAAAGTCCACTAAAAAATTGGCTGTTGACTTTTGTGACATTTCTGTTTTTAAATCAATCACACAGTCATATGGCAACTCATTTTAGCTATTTATTTGAAAGAAAAACAAAAAATAAAAAAAAATATTCCTTTTTTCATATATAAGAAGCAATGTACGGAAAATGACTATTTTCAAGTCCTAACCACATACTTAAAATGTGTTGTAACTTGAAAACTATCCTTTATGCAGGAGTATTACTTTCTTTAGGTTACCTGAATATAGATATGCTCATCATAAATAGTCAAGATAGTAATTTTATTGAACTGATATCCTACAAATTCATGAAAACAAAAAGCATTTCCAAATTTGGTAAAGTTAACCATAAATGCAAAAAACCAGAGCTACCATAAAAAATCAGGTTCAAAAGTTGGCTAATTCATCTTAAAAGTGTTACCTGCATTGGGGTACTACTTTTTCAGCTGGTAAAGACCACTTGCTGAATATTCAACTTTACTTGAAAAACTGGCTTACTAGGTCTCACTATCGCATTAATTTTCCTATATACTTCTATAGTGAAGTGCATATTTTTAGGATTTTTTAAAAAATATGTAAATTGATTCAATAAAACTTTCACTTATGTAGCATTTCTAAGGGCATGTGAAAAAATAATTTCTTGCAAAGAAAATAGGGTGAGTCCACGAAGATCAGACAGAAAAGTAGTCTTGAACTATAAGTAGCCATTTCCCCTACTTTCACTTTCGTTTTGCACTCACCTAACCAACCTTTTCAGTGGAACATTTTTTATGTTATCATGTTAGATTTTCTTTTAAAAAAGTTCTTCATCTTAGTGTGATGTTTGCACTATTTTATAAGTCATTGTTCATATCTCTTGACAAAACATTAGTTTGTAGAGAGGCAAAAAGAAAATGCACTATATTTTTATAGCATCCATGTTTTGACGTACACCTGCTCAGGGATATGCAATACGATACTGGCACGACATGGGCGATATCTGAAAACAACAGGGTGACTTCAATTTGCTTTTGGTGTTGTCTGAGGGCGAAATGAGCGACTCAATGCCGAATATTTCACCTAAATTGCCCAGAAACATGAGCCCTGGTTGAGGAAGTATAAACATTCTTTCATTAATAATGAAACCAAGGACTATTCTATTATGCTCCTATTCTTAAGACCCTTGTTAGACATGAATATGTTAAAAGGCAGACAATACATACATGTATAAATGGTTATTACTGAAGTAATACCTATCTGACTATTGAGCACCGTTATCATGACTCACAAGAACACTGTTAGAGAAGGCTAATGCTGTGTAATGGGAGGATTAATTCTTTAGCTGAACTGGTTTGTCACTGGCTTGTCACAGAGTGGTCTAGGGTTCAATCTTCGATATTATTTGACTCACAAAATTATACTCTGCTACTGAGGATTGAACCTCAGAAAAAAGAATTAATCCTTTAGCCAAGTCTATTAACTGGCTATTTAAATCTCACTACCTACTACAAATGCAGGTAAGCCATCCTGCCACAGCTGAGATAAAGAAATCTATATACACTTGTGTAGCAGATATGAATATGTCACAGGAGCTATATTTGTACATGTAGCTATGATTATGATAGTAACAGAACAAACCATAGCCAATGGCCATGGCCCATGATAAACACAAATAACTGTCATATTAAATTAACGATAATTATTGTAGGGAAATAACTCACCACGTTGCATAGAAATCGACAACAACAAGTTTTGTCCCTGCATTCGTTAGTTCAACTTGAAACTGGCCATCTTCTGTAATAGTTCGTACAGCCATTTCGAAGTTTGTATTTAGTTTAAAATTATTTCACAGTTTGTGCCGGTTGGTAGTTTTCGCCTCCCTTGCCAATTTCCGGTAAATGTTACTTCGGACCAAAATAGATACGTCCTAAACTTTATTCAGCGTTCCAATTAAAAAGTTCTTGTGTATACATCTGTTATATAACTTTCCTTTCATATTATTATACATTACTTTACACATTTGGGGAACAACCGTGCCAAACGTGAGTCTCCCTAGATAATCGATAATAAAATTAGTTCAGATGTGAATTGTTATATTTGTGTATTTGATACTGGTTAGTGAAATCAAATCTATTCAGATTGGCTTATCATTTCATGATAAGCATGGTAGTTATGCCACACCCCAACTGCTCATGCATATTCATTATTTTGAATTGTAGAAAGCACGTGCAGTCTGGGGGATATAAAAGAGGATTGATGTTAATTTTTGGGTGTGGGGTTTTTAGATAGAATTTTAAGGAGTTCACAAGTTATATTTAGTAGTGAAATTTTATAATATCAGAAATGATGCTGTATGTTAATTGAATACCGTATACTATGTAGCCGCATTTATACTTAGATTTAGTGAATAGTAGAATAATATAGAATAACAGAGCTATATCTTGTCTTTATTTTTTATTTAAAACTGCAAACAATTAATTGGATTTCGATACGTGCAGTACGAATCTAAAAGAATTCAACAGCAATAAAAAAAAACGTGAACCAAAACAAAGTCTATGTGGGTTAAAGATTTAATAAGATGACTTTGAAATAATAATAAGTTGATTTCAATGAAAACGAAAAAAAGTTAAAAAAAATGCTAGTTTTTATAAATAGGCAATTGTGAGTCCATAATTGTTCACTTCATTCAACCACCGGTATGTGGGAACTTGGCAATCAAAACGTTTGGTTTCTTCTCTAGATATTTCCCTCATATAAGATGAAGATTTTTAAGGGGTAGACCTAAGTTAAAGGAAATAAATCTTGAAATCATTGATATAATATTTCACCAAAAGCCTTTCAAGCATTAATTTGATATAGAACGAAAATTAAAAAAAAAACCATTTTGGCAGTTTTCATAAATATATAGTAGCAAAAGGAAACACTTTCAGTGCACAATCGGATATCGCAGGATACGGGTCACGTGGCAACTATGAATAATCATATTAATATATGCTTTTTTGTAGTTCGACCACATGTTTTAGCAATGTTAGCATATTGTGGTTTGTTACCTTTGAAATACATTCATAGATCTTGCTGTTTATTACATACATTTATATTTACAACAATAATTAATGATTTCTTTTTTAGAGATTTTTCACCAATTAGAGATTTTAATAGTTGATAGTGATATTGTTAACGCTTTTTGTTTATGCATTAGTATGATGTCAGAGTAATGCATATTTGTGACGGTTTCCTAACCAAGGGCTTTGACCGTGGCAACAATGATAGTTTAAATAGCAGGGTTATGTTGCTACAAGATTGAAGTCATCACTACAGAAGTTTTATGGTAGTCATCATGAACTCGTGGATCGTTATAGTGTATCCACCTGCACCATGAATACTGATTTATTCAACGGGTCATATTTTTCCTTTCCTCGTTTGTCTACCCCCGGACTTGACTTTTTTATGAGCAACTCGGCGGGTGCTTCTAGAAAAGCAGAAGACGCTTTCCCTACCGGTGCACCTGGTCCATGCTCCCAGTTTTTAGTGGAGTCCGAGTTGCTCATTTGCTTTTGTTACTTTGTATGTATGATTTCAGTTACTTTATGTTCTTTGTTGTGTGTGTTTGGTCTTTGTCCCTTGACTGCATTCTTTTGATTGCCGCTATGACCTTGGTTTTCTTGATTACTCTTTTATCAATATTGTTGTCAATCATTTTTTTAAAAATTTGTTAACATTAATCGATGACTTTCATTTCATTGAACTAATGAGACGATAGATTTTTAAATTGGAAAAAAAAAATATTTGACTTTGTTTCATCTTTCATTTCTTGACTATTGACACGAAAAGAATGTCATTTTATGCATGTTTCGTCAGCAAGTAATGTAGTAAGTGTACACATTGTATTTGTCTAGACGCCAAATCAACTTATTTCAACATGCTTCATCTTTTGTGCATATCCTCTAGTTTGTTGTACGACCTCAAAAAATTGCGGTCGTGTTATGTTATGATGTCTTTGTTGTTGGCGTCGTTATCCGTGTTCTTTGCTATTTTTTTTTTATTTTCGTGCGATAACTTTAGTTGTAGTGAAAAGGAATGTCAAAAAAATTTGATATGTTGTTACTTGTTGCGAGAGGTATCTTGGTAATTAAAATTGGGTCACTAGACTGTTCCGTTCTGCAAAAAGACCATACCATAAAACAGGTGTAAAACAGACATTTCATTTTTAAATTGATGTAGGTTTATTTTTCATTCAATATGGATAATTCTTTTTTTGTGTGTGTGTCTTATAGAAATTTGTTCTTTGAATATTTAACTGATTTTAAAAATAGAATTATGGGGCAAAGGTTGGCGAAACTCTCACAATTATCTTTTTAATTTCTTGTCCGATTTTGATTTTTTCCCCATTGGATTCTTCATGGTATTCCCTACCTGTACTTTTCAATCAGTATTGGAAGATGTTTTACCATTTTTAATTAGCAAAGAATCAAAGGGGCCAAATGTCATTTTTTAAAAGTCCATTTTAAGAATTTTCCAGCTGATTTTATTGATTTTATTGTAAATTGTTTCCCTTTACAAGGGCTTTGGAAAGTATACTGGTAAATTTACTTTATCATAGGCCATTTTCGAGATTGTTCCATAAAAGCACACTAAAATTTCCCATGTTTAAGTGTGCTAAAACTTATATTGTGTCCACACTTGCCTTAAGTAAACAGAGTTCAACTGTATGCAATCGTATCATGCTGAACTATTTTTTATATGTTAGAGACAGATTCCCTGAATTGGTAGAATTGTTGTTCCAGATACAAGTCGAATGCAGATTCACCGTGTGGGAAATTATTCAGCATGAATCGGTTACATATACATACATATTGACTGCCTTTGGTTGATACTTTTGGGCTAATATAACGAGAATAGTTATGGTGAATATGTCAAAGAGAAAAAACCCACCGGGGTGAAAATGTCAGCTCAATGCCAACCGCCCCGTGCAGGTCCGGGTGTCAAAAGAATAGACCTGCAGCAGCGCTAAGCTTGTCGTAAAAGGCGACTAAATGGTGCTCAGAACCCTAGCCGGGGGCTAGGCCGCTCTGCCCACAGAGCAACTGGGATGTGTGCCCCAGGTGGTGGAATGGGGTACCCCTGGCGTGTTACAAGCTGGGGTTGTCAGGCTATAGTACGGAGATCATGACCGCAAACCATAGTGGTGCACCGTGTTAGGAAAGTGCCACGTTCCTCGCACGTTAAAAAACCCTACTGTGGTATTCTCCCGGAGTAGGAACCATAGGACTCCGCCACAGGAGGCTAAATTGCCCGACCCTACCCACCTCTCCCTATTTACAGTGGCAATCAAAATTTGTCGGCCCCTTTGTCCTTGTGACCCATCCCTTTTTCATTTCATCATCATTTCATGTTGATTTTATCATCACTTTCATGTTCATCGTCTGAATATAGCTGAAATATTGCTGGTCGGACGTTAAACCCAAACAAACAAACAAACAAATCAATGCCAACCATTGGTCTTCAAACGAGGAAACCCCCACACCAAAACCCTCACAAAGTAGGTTTGATATTTCTCTTTGTCACACTCGCCCTTTCTTTTCCGTGTAGCAGTTATAGCATTTTATAGGGGGTTTTTGGTAAAATATGTGCAAAACTAGTAAATTACCCATGATGACAAACACAACAAGAATTTCGACCTATGTAAAAAAGTAAAACATTTTAAGAGAATATTTATTTGTTTATTTCTATATTGAATATAAAATGTCACAATTAAAGACTGTTGTGCAGTTGTTTTTACAGTTGTAATAAATCTGAAAACACAATTCTATTGTCTATATTATTCCTTAATACACTTCTTCATAGTAAAATCATTCAACAGGTTTTTTAGATGCAAATACTGTTTTAAGCATATGGTATCATACCGTATATCATTACACGAAACTCGAAATTAAAAAGTATATTGAAAAAAATAAACATTACACTCATAATTTAACTGAACACTTTTTGACAAAGTATCTTATTATTTCAATTTGTTTTCATGTGAATTAGCGCAATTGAAATATACAAAGGAAAAAAAGCATAAAAGGTTGTATATTCGTACATATGTGATATTTGTGAAGATGAACACCGACAAACTGTTGTTCTTAAATATGCTTTTGATTAAAAAAAAAAAACAAACAAAAAACTACTTCAACACTGTTTGTCGATATGATGCTGAAAAAGTTCTAATGAATTCAAAGACAATCAAAAAAGACACAAATTGCTGCATTGAGTTTTGTGAATAATTACAATTGTACAATTATACCACAAATACAACAGATCGTTTTTAAATTTATATTTACTAAGTAGTTGCATACTAAATTAATAAAAAAAAGCAGGTTTTTAACAAATGTTATATTATTAGATGAGAGAAGAGCGCTGTAACAAATACAAAACAAGTTCATTAGTCTAAAACAAGACTAGAATACAAAAACCCCAAAACAAACAAAACAATAAAACAAAAATAAAATTTGTAGACAAAATAAAAAAAAATATAGCTTGCAGCAGTGTTTGATAACAATACAAAACTACAAAACGGTATTTAACACAAAGAACAGAACAACAAAAAGTAAGCGAGCAAACAAATTGCATCTGATGTTGCTGCAATTGCAATAAATACTCACAACAAATAAAACAACAAAAAACAAAACAAAACAAAAAAACAAAAAACAAAAAACAAAACAAAACAAAACAAAAAACAAAAACAACAAAAACGAAAAAAAGGAAAGAAACAGAATACTTTAAAAAGTCACAGTTGTGGTAAGACCTATAAAACGATTGTTGTGAACACCTTTAATGGTGTTTTTCCCCTCTGGTCATGGTAATAATGGAAATTAATCTTTATTATTCATCATTAGGGGACATTCAAAGTGTAACCATTGACATACTGACACATATTACTTGTAAATGTGTAGGGAATCCCCCTGACTTGACTCAGTTATTGAAACAAAGCCACGTGCATAATAGATCATAAAACCCATAAAAACAATTAAAAAACACACTAATATTTGCAAGTTATAACATATTTTTAAAAAAGTGTTAAAAACCACCTTTCTGTTTGCTAACTTTGGGAAATAATAATTGCACAATTAAAGAAAACTGTTTCATTGAAATAAAATATTTATTATGTCAATATCACAGCCACGTTAAATACGAAGCTTATATCAAGCAGAGCTCGAAGTGTACACGTGTTTACAACATCAGCAAGAAAACACCTCAGAAAAAATCGAAATTGAGACATTTTGGCTGAGTGTAATGAAACAAATAGTACAAATAATAAACTATTAAACTTATCTTTGAAACAGAACTGAGTCTTACTACCATATATGAATTAATTAAATTCCCTTCAGGGGATTGCTAGTATGTATGACAAATTTTAGAAAAAAATCCTTACGAATATCATCTTCTTAAAAATATATAATTATCACTACTAAAATAGTTACAATTTAAATTTTGAACATGGTAAGTTTTTTTATGTACTTATATAGTATAAAAATAAATCGAATTATTTTTTGACTGAGTAAAGTGTTTTTCTCTCGTATCAAAACATCAAAAGTTAGTAAAATAAAACGTGTTGTTAAAAAGTGTGAATAAATTAAAAACAAGTTTTTGACATGAATCGAAGGAAAGAAAATAAAAGTACTAACTCGTCACTGTAAAGAAAATTGAATATATAGATAAATAAATGCAAGTAATAACCAAACCTCTCCTCTTAAAGATATGGTCTTAATTCGTCTTTCTCCATCTTGATTAGATATGACCGGCACTTACTACTTCTTACGAAAGAATCAAAACTAAAACTAAGTCATCTTAATTAAAAAATCATAATCACCTTTGAAAAAATTGTATTATTCTACGAGTTTAAAAACTTACTGAAAAAAAAACAACATTTAAAGTTAATTTGGCTGAACAAAGCTAATAACTAGTGTACACAAATGATTTACAGGGAAATTAACGAATTAATATAAGTCTATCACAGTTCAGTAGATTAAACATCACGAGACAGAAACGCATGCGCACTATTGGAAAGTCAGTGCGCCATATCATGTCGACTTTTATGCCAAGGAAAACACTCTAGAAATGATTTTTAGGACAAAGCACTAAACATTATCCATACATTAAACCGACGGTCTTTTTACCAGCTCCATCATCATTTAGTCCCGGAACACCATTCACCCTCCGATTTTCCCCATATGCACCGGTTTAACGCACTGCTAACTTTGATTCCGATTTGAACGCAGATTCAGTTCAGACCTCTATGTCAGTTCTACTGAGCTAACGTCAAATAGAATGGGATGATGACAGTTACATTGACTGTTCCAGATGCTATACCTCGCCCGTCGTCGTTGGCGCAGCTGCGGTTGTTGTTTCCTCTGCTTCGATTTCCTGTTCTTCTGTTGGACCTACTGTACTTGCTGGCGTTGTTGTTCCGAATGTAGTACCGTTCGTATCAGTTTTAACCACAAATTGAACTGTTCCGTTTGCCATTTTCTCCTGGGAAAGAACAATGTTACTATTAGCTTCAATCACGATTGGTCGACCTCCTGTTGCCTGAGACATCAAAGTGACACTCATTTTTGTTCCATTCGTTCCGTCTGTTTTATTAGTTATTGTGATGTCCTTTAATACTATAAAGTTTGGATCATGCTTCCCGGTAAGACCAGTACCCTGATTAACAATTTTTACTTCTGCAGTATTGTTAGCACTTTTAACTACTTGGATTTTCCTGTTTGAGTCAATGGTAGCGATGCTTCCTTTTTGAAAGTTTGAAACGGCATTTTGAACAGTTTTACCGACACCTGGTTTCATGGCGCTAAGTGGAGGAATCGTCCTCATTTTCTCAATCATTGTTAGTTTTTTACGTTCTATTAAAGGTTTACGGATTTTAGTCGCCATCTTGGATTTAGGTATCATGGTAATAATAGGTGTCTTCCTTATAACTGGTTTTCTGTTTGCAAATGCGTTTACATTACGATTAATAAGACTAGGGAATGGAACATGAATACTTTTCTTTCTAACAACATTCACATTAACAATCTGTTCGTTTTTCTGTCCAATTATGTTATTAAGTTGTTGTGCCGAATTCAGGAGTCCCTGAGCATTAATACTGAGTTGCTGTGGGCTCATATTATTTATAATGTTTATAAGTTGGCGTCTAATTTCCTGGTCGGATTTCGGAGGCCGATTTGGATTTTGCACTTGATTATTTATAGCAGGAATTCGGTTCATTTTCCCTAAAAAGTTATTTCTTTTTCTCACTAAACCGGTATTAGAGTTTCGAAGTGTTAAAGGAGTGGGAGTTATCATGTCTGATATGATTGACTGAGTTGATTTAGTGGCTATAAAGTTCTGTTGTTGGCTGGTGGGATCGACACCTTTGTTTAAAATACTCTGAAATGTTTTTGACATGACTTTTCTTGGTCGCCTGTGAACCATCGATGGCGATGCGACTAGACTCCTGCCATTGAAGGGGAAGTAACTTTTTCTTAAGTTCTGAAATTGAAAAAAGAATAACTTGTAAACAAGAATAACAAAATGCTTCCAGTTATTGGTGTAGTCCGGGTTACTCATTATCTTTGGTCTTAATTTGCGTGTTGTATTAATTCATGTTGTGTGTGTCTATTTGCTTGATCTAGTCGTTATCGCTGGATTATTTTCTCTTTGGTAACCGTCTAATCCTGGTTTTCTTGATTTCCCTTTTAATACTGAAAAGTATTAAAGAAAAACAAAAAAGAAAACCAGGTAAAATTATTTCTTGTTCAAGTTAATCGAAATCTTGAAACGCACAATTATGGGAATGATAGTTTAGTAGTTCAAGCTTGCATTTTTTTCACATTACCTAGGGGTTGTGGTTTACACCTATCTTTGTTGTTCAAAAAACTTAAATTTTAAATGACCTTTAACCATCTTGATTGAATCGTGATTAAGATGAAGGTATATTTTTGTATTAGTATGTGCATAAATCATATTTAAATAATACTGAAAAAAAACTAATCAAATAAAGGATAAAAAAAGATGTGGACAAAAACACAATGACCAAAGACAAAAATACGTAGCAAATAGTCCTTATAGGGATATTGAAACTTCATACTATATGAATGAACGGATAGAACTAGGTTATGATGTAGTTGGAATGTCTCTCTGTAGGAATTATGTGACATGATTCAGGTGTTTTATGGTACTTAATGCAAAAACAACGAGAAATCGCCGTACCTTTTTATGGAAAAATTGACACCTGTCTTTCACTCAAGCGGTGAACTCGAGTCATCATGTAATAAATATGTCATTCACTATAGTAATATATTTGATTTGTTGTAAATTTATTTGAACTTAATTTGTGTATCCAACCATTCAACAATTTGGTTAACCCGACTTTCTTAGGTTGACATATCAGAAATTAACACAATTATAAAAACTTATTTAAAGTTAAATCAAAAAGTGTATAACAAGTTATTACACAATTGCGCTTTTAAAAATTTCATTTTAATTTTAGATAAAATTTTGATTTCAGATGTAAACATTAAAAATCGTTTCCAGACCAAAGAATCTGTGTAAAGTTTAAACAGACCACTGGCGACTTAAAGTTACTTTCTAAAATCGTTAACTGATTGTAATATTATATTTTATTCATGTTTAATTTCCGAGTATGACTGTATCGTTTTTATAAACTATTTTCAGTATTGAAGTAATTATATTTTTTGTCATGAAATGTTAATGAATTTGAAGTTAAATATCTGAAAAGTTCATAATTACATGATCAATTATCATATCAATTGTATTTTTAGCGTATTTTCTAACTTCAATACACATAACTGCTACATTTATATAGTTGCTAAAATTCTTTATGCATAAGATAAAGAATGTTTATAGAATGCTTGTTTGTTTGTTTGTTGGGGTTTAACGCCCGAGCAGCAATATTTCAGATATATTCAGGCGATGAACATGACGTAGATGATAAAATGAACATGAAATGATGATGAAAAGAAAAATGGGATGGAACACAAGGATCATGGGGTCGACAAATTTTGATTGCCACTGGAAATAGGGAGAGGTGGATAGGGTAGGGCAATTTAGCCTCTTGTGGCGGAACGCAACGGCTCCTACTCCTATCGAATACCACAGCAGGTTTCTTTAACGTGCGAGGAACGTGGCATCTTTCCTAACACGGTGCACCACTATGGTTTGCGGTCAGGTTTTCCGTATTATAGCCTGACAACCCCAGCATGTAACACACCAGGAGTATACCATTCCACCACCTGGGGCACACATTCCAGTTGCTCTGTGGGCAGAGCGCCTAGCCCCGGCTAGGTTTCTGAGCACTATTTAGTCGCTTTTTACGACAAGCTTAGCGCTGCTGCATGCCTCTTCTTTTGACACCCGGACCTGCACGGGGTTTATAGAATGTGATTTTTTACAATGTAGTAGGTTTATTGTCTTGAAGAAAGCAAATTGTGTTTAAAAATAAATAAAAGTGCTTTAAGCAATTTAAGTAAATCAAAATGGTACTCACCAAAGGTGTTACACTCCATGGTTGACCAAATAAAATACATATAACACCGACAATAAATAACAAAATGGAATTCATTTCTATCTTCATAGATGCAATCCAAGTTACAAGCCAGAAGACGGCGTAAAATTCATAAAGCTTAAGCCTACTGGTTCCACCGGCTACAAACGAAGAGATTGAAAGCAGTATATGAACGTCAAATGTCAGTAAGGCACAGACCGTGACGGTTTATAGGTCTCATGTCGTAGTACACATTTATCATACGACCAAAGGAAGTCAATTACGACTCTCAGTAATCATCAAAATCCTTATCATTATATAAAGTAATTTACTTATGTGTTGTCATCTTCTAATTGGTAAATTACATATTTTATGTAATGTACATGTCCAAGAATTTGCTTAATTTGGAGAAATATCATATATTGTAATTAACAATAAGATAATTAGGATTTACAAATTACATTATGATAATTATATTACCGCATACTTAATTGTCATTGAGAAGAAAACACAACACTATTAAAAAAAAAAAACGCTTTTACACAAACACATACAATTAAATGTTTTAGTTGGATATTGTGCGTACTATAGTTATTGTTTATAAATCGCCGCAACGTTGTCGAATAATCAATGTATAGCAACAATTGTAACTACATCTATATATATATATATATATATATATATATATATATATATATATATATATTGTTTCACGAGAAAGTTAAAGTTCATTTATGTAAAATTTCATGTGCGCCAATAGTATCCTGTTTCTTATCGCTTGTTTATTATATAACGGAAAATCTCTTGATTTACAGTATATATTTATCATACGGCGGTGCTTGCATTTTGATAGAATATGTTTTGAGTAAGTTCATGGTCTGTCCAATATTAATGGCTATAATATTTCTGAATATTGTTCTATATTTTTTCAGCAGTTCTTTTATATTCAGGTTACTTTATCGCAATAGTTGTGTTAAATATTTTAAATGAGTTTTTTATCGCTCGAGTTTTTACTACTGACATCTATATTTAGTTTTCTGCAAAGTGTTTACTTTAAATTTGTCTTTCCAGAATTTTAGGTTGTCCGGGGGGGGATTATAAAGGATTCAGACACACTCATTTGAAACTGTTAGTATTAAAGTCATAATTTTGAACTTAATTTTCATTACAACATTACTCACGATTTATACGAAACATGCAAAAATATTTTTATTTGTATTATACGGAAAATAAATTAAACATGTCTATGGTATATTAACACACACCAGTTAAGGTCGACCTGGACAATTTAAACAAACGAAAATCGCATTATATGGTTCTCTTTAGAGTCCTTAACATATATTGTTCATCACGAAAACGTATATTGCATTTTTTTCTGTGAAATTCACATTTAATTTAGTTTATTTGAAAGAAACCCTTATTCTTTGTGAACATATTCCTGGGTATCGATTTTCGTGGTATCAAAACAAAATTATATGGTGAAAAAATCAATTTGACGTGTATTTTGTTTAGTTTTGTGTCCACTGCGGAAATAGCAAAAATTAGAAATCCGAAAAAATAGTACATTTATAGTATAAGTTAAACCTGACCCGTTGTACCGTATATTCCAAGTATTTATTGACGCCCCCACCTTTCAAGTAATAACGACGAATTGTCACGAAAAAACGATAAAGTCGATCAAATTGATTGCGAAACTATACAACACTCGACCAGTTAAGTCAAATACATTGTTAGTTAATATTTAGGTCCATAAATCAGAATTCAAGAGTTAAATAAAAGAACATTTTAGTGTTCTTAATTGCAAGTATTTTCTTTTGTCCTCCCTATCATGTAGAAAGTAACACATTGGCATGTAAAAAGACTATTTATGATTATGAACACTTCATAAATAAATCAATATAGAAAACTAGAGTTGAACATTACACTCATTTCAAGGTATATTAAAAATAAAATCTTATGAAATAACCCCTTACCACAACAAATCTGATGCAATACATTCCATTCTTAATATCAGTTAAAATATTTTTTTATACTCTTTATTTTCAAATCTGACGCAATAATTACCATTCTTACGGTAAGTTAAAATAGATATTTTGATATTATCAAATAACCTAAATAATAGAACTATCTAAAAAAAGTCAGAAATATGTTATTATGAAATAATTGTGTTACTTTGCAATAAAGAATACTCAGTAACTTGACTGCATAAAGTACAAAATACCAATCATTTCACGGAGCAACCTCTAATCAACAGCATCAGAATCAAATATAAAGGAAGGTTAAAATAAAAAAAAAAATAATTGTATACAAGAAATACTTCAACAGATTCTAATGTTTTTTTTTTATTATTCTTCCGTTATTTGCAAAATTTTCTTTGACATGCTCTCCCCTAATCATCTTTCAAGATATCATTACCAGATTTGGACCATCGATAGAGCTCATTAAGGACTTTCACCAGATGACCCTGTAAAGAATTCCATTATCCATTGTAGAAGTTATCTCCCTTTTATTGGCGTTTTTTTTTTTCAACTTGGTCCCCCGAACTCATTTTTCAGGATATCATGACCATATTTGGTGAACATGCAGATGTCATCAGATTCAATTAGAAAATGATCCTGCTAAGGGTTTCATTACCATCTGTAAGAGTTATATTCCTTTAAAACAGTTTCATTTAATCGCTCATATCTTAAAAATCATAACAGATAGAATAATTCTGGAAACGGTTTCATGCACATAAGCAGACGGCCTAATTAATAAACATAAATTTGTTATCAAACATACGGGAGTTATATTACTTGAAATATCATACTTAAGTTTTAAAAATTTATATTTCGAGAACCGGAAGTTGTAGAGACGTGGGACCTTCATCAATGATCTTTGGTTTATGTGACCTTTCATTTTCACCCAAGGTCACAGGTCACAAAGTGCTAGTTTTTCCCTTTCAATATTTACTTTGGCACGGCCCTGTTGCGTCATCTTTCATTACATTCATTTGGACCATCCATAGACCTTTCTTCGGACTTTACATGATAATCCATTGTAGAAGTTATCTCCCGTCTATTAGCGTCTTATCAATATGGTTAATAGGTCCCCCATACTCATTTTTCAGAATATCATTAGCATACTTGGTGAAAATGTCATCATGTTCTATTAGAAAATGACCCTACTAAGGATTTTATTATCATCTTTAAGAGTTTTGTCCCCTTAAAACAATTTATTTCCATCCCTCATTTCTTGAAAACCATAATAGATAGAATCAATCTAAAAACTGTTTCATGTACACAAGATGAATACCTAATGAATAAACATAAACATGTATTTTATTATCAAACCATACAGGAGTTATATCTCTTGAAATATCATACTTAAGTTTTTCAAACTTATATTTCGAGAACCAGAAGTTGTAGAAACATGGGACCTTCATCAATGATCTTTGGTCCATGTGACCTTTCATTTGCATCCAAGGTCAAAGTTCATAGAGTGCTATAAAGCCTTCTCACTGCAAACTACAGGCCTTGATATTGAGAAAGCAATAAGAGATAAGTGCATACATACAACGTATGAAATGACCCTCTAGATAAGCCCTACATTTTGAGACATTTACAACTGTTAGACTGTCTGTTCAAAAGTTATGACAATTCAAATGTTATGTAGAATCCGGTTTGTGACCTTGACATAAACGTATGACCTTGACCTTGCACGTTTTTTCAAGGCCAGGTAATCCTAAGATGTATGGTGGTAGTTTCATGTCTCTATGACTTCCGGTTCTAAAGTTTGTTATTGTATCATATTTTAATAATCATTGGGCTCAAAATGAGCTCCAAAATTGCCAAAATTATTTTGTAATTTTGTTGTATATGTTCTGCAAATTATCATACAGTTTTCAGATTTGACATACCTTGCCTAGTTTTTGATGTATTGAAAATTGAAGTTTTTAGAGCGGGGGTCTATATGTTAAAATCCACGACTTGGATGAGGTCAATGAGTGCGAAACTTAAGTTGCTTATATAGTTAGGTTGTCGCATATCAAATTAAAGGCCATAATGTGTACATCTCAAATTCATTTATATAGAAAAAGAACCCAGTTGGGGTTAATAAGTGCAAAATGCAATGCTAAAGTTCACAGAAAGTAAAGTTGTTGTATATCTAACGAAAGGTCGTCGAGTTGACATTACAAAAGTCATGATGGGAACATCAACAATTGCATTTGACAAGGTCACCAAGTGCAAAAAGTCAAACTGTTGTAGATGGTTTAATGTGTATATTACAAAGAGAAAATTTTCAAGGGAAAGACCTTTCAATTGTTTAACAAACAATTGACATACTAGTTTGTCATTACTATTTATTTGTACTTAGGTTCATTATGGACTCTTTTCTTTTTGTTTTATTAATACGTTCGGTTAACCAAACTACGTCAGAACATAATTTAATTCTTAAATTTATCTGTTCCAGTTATTCATAAATCAATGGAAAGATACAAAATAATTCATGTAATTATCTCATTAATATACAATAATCCCTCCCACCATCACACTTTTAATTTTACAAATCATACTTTATACCACCAATGATTAAGCGGGGGTGTCATAACTGACCATTATTAACAAAAATGACCACTATAAAGGTGACGAATGTGTCAAATGTCCACTGATCTAGACATACATTCAAAATAGGTCATCCTTGAATGCGGTACATATTAATAAATTTCCATATTTTTAAAACTCTAATTGTCACATATATCCTTGAAGGTGAAAGAATTAAAACTGATTGTGTAAAGTAGACCTGCAGTGCTTATTAACAGACGAATCGAGCGCGATATGATTAACAGATGAATCGAGCGCGATATGATTAACAGACTAATCGAGTGCGATATGATTAACAGATGAAGCGAGCGCGATTTGATTAATATATTTTTCAGTTTACATACTGAATATTTACTGTCGAAATCTGTATCGCATGCGTATCAACCCGAGACTCCCATATAACCCAAAAGCCAACGGCCTGCGGGGTGATACAGATTGAGGGTTAATACCACGTGTGATACATATTTTGACATGTCATGTTCATTATGTCATAAATTTAACTATTTTACAAGTGTGTTTTTTGTAGGGGTGTGATATAGGGTATGCGATATAGGTCTAGGGGTGTGATATAGGGTATTTTATATAGGTCTAGAGGTGTGATATAGGGTATGCGATATAGGTCTAGGAGTGTGATATAGGGTATTTTATATAGGTCTAGGGGTGTGATATAGGGTATTTTATTAGGTCTAGGAGTGTGATATAGGGTATGTGATATAGGTCTAGGAGTGTGATATAGGGTATTTTATATATGTCTAGGAGTGTGATATAGGGTATTTGATATAGGTCTAGGAGTGTTATATAGGGTATGTGATATTGGTCTAGGAGTGTGATATAGGGTATTTTATATAGGTCTAGGAGTGTGATATAGGGTATGCGATATAGAGTAATTGATATAGGGTTTAAAGAAACACTTAAAATGCATATACAAAAAAGGCATATTTCAATATAAATGTATGTATGATATATATGGTTCTCACAAAAACGATTAAATATATTTTTTAAACTAGCATAAACGCACCAAATAATTACCGTATGATATCAAATGATTACTATATAGAAAAGTACCAAGTTTATTAGTGTCACGAATTTCGACATTTTGTACACGTGTTTCAAGAAGTAAATGCGCATCAGCAGCATTAAAATAAAATACAAAGAAGATCTCAATCCAAATAACTACTATATGATTATTTTAGTTCTTATAAGAGGAGTGTCTTCGGATTTGTAAAGAGACACATCGTATATGTTGCACAAAACTGCGACCGTTATGGAGAAAAAACTGTTTTGACGTCTGAAAAATTAGGTCAAACTTATTTATGACGTCGGAAATAAGACTGTCATACATGCAAGTATATGACTTTCGTCATGTGTTTAAACTAATATCACAGTGTAAATATTTCAACGACCTTTGAGACATATCATATTAAAATCATGATTTTGAAATGATTACCACTAGAATCGAGCTATGTAGAGCTTGTTCATTACTTTTACACTTTTCTGAAAATCAATTAATTAATTACCTGGAGTACATTTATTTTAAATTATTAATATCCATCAAAAGTTGTAAACCGAAGGAACTTAAAATTAATCCATCAAAACACACTTGCAAAATGATAATACAATTATGCAAACCACAAGATACCTTTTAAAATAAATATAGTTCCTTTAAGGTTAGCATTAATGTAGTCCGGGGAGTCTATTTTTAGTATCAGTCTTTATATAAATCAGGCAGGAGGTGATTCACGACCATCAAAAACTCAATGAACTCATTTTCACATTTTATTTTGAACCAGTTGTAGACCCATAGTCAGTCTTAGATTGCGATTCCATTGTTGTACGTTTGAGACAAAAATATAGAATTAACATGAAATTGACAATTTTCAAGAGTAATTGTTCTTTATTTGGTTAAATTATAAGGGAGATGAAAGTATTAATTTCTACAGATTTGTAAACAGAGTTACTAGATAAAATACAGCATATGAAGAAAACGGGCATCTTTTGTTCATTGGATTCTGAACCTTGGTTAACCTTTTTTACATTGATATTTCATATGGATTTGTACTGAACTATATTACTGCAAAGTATTAAGTTAAGCGGCTGCTAATTTTAACGGTTTATGAAAAGTCAATATGTTCGCGGTTTTCAAGATGAAAAAAATAAAGTTTTCATTAGTCTGGACATTGTGTGATTACTCTTTTGATCAGTTGTTTTACCGTTTATATTTCAATAAATTAATAACGACCGTTAATACGACATTGACAAATTAACAAGTCCACATATATAATTTCCTATGGCCATTTTAATCTAACAGTGTATATATTCTTATCTAAAACTTAACAAAAACTCACTAAATTTCCCAAGCCAATTGGAAGGATTAACTGTTTACACTTTCATTGCATGTTTACGGATTAACTTTATATTCACAGTACTCGGCGTGTGTATTTAACGTTAACCTTTTATCGGTGATTACCTGTAGTGTGTATTTGACACTTCCATTTTGTTCCTTTTGTGACAAGAATGTTTGCACAGTATTTATTTCTGTTCTTAGATGTGACATGTACTCTATAGTCATTGATACAAATCATTATATAAACTGCATAATGAATTTAGAAATTAAAAACCAAAGCATACATTTTTTTTTGTAATAGACTTAGTATAAATTCATACTTGATTGCATTGAATAATACGACTCTCACACAAAACAATATTTCTATTCAAAATTCAAAACCATGATTATAACAGTCAGAGGAATTGGTAATGTGAATATATTTTCGCGAGTACTATGTTTCGCGTTCTTGAGGCAACCGCGAAAATAGCGAAAATTAGTACACACGTTTACAGTAACCTGAGTTTTTAATGGAGTACGAATTGCTCATTTACTTTTGTTGCTTTGTATGTATTATTTTGGTTAATTTATGTTTTTTGTTGTGTTTGTCTGTTTTCCATGTCTAGGTCTTTATCCCTGGATTAAATTCGTTAAATTTCTGCTAGAATTTTGGTTTCCTTGAATACTCTTTCCGACTCCATAGTAGATAATTTGACTTTTTTTCTATGGATTGAGAATTATGAATGTTCCGTAGAGAACAGTGAATTTGGATATTGTACATGGCACATTATATAAATTGGAAGTTAATACCATTTACTTGAGAGTTGAAATACCAAACGTACCGTGAATATTGGTTTTCATTGGGCATCAAATACACTTCATAAGCAGTTTGTCTGTGATCTACTCTCTGAAATATGTAACGAACTACAAAATTATTCTTTATCGCATACATTTCTAATGTTGTAATGATTACATTTGGATTTGCTTCATTTCAAATCGAAGTGCTGCAAACTTTGTCTTCTTTCTCCGAAAACTTTTTTTAAAGCATTGTTGGTCACCTAGTTTCTAGACACTATTATTTAGCACAAAGTAGTATAAAAATATTTCCTTTGTACCAGGTCACTTTCCGGTGAAAATAAGACAAAACGTGAACTTGTCGTAACCCGATTTGACGCACCTGTCGACTACAAAGGACTTGCCTTTCGGCCTATATTATTTTTTACATACATAGATCAAGGTCCTTTCCTCCTTTCCATGATGTAAAAGGAAAATAAAGATGCACAGGATTCGAACGGTAAAAAAAACACAATCCATGGTTAACGACTAGACAAAGAAAAAGGACACACACAACATATGTATGAGGGTTTTCGAATAAGTCGATTTTTTATTCGAAGTTTTCCAATTGCAATATAACATTAGTTCATACCAGATAGAAAAAGTTCCTAATCAGTGATTAGTATGCTTGTTGAGATTGACCTGACAGTTTGGCTTCAAGTTAAATAAGGCTAAACTAAAGATTTTCCATTGTCAAAGGTATTAATTTTCGGAGATAGATAAAGTGTAAGAAAGCACATGAGTTCTTTTAGGAGATTCTTTTTATAAAATCGGTAATTTTGTTATTACCATTCATTTTGAAAATATCACATAATGATTAGAACAGATGAAAGATTAAATTCCTTAATGTAACTAATATTCCCAAATATTTGTCAGTTTCTTGTGCATAAATCTAAATAGTCATTCAACAGTTTCGTGATTTAAATGTAATAAAAGTTTTATTATATTAATTTTATGTAGGTTATATTAATATATACGTGACTAATAAACGCTTAACGACCCGACCTTTAATTCGAGATTGGATCATAACCTTTAAACTGTCAGAAATTGCAAGCATTGAGGAGTAAATGTGTTGATTCAAGTTCAAAAACTCTTATCAAATTTCATTCACATGGCCGATTTCTCTCAAACGCCATTTTGCACAAAACAATTATCGTGGTTTCAAAGTTTGAAGAACCTGTTTTTTAATCATATGCATTTGTTATAAAAATGAACAATTTGAGAAAAACAGAGGGACGCTTTATTTTGTAATAAGTATCTTGTTATTGCATCCTTGTCACAGTTAATTAGTGCACCTTAAATTTTACCTTCATTGTATCAAAGTGTTATGTGTCATCATCATATCATATTAAAGAACCTAACGTTCAGACAGCTTAACACGAAATAAAGGTTCCTCCTTGTTTACAACATGACAAAATTTGTAATATCCATATCTTATTGGTATTGTCGTATTTTGAAGATATAGTTTTTACCTGCAACAATAACTATTACAATAACAAAAAAAAAATAAATTTAAAAAAATGAAAAACATATAAATAGAACGAATAATAAAAACTTTTAATCTAACTACTCATGTATTAAATAGAATATAACTACAACTGGAAAACGGATCATGCTTGGGCATAATTACAAAACTAGAAACATATAGAAAAAAATAACACAATATTGAGTGATCAATGATATGATACTGATTTATTTTTGTTAATAATTGAACTTGAACGTCCACCCACATTCGGTTAAATAATTACCATTAGTCATCCTAGACCAATGTACAAGTGTCTTGTGAATGCGAAACATAACAGTTTTATTTAATTTTAGGATTTTTACTTCCTCTGTTTGATTTGAATGCTGTAGATTAGAGGTTACCCCTTAAAACACGTATACAGCACTTCGGAATATCAACATGAGTAATATGTTTGGTTTTTTTCCATCTTTTTGGGTTATATTGTCCCCTATGATAAGAAGAATGTATATATTTTGCTATAACTATATAATGCGTGATATAACTCGTAATGACTTTCCGAACTTCACTGTTTTATACTCACTATGAAATACTGCAATTCAGTAATTTTCTACTCATTGAATACATTTTGAATACAAAAAAATATCGATTGTTTTCAAGGTGACTTGCACATTAGAAATAGTTTTAAAGTGTACATGAACTAGAATTTAGTATTGTTTTATTTTTCACATAAACGGAAAAAAGTTCAACTCATTCATTCTAATTTAATGTTTCATTTCAATCCGTTTGCCGCAAAACGTCATACCGTAGTCTAAATACAACTATGGTTACAAGAATGGCAACGACAAAACAAAAACAAACAAACAAAACAAACATGAATAAACAATTAACAATAATCGTTGTCTTGAAAATTATTTTATGCACACCGTTATAACGTCTCGCCAACATAGATTTGGTACACATATCAGTAAAGTTCATATTGTTTACAAATACCAAGACGTATAACTATTTCCAGTTTATTTATACAAGACCACTTGCAACGAATCTGTTTTCGAAATGTGTGTTGCACAATAGGCTGTATACCTTCACTATTCTATAAGTAGAAAAGTACGTAATATTCATTTCCACAAGTGGAATTCAGAACTAATTTAGGCAACAAATGATTGTAAGTCTTACATCTGTTTTCATGGTAAGACTATATATTTTGATTTTGAATTATCTACTGCCAATTAAAAAGTGTTGACATTTCAGCTTTAAGATAATACTTTTTTAGGGCAATTCCCCATCTGAAGGTAGACATTTTAACAGATTTTTATGCTTTACTCCATGTCAGTGTACTTAAACCAATGAAACGTTAAGTGTAAGTGTTAGTAAGTATCAGGCAAAATGGGAAAAATCAGAAACTTGTATGTCAAAACCCCACCAATTTGACAATGAAATATCACTCAAAGATATTTTTTTTCTATTTGAAAAGACCATAATTTGATCTCTGCATCAATGTCTTGAAACAATCCATAAAACAAAAATGTTTCAATAGAATATTAGAAAAATGAGGTTTTTGACAGAGTTATCTGCCCTTGAAATGTCCATTTTCAGAATGATATGGAAAATCTGGACTGTTTTCCTTTATTCTGATGTTGCAAATAGTCAAATTACACTATCAAAAAGATATTTTTTTCATATCATGATTCATCGATTACCTGATTCTCACAGGGACTGACAATTGGCTTTTTTTTTCGATAAGAAAAACTGCATACTTTTGCTGTTAGTGGGCTGTTTCTTTGTATATTATTTTCAAACAATTTTGACAGTAAAAACTGTCAGAACAGGAGACTGAATAACCCGAAAAAGTGTCTAAAATGGAAAATTTTCAATCTCTATTTAGATAAATTTAAATGCCTTTTGAACCGGACTTTAGTCTTAACTGAACCAATTTTGAAGTTTAAAAGGGACTTAGTTTAGATAGGTCTCAATATGAATGTACTTTGCCAACGAGAAAAACGTAAATAAAATCTGAAATTTATTCTACTGACGTCAAAAATTCGTAAATAGAAAATTGATAAATTCAATTACCGAAAACCCAATTCATAAATGTAAATGATTTTTGTTAAAGAAAAAACAATGACTTGCTATTTATTGTATGTTCTGAAAGTGTCACTTTACCGGTGCACCTGTCCCAGGTTTTAGTGGAGTCCGAATTCTTCATTTACTTTTGTTACTTTGTTTGTTTGTTTGTTTGTTGGGGTTTAACGTCCGAGCAGCAATATTTCAGCTATATTCAGACGATGAACATGAAATGGATGATAAAATGAATATGAATGATGATGAAATGAAAAAAGGATGGGACACACGGACATTGGGGCCGAAAAACTTTGATTGCCACTGGAAACAGGGAGAGGTGGGCAGTGTCGGGCAATTTAGCCTCCTGTGGCGGAGCCCTATGGTTCCTACTCCTATCGAATACCACAGTAGGTTCTTTAACTTGCGAGGAACGTGGCATCTTTCCCAACACGGTGCACCACTATGGTTTGCCGTCAGATTTTCCGTATTATAGCCTGATAACCCCAGCATGTAACACGCCAGGGGTACCCCATTCCACCACCTGGGGCACACATCCCAGTTGCTCTGTGGGCAGAGCGCCCTAGCCCCCGGCTAGGGATCTAAGCACTATTTCATCCTCATTTCATGTTCATTTTATCATCAATTTCATGTTCATCGTCTGTATATAGCTGAAATATTGCTGATCGGACGTTAAATTCCAACAAACAAAACAAAACAAATCTTTGTCCCGGGAATACATTCTTTTGATTTCCGCGAGAATCTTGGTTCCGCTGATTACTCTTTCACTAGGTGCACCTGAAGTGTAAGCCTATTCTGCTCCACTATTGAGACTGTTGTACTGCTCGTGAGTAAAACTCAATTTCGGTGAATGCCATCCAGTAAGATGTGAAATCTAACTGAAGATATTTTGAGATAAAAACTTTTTATCAGTAATTTGTGTGAAATATCTTTTATGTGTACTTGCTGATAATGCTTGGATCGGCAAACTGACTTGAAACAAGAAATTATCGGTGAGTTTGCGATAAGCATCTGCCAATAACCCGCGTATGGATCTGCTTTTTGGAGGCCAATGAAATTACGTTTTACTATGACGTTGCAACGACCGGCAAATTTGCACTTGCAGCAGTTACGGTAAACAAATACAAAAAAAAAAGAAATACGGTACATGTACACCAATATCACTGAAATGGAATAATAAATCATTACGGCATACTTTTCTAAAGCCACAATTAAGATTTGCTGCATTCTTACATGTACATGTATAAATCGCCTGCTCTGCTCTGAAAAAAAAATAATGTGGGAAAACCATGAACGGCATCATGCTCTTACGATATGTATCTGATGTCTACCTTGTCTTGTAAACTACTAACTATAAAGTACTATTTTAAAATAAAAAAGTTTAAAATAAAAAAGCACATGGATTTTAATCAGATAACTGACGATGTTCCCTGGGTTTTGGACTTCGAGCAATCCACAGGAATAACCATATTTTCTGGAGCACAATCATAACTCACTATTGCAGAATTTATATAATTCTTAAATATTCCTGATAATAATACACAACAGATGTTAACAAATTAATCTTGCGGCATGCCAACATTGCCATGTCACTTCGCTTCGTCAACTGACGCGCGTGTCTGAAAAGTATCACAAATTATGACAATCAGTGGTCATCCGATAAAATAGACCTCATTTAATTAATATTTCGTTTCAGATGACGAACATTTTTTTCTTATACATCAAATTACCAATAAAAGGAATAAATTACATTTTGTTTTAGATAATGGCTTAATCACGGTTAATACCAGTGCTCGTCCAAGCGTACTCATCCGATATGAACCGTGATAAAGTTACTATAAAAACAAAATGCCACGCATTTAATCATACACCATCGGTCAATTAAATTGTGATGACATCGATAAAACTTTTGTAGTGATGACATCAACAATGGCTGAACATACCCCTTTCTCAGAAGCACTTCGCCCAGTGACATTATAAAAATTACTTTTTTGGTTATGAACGCACTCATCTGATTAAGTCATCTTTTGTATGCACAAACCCCTTCCCATTTGCGTTTCTGTTATGAGGAATTTTTGACGGGTTTTAAGAATTAATGCCTTAAGAAATAGAAGTAAATTAGAAACCTGGACTCCACTTAAATTGAAAGTATGGGCCAGGTGCACCGGTAGTGTGAGCATCCCAGTTTTAGAAACACCAACCGGATAAAATATAATGTTACAATCGAGGTACACGAAAGAATATGTCAATGTTATGGTTACAAAATCGGTTCTCTTCGTAAAATATTAGTATCTCTTCTTTCTGTTACCATCACGTTTTCATATCTTTATGTTTTATTAAGTTTTTTTAGTTTGTATGTTTAAGTTCTTTTGTGCTGTATGTTGTTCTTGGCCTATTATACTCCAGGTGTTATGGGCATTCTTTTGAACTCTTCTTATATTACTTTTTCGGTATGTTTTCAATGTTGTGTCATTTGGACTACTCTTTGGTGTTTTCAATATAATGGTATTCACATACATGTCACATAACTTTTGCATTTTGACATTTTTATGTAATAGTTGTTCGTTATACCCTTTGATCTGTGAGCAAAAAATTGCAAATTGTAATGAATGTTGAGAGAACATCATTTCCATTTGTTTAATGGGAAGTCTTCACTTGGAAAACATTACAATTTAATAATAAAATATACAAAAGAACAGAACTGGAAACAGACAGTGATACATTATAGCCATGTACAAAAGTATAAATAAATGATTGCGATTTACCCTTAATCAAACTTTGATTTACTCAATGATTATTGTCCCAAGATTTTACTCTTTGATATTTGAACATTTCCGTCTACCTTCAAAATTACTGATTTTCCTGTAGTATTTTCTGGACTTATCTTTATTGTTTTTCCTCCTGTACCACCGCCTCCGCCACCGCCGCCGCCGCCGCCGCCACCACCACCACCACCATCCCCAACGCCCATTATCTTCCTCGACATAGACTCGACCATCGCATCACTTAGTTCTCCTCCGTTTAGCATCATTGCCATCATCATTTGGTCCATGTCAACTCCGCCATTGTTGTTTGTGTTTACATTGCTGTTGTGATTGTTATTGTTTATATTTACGTGCTGTTGCATACCACTTATTTTTTCCTCTAACCGTGCAACAGCAGACGTCAATGCTAATGCATCTGCTGCATTAAATCCAACGGAATGTGGACCAGGCAGTCCTAATGCAGCATTTAAACTTCCATCAAGACCGCCACCTAATCCTATTCCACCCATTTCAATGCCACCTAATCCAATGCCTCCTATTCCAGCTCCACCCATTCCTGCTCCACCCATTCCTGCTCCACCAATACCTACTCCGCCTATCCCGGGTAAATCACCGCCTAATCCTATATTTTTACCAGCGCCTGCAACTCCAACATCAGCAGCCTGTCCTATACCACGTGATGACACGGCCATTGCTGCCTTCACCATACCTGGACGGGATAGAAAACCGGCTGGTACCTTGTTGAAGATTTCAACATTCATGTTACCGCCTTTTGTCTTTGCTCTACCCCCAACTGAATTTCCACCTCTCATACCAATAGTTGCTCCTCCTACGCTTGTTAACTGTTTCCTATTATTTACGTCAATTGTTTTTTGTCCCGTTGCCTGTCCTACAGTTCCTACCAGATCGAGATTATTCACTTTGTTTTTACCACCCTTTTCAACATTTTTAATGATATTGACTACAGGTCGCCTGTCAAGAACAATAACTGGTTTTTGACGGTTAAATACAACGGTGACAGGTTGTTCCTTTTTTATATTAATGTTTGTCTTAGATTTAATGACATTGTTCCTCTTAATAGACTTGCCTGGTTTAACAAAAATTTTCTTCTTGAACATTTTGCCGGGATATGGTTGTCCTGAATAAGGCTTCTTCATGTAACTTTTTCCAGTTCGAAGCACAGGAAGTCTTGAGTTACCAGAATTATAGCCGATCCCTCGAACTATTGGTACATGGAGTGTATTAAGGGATGCACCTCCGTAAACTGGCTTGTATACGTCTGATCCGCCACCATAATTTGGTCTTTTCTGAAAGAAATAAGAAACATTTTTTATTATCTACATTTATTTAACGTATACATTACGTTATCATTTTCTGAATTCATTCACAAGGAAAACTCCAAACTTCAAACACGGTTATGTGTATTCCAAATTCTTGGTGTAATTAAGATTATTTGTTGGGATCGTTTTCGCTATAAACGTAGGCAAAATCACAAAACCATCTTTGTTAAATTTGTTGAAAGCATTAAAAAATCAGATCATTTACACCAAAGTAAAATATTGTTATATGACGAAGTAAATTCCAAAAATAACATTTCAAGAAAAAAATCCGTGTTTACAATTTATTGATTGTTATTAAGTATTGTACTGTTTAGAGTCTATTTTACTTAGAATAGTAAAGTTTGTAATCCAAAGTAAGAAAATTTAAAATGGGAGCAGATACATTTATAAATAACTGTATAAATTTTTCATGTGATTGCAGCAATTTGTTGTTTAATGACAAGAGTTTAATGACCCATCATCTTCACTTTTTTTTCGATACAATGACTACAATTTCATATACTTGTCATGAAATTTCATTGAAGAATGTATATCGCTTGATTTCTTTTAAATGTCAATAAAGTAAAATCAGGACTGAGATGTTAAGTCGAGACTTTTATGCATATTGAGACAAGGAAACCTTATTTTTATCGCGGCTATTTAAAACAAATGGGTACAACCGTATGAAAAGTAGTGCTTTATTTGGTCCGTAAGGTTTGAATATGGGAAAGTATTAAGTACTTCGTTAATGAAAACGGACAAAGGTTGCTAAACGATTAACAGTTTTATCTAAAGATTAATTTTCAAAAAGGAAAATATTTCTTAAAAGTAATTATTATAAGAAAGCGAAAATTAAAACAAAATTAACGTTTGTCATATGCTATTGCTAATATTGCTACATATTTTTGTTGTAGTTTTCGCAAATATGTTATAAAAGTTAACACTAAATTACCACAGCATAACTTGGTATTATAATTTTTCTGTCTAATTATGATCTATGATTACTTAAGTTATGAGCGGATGTTTTAAACATCATAAACAGTAGTAATATTTAAGTGTATATATTATAGATCTTTAGTTCAATGTCCTATATATTAACAGCCATGTTGTAATATTCGTGTAGTTCTTACATGAAGTTTCTATGATCCAAGTCACTTGACTGTTTTATTATTTTATAGTCCTCTAGGAAGAAATGAATTACTTGTCAGTGTACACAATTCTTTATTATAGCTATTTTTTAGTTAATTTTGTTTGGTTGATTAATGGGTGTCCACCAATGTCACATGTAGATTAGTTATGAATTACATCTGCCAAATATTTATTAATTGAAGATATTAAACAATTAAAAACACGATTAACAAAAAAGACTATGTCAATTTTCATAATATCTTTTAAATAAATAAGCTCTTTTGAAATATAGAATTATTATAAAGATCTTAATATTAAGATCCTAGGCAACATTTCCTAAATTATTTTTCTTTTTATCGTTAGTTTTTTTTTTTTTTTTGGCGATTGGGGTTCGACCGTCAATTAAGCGAAACAAATATTGCATTTCTTTTTCCGTTTATTTTTTTTTTATCTTCTGTAAACCTTTATGCCTATCAACAGTAAAAGCAAAAAAAATTCTTTTTTGGCCTCGAATGCCACGATAGGTATCAATTTTATGGTTACCTGTATTATAACCTTGGGTCTGTTCAATCTTGTTGACCAAGTACATTATCAATACATTTTTTAAAAATTAAATAGAAATGCACCACGTTAACTACCTGTGAGGGGTTAAAGATTATAAAATCAAACTTAATAATTCATTCAAATCATTCAACAAACAGAGAAAATTCGGTATTATCTAGATGTAAATAAAAATACTTTTTTTTGCATTTGTACAAGGAGGAATATTTTTGGTAAGTGTCTTACATCAATGCATGACACTGTGATTATTTTAAATCTAAATATTCATTACAGAATATTTTTAAAAAAAAAAGTTTGTTTGTTTGTTTGTTGGGGTTTAACGTCCGAGCAGCAATATTTCAGCTATATTCAGACAATGAACATGAAATGGATGATAAAATGAACATGAAATGAAAAAAAAGGATGGGTCACAAGGATAATAGGGTCGACAAATTTTGATTGCCACTGGAAAAAGGGGGGATTGGTAAGGTCGGGCAATTTAGCCTCCTGTGGCGGAGCGCAAAGGTTCCTACTCCTATCGAATACCACAGCAGGGTTCTTTAACATGCGAGGAACGTGGCATCTTTCCCAACACGGTGCACCACTATGGTTTGCGGTCAGGTTTTCCGTATTATAGCCTGACAACCCCAGCATGTAACACGCCAGGGGTACCCCATTCAACCACCTGGGGCACACATTCCAGTTGCTCTATTTAGTCACCTTTTACGACAAGCTTAGCGCTGCTGCAGGTCTATTCTTTTAACACCCGGACCTGCACGGGGCTTTTAAAAAAAGAAATATACGCTAATTTTTAAATCAAATAATATGTCATCAGTTTATTCAGTTAATTAATTTTACATCCCGCTTAGTTTTTTTATGACGTTAACTGTTCTCCACGTGACCAGTGCTTTGCTACCCTTTTTGTTCTTTTGCATGGTTTTAATTGTTTGTTAGTACTACAATATCCCTCAGGAACATCTCTGATTTATAGTAATTTTATTACTATTTCAGCAATTGTACTTAAACTTTAACAAATCAGTTAAATAAGTAACCTTGATTTTCATTGGCACTTCGTATGTTAATCATTTATCAATCAATCTAATTAGCATATGCCTTTTTCGTGCATTATGATAAGTTTTTAGACCTTAGCGGTGATTGATTTTACAACATTGTAAATTCCATGTACATATCGTAAACAACATGTCTACTCTCTCTTTAAGAGGATCAAAACGATATTATATCTGCTTTATTATATTCATTGTTCGGCATTGTATATTTGAAACTAAAACTTTAAAAGAATATAGTTTTCAGTAGCCCGTAAATACTTTGAAAATTGAGATTGAAAACCATGTCAGGTTGTCGGTTGAAAGCCATCAATGACGATTTCAGGTGTCAATTTCACTGAATGGGAGTCTAAAAAAATAAAACTATATATTTCAGATAGTTAGGGATTGGAATTATAAGTATCTATGGATGTGTTAGATCTGATCATTCACTCACAAACCTGACATGAAAGTCCTTCGGACTTGTTTTGCGAGTGAATGGTCCGATTGATTTTACACATTGGTAAATTCTGGAAAAAAAGTGTTTAATTCCATAATATTGCTAATGCCATATGGCAGTGTAATGTTTGATTCTTCCTTTCAATATGCCATTTACATTTGTGATAATATACAACATGCAATTTTGCAGTATAATGATAAATTATGTGAATCATTTTGACTTAATACTTTCATGTAGTTTCATAGTAAAAAGTATATTATGTGAATCTCATTGACCCTACACTTTATACGTAGTTCAGAAATACAACATGATCACGCGTGTCACGTGGACCAAAAACTTTTGCTAAGGTTTATTTTAAAAAGGGGATAATGTGTGTATCAACATTCTAAAGAATGAAGGATTTATTCAATATTATTCCAGAGCGCCATGTTAAAATAACATTGTTATTAACTGCTAAAATTACTCAAAACTTCATTTAAACGGAAAATTAAAAAAATGAAAGGTGCTCATAAAACAGTGTCATTCAAAACATATTAATATTAGACCTGGTTCCCTCAGAAACTTTATGTCTTGTTTTCATACTTAAATAAATTTGAAAATTTGAAAATTATTGTTTTTAAAGATAAATGCAAGTTAGATTTGTTATTCATTTTGCAAAGAGTAATCAAGGGAACCAAGTTTATAGCGGTAATCAAAAGAATGTAATCCAGGAAGAAAGACCAGACATGGAATACATACATACATACACAACAAAGAACATAGAGTCACTAAAATCTTACATACAAAGTAACAAAAGCAAATGAGCAAACATTTTCGTGAATATCTAGAAAATCATGAAAAAAAAATTGAAAAGCTTTTAGAATACAAAGCTAAGCATATCATTTCCACCAACTTTTTACTACTATGTGTTTTAGTGGTAAATATCATTTAATATTGTCGTTGATTTCTTTTTTGGAAAGTATTATTGTTAAAGGCTATTTCTGCTATTTTAGTACATATTTACCATATAAGGACATAACTGTAAACTTATAAATCAACAATATTCAAGTGATCTACGGCCTCTACTTTAGCTATGTCAACACAGTTCGTTTTCAATTCTAAAAATGCCATTGCTATAATATTTTCCAATATCCATGCAGTGACCTTCAATTCTCGTTATGATCACATTTACGGCGAAAGTCAGATTCTATCAACTTAGTATTGTGAAAATGTAAAAAGCATCGAAAACCTCGGTAAGTGTATATTTTATTCAAGGAAAAAATACTTTAAAAGATAAAAGCTACAGTACAAAATACAACATGGAAGGATACAAACAGTGACTAATTAATTTCTCGTCACAGTGACTCTTCAAGTTTATTTCTGTTTTACCAATGAAAAACACAGTGAAACTTCGCCTAGTTTGTCACATTTACTGATAAAACTATGATGAAAGGATACTCACCTGTGAAGAATATTGTGACTCTGAAACATCAAACACTAAAGCAAGCACAAAACAAGCTAGAATACAGTGGGGAAGGTGATTAAAATCCATTATCTCTACGTTAAACGTCAGACAAGGACCTAATGAGGAGCCTCACTTCTATCATAGGGCAGAATATGGAAGCATATACAACGTCATCCGTATAAAGCTACAAACGAATGGACATTTTATCATTATCGTGACACGTTACAGCGAGTAGTTGTATTACTAAGTATAGCGAGGAACGGAAACTTGGCAATAAAATAACACATAAATGACAGCAGTGAAATAATGCGATCTTACACGTTTTTTTTTGGTATAGTCATGTACGTAATTGCGCTGGATGATTGATTTCTTAGGAGATAGTTGAAAAAAGTTTTTATTGCCTTTTTATAATTTCGAATATTTTTTCTTCTTCAAAATATATATGATAGAAGTATCTATTTTCGATGATTTGGCAAATGAATACTGTATGCGTATTTCACGCGAAAAAATAGTTTCCGCAAAATTGATTTTTAAATATTAATATAAAGCTATTATTTTGAGACCGCAAAATATAGTATTCGCGGATAGTTTATAACGATATTAATTTGCTCTTAAGAACAAACGGGTTTTTTTTAATATATGTGGTCTTATCCTTCAGTATAAACACAGAAACATGCACATATCGAATATCGTTTCTTTACATACAAAACAAAAACAGTGTTACTAGAAAAATGCGGCATATAGATTTCGGACCCGACATCAGTAGACACCCTTTTGTTTACCCGATAACCTACGAGATAAAGGAACAGAGCGTTCACAACACTCTCTATAACTGAAACATGTATGATGCAACATCGTTCTGTCTGGAATGACGAACGTAATCCAGGATGCTTTCTCTATTTGTTCCCTGCATCATGGATTAGCTTAGAAATACAGAGTCAGAAAAATGGGGATTTTTGACGGAATTTTCTGCCCTTCAGATGTTAATTTTTTAGTGCATTTCAATGCAATGATAACTTAATTTACCTAAGTGATACGGAAATCTTGTCTTTTTGACTTGATTCTGATAGTGCAAAGAATTACATGAAACTTCATTTTGGTACGAAAACGCAAAATTTGCCCCCTTTTTGCACTTAATCTTTAGTTTTCATTATTTTCATAGCAGTCAAACTTTTCTGATCCAAACTATGTTACACATGTTGTTTTACCATATTGTCTTGCCACTAAATTAAAGCAGCTTCCTTGTACTAAACACGGGTCTACAATGCTGTATTTAACACGGTTCTACAATGTTGTAAACCCTTGGATATACAACTCGTCTGTTCTTAATTTGTATTTCTGGTTTTATTTTTATTTGGTTGGAGTATTTATTGTAATAATATATAATTTTTTTTGAATTACTTTCCACGTCTTTGTTTATTGTACTGCTTATGAGAGGTTACTCCTTAAAACACTTGCGCATCATACCGAAATCGGATTTTTTTTTATATGATTGGTATTTATGTATCTTTATGAGAACAACTACAATGCATATGAGAAGTATAGAATATACAACGATAACGAGTTGATTATGGAATTTTTCATGGCGAGTGAAATAAATTTTACAGTTTTGATCGCGAGGCTTGCCGAGCTATTCAAATTATAAAATTTATTTCACGAGATGTGAGAAATTTATAAGCAACAAGCTTTGAGTGTAGATTCTGTTTCTCTAATGCCCTAAAAACGTCAAAAATACGTCTGGTGTATCACTGTGTAAGAAAACTGAGAACTAGGGTCATTTTTGAAGGAAAGTTTGGATCGATTGCCGGAAAAGCGACCACAAATATTAAAGAGGACATTTCATCAAAACAAACTGTTGTTATTTTATGACCATAGGTAAATCATTATAGCGTGGGAGTCGTTGACACGTACATAATAGAAACATATTTTTTTCTTATCTCTTCATAAAGTTCAACTTTGCAAATCTTTAAACGGTAAATCATTAAGTCTAGACAAGGCATTTATCATTTCATTCAAGTTTAAAGCATTATCTTCCGTATGAAGCCATATGTTTGCTGAACTTATCTTAACACAAAATACTAATTCTGGCTTGCTTGTGTATACGCTACTCTAAATTTTATCATATTGTTTGGGCAAGAGAATATATATTTGTGTTTGAAGAGACGATATTTTCGTTATTAGGTGTATGAATATACAATGCCTGAGTAGAATAAACTTCCCACTGAATTGGGAATGGGGTAACACGCTAACGGAGCGTTAATGGATGAATTATCAGCTGGAATCGGTATACGTATGCCCAGTAGAGCCATCAATGTCCAGTTTCTGCATGTAAATTCGGGAGATTAAAAATAGTATCTAGTCTACTCGAGTATGCTTAAGGACAAAATAAAACGTATATCATAACAAATTTTACCATTTTGGAAGTTTACAAAAACCAGGCCGACAAAAATTAAGAAAGGACTCGGGTGTTTGAATGCATGTTTCTACAGGAGCGTTTATGGTTTCACCTTTCTCATATTAGGGACTATAGCATAGTGATCAGAATGAATTAGGCAAGAAATATTGCTAAATATATTTTTAATTCAATTTTAATGCAAAATACATAACTATATCAAATAGATGAATTAATTAATTAATAAACATTGCTCGTGTTAATTTTGTACGGGACGATTTTGAATATGAATTTGGAATGTAACATTGGTATGGTGAATGTGCCAATGGGACATGGGAGTTGGGAATGAGACAATGGGGTATGGGGATAGAAAACTATTCGTTTATTCAACTTGTAGTATATTAGTAGTATTGGAATTAGTCATTACACAAAGACATCATTAGGAAATCATGAGAGAAATCTGGTCATTTTCTAATGTTTTACGATTTTTTTCATTGTGGTTAAACGTCACGTGAAAGCTAATTCAAATAAGGTTTGACCAACTTCTGCTTCGCGATAATTCGACAAACTGAAACGGATTTCGCTGTCTGCGTCGGGATAGAACAATCAGCTCTCGACCTTAAAACGGACATACTTATATGAAACCACCGAAACACTTCATAAAATGATATTCGTGTATTATTATTATTAACAAAAACAGTATAAAACTGATTTGTAGAAAGCGAATTACCAAAAGCAACTACAATAACTAATCCTTATCATGTTATTACGTTTGTCGAGTAATTAGTGTTGTACTGGATATTTTGTTCGTTTATTTGTTGTATTGGATATTTTGTTCATTTATTTGTCAGATTCTTAGTTGTTTGTAATACAGAATTACATATAAATTTTATACTCGTTTAGTTTGGTATTTTAAAAAAAAAGCGTTTTATTGCTTTTTATGTAAATATTATAACTGTATCAGTTCCAGCTGGAGTCAGAAAATTTAACTGAAATACTTTTAAGTCAGTCTCGTATTAAGTCTAATTTTAGAGATCAATAGGAAGGGATAACTCATGATTAAACTACACAAAAAATGTGATGACTTCTCATTCCTTTTCGTCAATTTTCCTTTCACCGGTGGCAACATCCATTCAGCACCTGTGTATTGCGTTTCCTAATCCCAACTCATACGAAATGCCAGAGTTTGCCAAATGTACGCGGACTTTTTTTTACCATGCTATACTTCTGCAAGTTAACTTTTCATCTTGTTTTGTGATAGTGACGTCATTAGCATATTTTTTTGATTTCCTCATTAAAAGTTTAACGCTAAAATGAAACTATAATGATTTTATTTTTTTGCCTTTTATAAAAAGAAAGGTATAAAATGTGTCGATTGGAACTACTTTTAGTGATGTCTTGCTAAAATATTTAGTTGATTGCGCTACCTTGATCCGCATATTACTACAATTCCGCCAAATAACTCAAGAAAATGTTCTCCGTTCTGCAGCCGATGTTAATTTGTGCGAAGCGGAAATGGTTTAGTAGTTCCGATTGTAATTGGCTGAGATGATTTTTCATTGACCGAAAAATATGTAATGGATTATCACCGGACCATACAGACATTGACGTCATATTTAACCTTTAACACCAAAATGTTAAGACATCTCATCAGAATGTTAAGACATATCTTCTCTTTAACATCAGAAGTTTAAGGCATGTTTATACTAGTGCAATATGTAGTGGTGGATCCAGAGAGGGTGCAGGTGGTAGACACTATCTGCTTTTTATTGAAAAATTTGTAATTATTATGTGTAAAATTGACAAAAATGGCAAAAACAATGTCCTAGCAACCCTCCCATATTAAAAGTGTCCTGATCCTGGAAATTGACTGTCTACAAAATAATCACAAACTTTCCACCATTTATTTCTGGTTTATGAATTAAAATAATGACCATGACCTCCATTTACGCAGTCATCTTGCTTACAGTCATCATATGCATGACAGGCTAAAATATATCAGAAAATACTCAAAGTTAGAAGTAAACAGGGTCAACAATTCAAAACCACAAAAATTAGACAATGTATATCTAGATAGGTTTTTGCATGTTTTATTGATGCATGTACTACAATGTAACACATTGTACTACAATGTAACACATTTTAATCAAGGAATTGGTCAATACCTCGTGCAAATTGACAAATGCTTCATAGCATTATAAGAATGGAAAAGCGGGAGGGTGAGAGAAAATAATATAATATAATTATGCTACTTTATATGAAAGAGTGATACTCATTCGGACCCGTGCAGGTGTGGGTGTCAAAAGAATAGGCCTGCAGAAGCGCTAAGCTTTTCGTAAAAGGTGACTAAATAGTGCTCAGAAACCTAGCCGGGGGTTAGGGCGCTCTGCCCACAGAGCAACTGGGTTGTGTACCCCAGGTGTTGGAATGGGGTACCCCTGACGTGTTACATGCTGGAGTTGTCAGGCTATAATACGGAAAACCTGACCGCAAACCATAGTGATGCACCGTGTTGGGAAAGATGCACATTTAAAAAACCCTACTGTGGTATTCTCCCGGAGTAGGAACCATAGGGCTCCGCCACATGAGGCTAAATTGCCTACCCTACCCACCTCTCCTTATTTCCAGTAGCAATCAAAATTTCTCGACCCCATTATCCATGTGTCCCATCCCATTTTCTTTTCATCATCATTCCATGTTCATTTTATCATCCACTTCTTGTTCATCGCCTGAATATAGCTGAAATATTGCTGCTCGGACGTTAAACCCCAACAAACAAAGACATTCATTCGTACTTCCTAGAACCCTCTTATTATTATCTAAATGAAAGTACACGTGTCCTCCAATATACATTTTTTATTCAATTTGCATCTGAGATATCTTTTTAGATTTCCTTTATAAAATATCTCATAAAATGTATACGATATCTTATATAGTATATAAGATATCTCATATACTTTAATAAGATATCTTAACAACGTTTTTAATACAAGAAATATGACACGCCATATTTATATGTATAAGATATCATATATAATATATGATATGTGGTAGGATTTAAGTTTTTTCTCCTTAGCAATAGAGGTGCCATACACATGTAAGTGAGTCTTTTCCTTTGCCAAATAATAACGAGTTTGTGTCCACTTAGATTATTATCAAATGGTCATATCAAAAGGGTACTTACATTTTCCGAACTGTTCAACTCAACACTGGTGTAGAAGACATGTTGTGGTATGGGTGCTAGCACAGTGTATTGTTTTGCAATCAGAATCACCACCACCTGTCTCTGATCTAACAGCAAGCAGTGCTAGAGGAACACAAAGTATTCACTAATGCATTGTCTAATATAAGCAGATATTTAAAGAGGGAAGGAGGGGGTTGAGGTGTTGGGGTTAGAATGATTCATGCAAAGATCATAAAAAGACTTCAAACTTCCTAAACCAATAATTCATAGAAACAAAAACCGTTCAATATTGAATAGTAGAATAGTTAAGGAATTAGTCAGCTAATGCTATAATCATTCAAAACGCTAGGCCTTGAATTTTTCACAAAGCAGTAAAATTGCTAACTTCAGATAACTCGCCAAATAGTCAAATGAATAGGTATCAAATTACTCACAAAGTATTTATAGTACCCATTAAACAGAACAAACTCACAAAATAGTAAAATTACTTTCAAACTAATCTTTTAGCAGTCAAGTAACCTACTTAACAGTCCAATCACTCACTCGAGAAAAAAACAAGCAGACTATTTGTCTTCATGGTGACCTTATAATGCAGACTAGAATGAATCTGTCTTCTTAGTGACAAGATAAATTATCAGACCTTAATACGTATGTTTCACCCTGATTTTTGTAGCCATCTTTAATGTGTCCTTCTCATGAACACCAGTTATGTAATATTGTACAGATCAAGATAATATTCATACAAACTAAATATGTACTGAGAATGTGAAGCAAGTGTGAGCACGTTTGGTTACGTATGACCGGTTCATAAAATCTCCCACAATATTACACAGTTGTTGATTTTACGATAAATCAAATTAAAGAATATTGAAAAAATGCCATGGATCAAAAATAGACATATTTATGTCAAGTATAAGCTTTGTGTTATAAATAACGCTATTGAAGGATTTCTTTATCCAATGCATGGACTATTTTTTCATCAGTGGATAATGGTGGGTCAATCTTCTATTCCCACCCTCCTCTAAAACATTGAATTGAATTTAATGAAACATAGTGCCATTACAAATCTCTTATTTGTTTCTTGGAAGAGGAGGGGATGTCCTCATAATTTCTTACAGTTTAACATGTATGATTAGATTTTTAAGATTAAGACTCTGTCACGAAGACACGGTTTCTATTTATAGATTTCTTTGTAAACATTTTATACATTTGTATGGCAAATATTTTATACAGCTCAAGACTAGAACGATAGAATCAAAGTGAGCACGATATCCCGACAGTACTACCGTTAATATAATAGGTTAAGCGGTCACGCTAGTCTTGTATTGATTTCACTTATATACGTGCATCTAATAACATATTTGTGTGATTGCAACCACCTTCAAATAAACACATGAAAAGACTGGGGAAAAAACAGAAAAGCACAAGACAAATGAAATATTGTTTCACTTTTATCAGTTGTCTACCGACGCTGTGAAAACATGTCAATCAACATTGTCAGACAATACAGTGTGAATCCACTTAAGATTGCTGATTTTCATTGGTGAGTAGAAAATAGAAAAAACTCAAAATCAGTATCATATACCCAATTACTGTGGTTATCGTGTGAGTAGAATGAAAGTAATGTACATGCTTGAGGAGTAATCAAGGGAACCAAGGTTATAGCGATAATCAAAAGAATGTAATCCAGGGACAAAGACCAGACATGGAAAACAGACATACACGACAAAGTACATAAAGCAATCAAAATCACACATACAAAGTAACAAAAGCAAAAAAGCAACTCGGACTCCACTAAAAACTGGGAGCATGGATCAGGTGCACCGGTAAGGTAAGCGTCCTCTGCTTTTCTAGAAAAAACCGCCGAGTTGCTCATAAAAAGTCAAGTCTGCGGTAGACAAACGAGGAAAGGAAAACTATGACCCGTTGAATAAATCAGTTTCCATGGTGTAATTGGATACACCATAACGATCACGATTTCATGATGACGACCATAAAACTTCTGTAGTGATGACTTCAATCTGGTAGCAACATAACCTTGTTCCAGAAGCCTATTTGTTAGAGTTCTAGCGCAATACAAAAAGTCTGTGTAGTTTCGGCAAGCTCTGGCCTAACGTACGAGTTATGATATGAACACTCCGTACGCAGGTACCGAAGGGATGTTGCCACAGATGAAAGGAAAGTTGACAATGCTGAATGAAAAGTCATCACGTTTGTCGTCAACTTTGGTCAATAGTTTCCCTTTACCATCGATTTTTAAGTGTAGGTCAAGATATAAGGCTGACTTCACAATGTCTGTAGTATGCTTTATCTTAAGTTCTTTTGGGTAGATGCGATGTATCAAATGCCCGAAATTAGGATTGTTTAAAGATAATACATCATCTATATAGCGGAAACTGAGATTGAAGGATCTAACCAAACGATATTCTTTCTTTCTGATCTGATTAGCTATAAAGTCAGCCTCATAAGAGTGAAGGAATAGGTCAGCAAGTAAAGGAGCACAATTTGTTCCCATTGGAATGCCGACTGTTTGTTGAAAAACACGTCCACCACACTGGACAAATATGTTGTCAATTAAAAATTCCAGCATTTTGCCTCTGTATATTTGGAAGATGATTTGGAATTATTTCTTACAAAGTATGAGGAATCTCTACCAAGAACTATATATTTGTATCTAGGTGTACCATCTTTTTGGAAAAACAACGATGTATAATGAATTTAAGTCGGAATTTTAACAGAGTATGGGGAATAGAAGTTTGTTTTTGTTTGTTTGTTGGGGTTTAACGTCCGAGCAGCAATATTTCAGCTATATTCAGACAATGAACATGAAATAGATGATAAAATGAACATGAAATGAAAAAAAAGGATGGGACACAAGGACAATAGGGTCGACAAATTTTAATTGCCACTGGAAAAAGGGTGGATGGGTAAGGTCGGGCAATTTAGCCTCCTGTGGCGGAGCGCAAAGGTTCCTACTCCTATCGAATACCACAGCAGGGTTCTTTAACGTGCGAGGAACGTGGCATCTTTCCCAACACGGTGCACCACTATGGTTTGCGGTCAGGTATTCCGTATTATAGCCTGATAACCCCAGCATGTAACACGCCAGGGGTACCCCATTCCACCACCTGGAGCACACATCCCAGTTGCTCTGTGGGCAGAGCGCCCTAGCCCCTGACTAGGGTTCTGAGCTCTGTTTAGTCGCCTTTTACGACAAGCTTAGCGCTGCTGCTGGCCTATTCTTTTAACACCCGGACCTGCACGGGGCGGGAATAGAAGTATACAGTGTTGAAAAATCATAGGTTTTAATGCTATTATATTCAGATAATAGTCTGGAAATGATTGTCTCCAAAAGATCTCTCGAATTTTTCAGGATCCACAATGAATTAATACCACTACGGGAGTAATAAGTGTTGTAGTAGGACTGCAGACCCTCTTTGACAGTTGTGAGTATAGAAGGTAAAAGTTTTGAAAGAGGATTGGTGGTACATTTTGCAGATCCAGGTATGAAACGTTGTTTTTGTCGATTCTTGTAGCGTTTAGGAATCCAGTACATAGACGGTAAATCACCGTCCTTGGTAGAGAGACCAAAAGAGGATAGCACATACTTATGGTTTTCCACAATCTCTTCTTTGGAGAGAGTGGTAGCAGTATTGGTCTTATCACTGCTATTATTTTCTACGTCTACCTCTGATAATAAACATTGGATATAAAACGTTTTGCAGACAAAAACAATGTTGTTTTGGGCTTTGTCTGCTGGTACGACAACATATTTGTCATGTATAGTAGACAATGTTTTGCTACATCGGGGTCTTTGAAAACTACTTAAAACTTTCATTCGTTTCAAAATTAAAGACCTCAAGGCCTTTAACCACTCTGACAGAGAATCAATGTCTTCTTGTTCTCGTTTTATCCCTTTTCTTGCATAGTCCTCGACGGCATCCATAAGAACTTTGAAGTTATAATTCTAATTTATGGAGCGTGGTTCACGGTACTTGGGACCTTTAGAAAGGAGATTACGCAGAGATTCGTTTTCGATAATGGTTAAATCTCCCGTAATGACGTGACCAGAAGGACCATATTTGAATGGAGAGGTTTTGCAAGAACATTCAGGTGGTTTAGTCTTAAAGTTCTCAATCTCGAGGTTCTGCAATAGCCTTTTATAATTGAAAATTTTGGATGCAATGGGTGAAGTACAGAAATAAGAAATAATTGGTATGGATTTGTCTTTGAAATATGGGGGCATTTTGTTAGTAAAGTTTTTGTGATGGAGGATGTTAGCCAAATTAATTGCATCTATACCTTTGTTGACAAACGGTAGTGGAAGAAAGTATAATGCTACGAAGAGTTTTGGACTATTCCCATCACGAATCATTCTTCATTGGATTTGTAAAATTTGTGTCGTTGTTTGTTTCTTTGTTGGGGTTTAACTTCCGAGCAACAATATTTCAGCTATATTCAGACGATGAACATGAAATTGATGATAAAATGAACATGAAATGATGATGAAATGAAAAAGGGATGGGACACAAGGACAATAGGGTCGACAAATTTTGATTGCCACTGGAAATAGGGAGAGGTGGGTAGGGTCGGGCAATTTAGCCTCCTGTGGCTGAGTTGAACATGGCATTAGTAGACAGTTCAACATTGAATCCCCTTTTCGTTTGATTTTTATGTGACGTTTTTGACGCAATAATTGGCATTTTAAAGCCTTGTCAGGATCAATTTAACTTCCTCCTTCTTCAAAAGTCTTTAGATCCACGCATGCTTGGTTATTATGTTTCAGTCTACTCTCACTATTTGTAATATAACAACGGCAAAATAAAATACCAAGACGCCAAAGTTTAACTACAGATAGAGACTGAGCTCTATTTAGTCGCCTTTTACGACAAGCTTAGCGCTGCTGCTGGCCTATTCTTTTAACACCCGGACCTGCACGGGGCGGGAATAGAAGTATACAGTGTTGAAAAATCATAGGTTTTAATGCTATTATATTCAGATAATAGTCTGGAAATGATTGTCTCCAGAAGATCTCTCGAATTTTTCAGGATCCACAATGAATTAATACCACTACGGGAGTAATAAGTGTTGTAGTAGGACTGCAGACCCTCTTTGACAGTTGTGAGTATAGAAGTTAAAAGTTTTGAAAGAGGATTGGTGGTACATTTTGCAGATCCAGGTATGAAACGTTGTTTTTGTCGATTCTTGTAGCGTTTAGGAATCCAGTACATAGACGGTAAATCACCGTCCTTGGTAGAGAGACCAAAAGAGGATAGCACATACTTATGGTTTTCCACAATCTCTTCTTTGGAGAGAGTGGTAGCAGTATTGGTCTTATCACTGCTATTATTTTCTACGTCTACCTCTGATAATAAACATTGGATATAAAACGTTTTGCAGACAAAAACAATGTTGTTTTGGGCTTTGTCTGCTGGTACGACAACATATTTGTCATGTATAGTAGACAATGTTTTGCTACATCGGGGTCTTTGAAAACTACTTAAAACTTTCATTCGTTTCAAAATTAAAGACCTCAAGGCCTTTAACCACTCTGACAGAGAATCAATGTCTTCTTGTTCTCGTTTTATCCCTTTTCTTGCATAGTCCTCGACGGCATCCATAAGAACTTTGAAGTTATAATTCTAATTTATGGAGCGTGGTTCACGGTACTTGGGACCTTTAGAAAGGAGATTACGCAGAGATTCGTTTTCGATAATGGTTAAATCTCCCGTAATGACGTGACCAGAAGGACCATATTTGAATGGAGAGGTTTTGCAAGAACATTCAGGTGGTTTAGTCTTGAAGTTCTCAATCTCGAGGTTCTGCAATAGCCTTTTATAATTGAAAATTTTGGATGCAATGGGTGAAGTACAGAAATAAGAAATAATTGGTATGGATTTGTCTTTGAAATATGGGGGAATTTTGTTAGTAAAGTTTTTGTGATGGAGGATGTTAGCCAAATTAATTGCATCTATACCTTTGTTGACAAACGGTAGTGGAAGAAAGTATAATGCTACGAAGAGTTTTGGACTATTCCCATCACGAATCATTCTTCATTGGATTTGTAAAATTCGTGTCGTTGTTTGTTTCTTTGTTGGGGTTTAACTTCCGAGCAACAATATTTCAGCTATATTCAGACGATGAACATGAAATTGATGATAAAATGAACATGAAATGATGATGAAATGAAAAAGGGATGGGACACAAGGACAATAGGGTCGACAAATTTTGATTGCCACTGGAAATAGGGAGAGGTGGGTAGGGTCGGGCAATTTAGCCTCCTGTGGCTGAGTTGAACATGGCATTAGTAGACAGTTTAACATTGAATCCCCTTTTCGTTTGATTTTTATGTGACGTTTTTGACGCAATAATTGGCATTTTAAAGCCTTGTCAGGATCAATTTAACTTCCTCCTTCTTCAAAAGTCTTTAGATCCACGCATACTTGGTTATTATGTTTCAGTCTACTCTCACTATTTGTAATATAACAACGGCAAAATAAAATACCAAGACGCCAAAGTTTAACTACAGATAGAGACATCAAAATCCAGAAAGAAACAGAAAACAAGGACATATACAACTTAGCAAGCAGAATAAAATACAATTATGTATAAAAACCCGAAAACGACGGAACATGACAGCACAGGCATAAAAAACGGCAGTGCGGTCAGATACTCCAGAAGAGTAAACATGTTCTGCTTCACCAGCGGCACCAGTGGTGAGTAAAATGCGGTTGGAATCCATTAAGTTTGAACAATACATACCGTTTCCACTGAGTGACATAAAAGCAATTAAACAAATTAAAGATTTGTCACACTTTTGACAAAAAATGATTTGCTTTGTCATTCAATTACAGCATAATTGAATAATTTATGTTTCTTTGTTTGTTGGGGTTTAACGTCCGAGCAGCAATATTTCAGCTATATTCAGACAATGAACATGAAATGGATGATAAAATGAACATGAAATGAAAAAAAAAAGAATGGGTCACAAGGATAATAGGGTCGACACATTTTGATTGCCACTGGAAAAAGGGGGGATGGGTAACGTCGGGCAATTTATCCTCCTGTGGCGGAGCGCAAAGGTTCCTACTCCTATCGAATACCACAGCAGGGTTTTTAACGTGCGAGGAACGTGGCATCTTTCCCAACACGGTGCACCACTATGGTTTGCGGTCAGGTTTTCCGTATTATAGCCTGACAACCCCAGCATGTAACACGCCAGGGGTACCCCATTCCACCACCTGGGGCACACATCCCAGTTGCTCTGTGGGCAGAGCGCCTAGCCCCCGGCTAGGATTCTGAGCACTATTTAGTCGCCTTATACGACAAGCTTAGCGCTGCTGCAGGCCTATTCTTTTATCACCCGGACCTGCACGGGGCGAATAATTTAAGAATAATTTAAGACCAGATATTTAATGTCAAAATGTGAAATTATTTATCATTATATTGAAACAAATATCTACTGATATCAGTAAATGGGGCACAAATTGCACAATGACTTGGCACAACCATAAGACATGACATATACATATTCTTCCTTGATGGCGTACTTGCATGGATGTGTTGAACTTGCTATGTCATGTTAATAAGGATTGGGCATTTCACTTTTATAGGTTAGTTTGTTAAAATTCTGGACCCTCGGGCTTTTTTTTAGATTGACAGGATAGATTTCTACTTTAGTGCATGAAAGTCCCTGTAGGTCTTTCTCTAAAATTGCACGCTAAATGGATAGGACCTTTTTACATAACAAATGTAAGTCAAAACAATACTTATAAAATCAGAAGGGCCTCAGATCATAAAATACTTAAGTCAAGAATTCATGCCAATAGGCTTAAACATTATGAGGACCCAAGGAATTATAATACCCTGAAAATGTTGTCACTAATAATAATGATCACTCTAACAATACTAACACAGATCCTAACACAGATCAAAATGTTGAAACAAATGATGAAGAAAATACTAGGGAGAGAAATGGCAACAAATTATTATAGAGTTAAGTGGGTCGGATATAAGAAAGCGACATGGGTCCCAGAAGAAGATATTGGAGAAGGTCTTCTTATTGAATTTTATACAAAATATACAAAAGATGGAAAATTAAGAAAAAGAAAACTAAGAGTTGCTTCACTAGGTTGAATAAAGAATAAATTCACAAAATTAAAAAAGAAATAGTTCAATATTTACATGTCCATAATGGCCCCGTGCAGGTCCGGGTGTTAAAAGAATAGGCCTGCAGCAGCGCTAAGCTTGTCGTATAAGGCGACTAAATAGTGCTTAGAAACCTAGCCGGGGGCTAGGCGCTCTGCCCACAGAGCAACTGGGATGTGTGCCCCAGGTGGTGGAATGGGGTACCCCTGGCGTGTTACATGCTGGGGTTGTCAGGCTATAATACGGAAAACCTGACCGCAAACCATAGTGGTGCACCGTGTTGGGAAAGATGCCACGTTCCTCGCACGTTAAAGAACCCTGCTGTGGTATTCGATAGGAGTAGGAACCATAGGGCTCCGCCACAGGAGGCTAAATTGCCCGACCTTACCCATCCCCCCTTTTTCCAGTGGCAATCAAAATTTGTCGACCCTATTATCCTTGTGACCCATCCTTTTTTTTCATTTCATGTTCATTTTATCATCCATTTCATGTTCATTGTCTGAATATAGCTGAAATATTGCTGCTCGGACGTTAAACCCCAACAAACAAACATGTCCATAATGCATGTCTTTACTTCAGCCACACTGTAAGGTCTTCAATGAAAACTGTATTTCACAAACTTGAATTTAACTTTGTCAAAGTCATAAGAATTTTCTAGTAATAACTGCTGGTCAGAATTGCTTTAAATTAGTGCCAACAATATCATGCACGTGATCATATTGACCTTGACTTTAACAAACACTAAATTATTTTGTTGTAGATGACCAAAAAGGTGCTTCGAAGTTTCCAAATGCCCATTGTGGCCATGTTGAAGCTAATATGCACGATGTTCATTATTATTTTAATAACAGATGCAAAACTAAAGGCAAATTCGGTATGAAGATTGAACTATGGAATCTTATTTGATAAAAAGTCAAATGTGCATTTTAGTAACAATTATTGGATGCATACGTTTCAAATAAGATTACCAGTAAAGAAAGGATTGAAACTTATCGATTATTGCTAAGGAAAAGATGTTTGCTCATTTACTTTTGTTACTTTGTATGTATGATTTTAGTTACTTTATGTTCTTTGTTGTGTGTGTCTGTTTTCCATGTCTGGTCTTTGTCCCTGGATTATTTTCTTTTGATTACCGCTATAACCTTGGTTCCCTTGATTACTCTTTTGAAATGATTTTAATGACCAATCGGTTAACCTTGTTACAATTGCAAACAGTTAACGAAACTGTCAACACAATAAAGAAAGTCATCCCCACTAAAATGAATATAAAGAAGAAAGGCAAAAATAGAACAAAAAAACCATATTAGGATTTATTGGACAATTGTCTAAATCAATGTTTGGCACAGCAACAATATCGGATGTTAATATATTGGCACAGCACATAAATAAACTCACAGTTCAAACTCTTAAGTTAACAAAAGAAATGGCAAAACACGATAATCATGAGTCATCTTTTATATCGGCAAAAAAATTTCAAACATTGTAAATGAAATGAAAGCGACTCACTCTGAAATTAATTTACTTCCAAATATGTTAAATAGTAATACACAACAATTAGAGAAATTATTCTTTACTATGTCTAAAGCACAACTGCTATAAATGTTGAAGTTAAACAAAAACTTTATGACTTTAAAGTAGGTATTTTTTATTTACTAGAGGGAAAATTATCTCCCCTCTTAATAAAACCAGACACTTTGTTTAAATCATTAAAACAAATAGACGCTATAATTCGTTATAAATATCCAGGTTTTTATGTGACTCAAACTGATGTAAATTATTACTATTCGTCACCAAATTTCTTATTTTCTAAAAAGAATTCTGACATCTTTGTCATGATTAAAGTACCTATTTACTATCACACATTTGATTGCAAATTATACAGAGTTACCTCCCTTCCTGTACCTGTGAATAATTCACTGCATGCAACCCAATTATTGAATGCATCAAGATATATAGTAATCTCAAATGACATGTCTCAATATATTATACTAACACATGACCAACACAATGCACAAATTTCAAGAACACTTTACAGTGTCCAATTTTTTCACTCTTTTTCTAAAAGTGAAGATGCATGTCTCATGGCAATTTTTAACGATAACTAAAGTAAAAGAACTTTGTGACTTTAGATTTTTGCATAATAAGATGAAGCCTGCTTCAATTCATTTGAAAGAGTAATCAAAGGAACAATGGTTATAGCAATAATCAAAAGAATGTAATCCAGGGACAAAGACCCGACATGGAAAACAGACATACACAACAAAGAATGATACTGAAATCATCTTCTATAATTGTATACAAAATTAAACAAGTTTCTCTTGACTGTGCAGGTAAACAGGTAATTCACCCAGGTTGCAACTTCTGTATTATGAAACTTCTATGCCGATGTTCACTAGCTACTGATAAATTGAATTATCCTCAATCTTTGACTTCATGTAAACATAATGATAATATTACTGTCCTTCATTCAGTTAATTTAGCATTATTACAACAATTTTTTCACCTCTGAAACTTTAAACCATATTAATGGTAGTTCTACTTTTATTCAAGAATTGAATATTAATATCACAAATTTTAATTTATATAATCATTCATATCATCATTTTTAGCAAAAGATCAAAAAGATCTTGGTGTAAAGGAAATGGCAAAAGCAACCAAAAAAGGTGTTATTTTTCAAAATTTGGCAGAACCTTTACTTGCTGGTCAAATTGATATTGAGATTTAAATGGAATACTTGGTTTAATTGGAACTATTATAGAATGTGTAGCAGCTATTTACTGCATTTGGTCTTTTTTTCAAAATTAGAACTCTAGTTACAACACTACTTGTCTTACAAAAAGGACCACAATCTCAGTCTGTTGTTTTACCATCATTTATCTATAAACCAGAAACTACAACTAGTACAAATACAAACCCTTTCACTAGCATGTTTGAACAAGAATTTAGTATGAACCACATTCTTCACATTATTATTGGTATTTTAATACTTATTATCTGTATTTTACTATTTCGTAAAAGAAAATCCAAGTCACACGTGACCTATCTTAAAATAGAAAAACAACTACTGTTTCTTCATGTCTTAGTATACCATTGATGATACTGCCACTCTGTCCATCTTCATGGGAATTTTGTATGCCTCCAACAATCGACAGTATTGAATTACTTGGGAATTTTAATCCTGTCATTATTATTGAGTCGGATGAATTCAAAATCAAAAACAAAATAACGGACAAATTTTTAATTTGTCTCAAAGCAAATTAATATTTTTTACTTTCAAACTTTCAACTGCGTCAAATTCTAAACAAAAAGTAATCAAGGGAACCAAGGTTATAGCGGTAATGAAAAGAATGTAATCCAGGGACAAAGACCAGACATGGAAAACAGACATAAACAACAAAGAGCATAAAGTAAATAAAATCATACACACAAAGTAACAAAAGCAAATGCGCAACTCAGACTCCACTAAAAACTGTTTGTTTGTTTGTTTGTTTGTTGGGGTTTAACGTCCGAGCAGCAATATTTCAGCTATATTCAGACAATGAACATGAAATGGAAAAAAAAGATGGGTCACAACTACAATGGGGTCTACAAATTTTGATTGCCGTTGGAAATAGGGAGAGGTGGTTAGGGTCGGGCAATTTAGCATCCTGTGGCGGAGCCCTTTAGTTCCTACTCCGGGAGAATACCACAGTAGGGTTCTTTAACGTGCGAGGAACGTGGCACCTTTCCCAACACGGTGCACCACTATGGTTTGCGGTCAGGTTTTCCGTATTATAGCCTGACAACCCCAGCATGTAACACGCCAGGGGTACCCCATTCCACCACCTGGGGCACACATCCAGTTTCCCTGTGGGCAGAGCGCCCTAGCGCCCGGCAAGGGTTCTGAGCACTATTCAGTCGCCTCTTACGACAAGCTTAGCGCCACTGCAGGCCTCTTCTTTTAACACCCGGACCTGCACGGGGCTGTAACTTAGGTGACGTATAGTGGCGATGGTCATGACTCCTTTCCCGTCTTGGATTTTTATCAAATAAATTCATCACATTTATGCTATTGTTATATTGGCTTGAAAGGTTTCCTATACTTTTGATGTTGTCATTGCATCCGTAAGGTATTGCAGTACTTAGTCTGCGTATCCAGTACTCCTCTTTCCCTACGATAGTTTTTACTTAGAACGGGACTCTTCGTAGGATGGTAATTTTTTTCTTAAATACGAACTTTCATGGAGAGGATTGAATGATCTTGTTGATTAAAGTGTTGATAAACTGTCGGGAATTTGGTGGTGTTAATTCCCGAACGATGACCGCACATTCTTTTATCCAAAAGATCTTTTGGAGACAATCAGTTCAAGACTATTATCTGAATATAATAGCAGTAAAACCTATGATTTTTTTCTACACTGTATACGTCTATTTCCCATACTCAGTTAAAATCCCGACTTAAAAACATTATACATCGTTGTTTTCCCAAAAAAGATGGTACACCTAGATAAAAACATATAGTTCTTGGTAGAGATTCCTCATACTTTGTAAGAACTAATTCCCAATCATCTTCCAAATATACAGAGGAAGATGTTTACAAAATGCTGGAATTTTTAATCGACAACATATTTGTCCAGTGTGGTGGACGTGTTTTTCAAAAAACGGTCGGCATTCCAATGGGAACACATTGTGCTCCTTTACTTGCTGACCTATTCCTTCACTCTTATGAAGCTGACTTTATAGCTGATCTGATCAGAAAGAAAGAATTTCGTTTGTCTAGATCTTTTAATCTCAGTTTCCGCTATATAGATTGATTGATTGATTGTTGGGGTTTAACGTCCGAGCAGCAATATTTCAGCTATATTCAGACGATGAACATGAAACGGATGATAAAATGAACATGAAATGATGATGAAATGAAAAAACGGGATGGGACACAAGGAAAGTAGGGTTGACAAATTTTGATTGCCACTAGAAAAAGGGAGGGATGGGTAAGGTCGGGCAATTTAGCCTCTGTGGCGGAGCGCAAAGGTTCCTACTCCTATCGAATACCACAGCAGGGTTCTTCAACGTGCGAGGAACGTGGCATCTTTCCCAACACGGTGCACCAGTATGGTTTGCGGTCAGGTTTTCCGTATTATAGCCTGACAACCCCAGCATGTAACATGCCAGGGGTACCCCATTCCACCACCTGGGGCACACATCCCAGTTGCTCTGTGGGCAGAGCGCCTAGCCCCCGGCTAGGTTTCTGAGCACTATTTAGTCGCCTTTTACGACAAGCTTAGCGCTGCTGCAGGCCTATTCTTTTGACACCCGGACCTGCACGGGGCTCCGCTATATAGATGACGTATTATCTTTAAACAATCCTAATTTCGGGGATTTGATACATCACATCTACCCAAAAGAACTTGAGATAAAGGATACTACAGACACTGTGAAGTCAGCCTCATTTCTTGATCTACACTTAGAAATCGATGGTAAAGGAAAAACTATCGACAAAACTTTACGACAAACGTGATGACTTTTCATTCAGAATTGTCAACTTTCCTTTCATCTGTGGCAACATCCCTTCGGCACCTGCGTATGGAGTGTTCATATCACAATTCATACGTTATGCCAGAGCTTGCCGAAACTACGCAGACTTTTTGTATCGCGCTATAACTCTAACAAATAGGCTTCTGGAACAGGGTTATGGTGCTACAAGATTGAAGTCATCACTACAGAAGTTTTATGGTCGTCATCATGTTTCTAGAAAAGCAGAGGACGCTTACCCTACCGGTGCTCCTGGTCCGTGCTCCTAGCTTTTAGTGGAGTCCGAGTTGCTCATTTGCTTTTGTTACTTTGTATGTATGATTTTAGTTACTTTATGTTCTTTGTTGTGAATGTCTGTTTTCCATGTCTGGTCTTTCTCCCTGGATTACATTCTTTTGATTACCGCTATAACCTTGGTTCCCTTGATTACTCTTTGAAAAGTGTATGTGTGGGAATACTTTAAATATACCTATTAGTCTAAAATTAATGTAAAAAGTGTTATTAAAATTGTCTATATCATTGTTATGTTGAGGCTGTAATACATATTTTTATACCAAATTTTTGAATATGATATATTTTTTCGCAAATTGAATGAATGCCAACCTAAAATATCCTTTCTGGTGTCATATTATTCTTTAAAATGTTGAAATTATCAAAAAAAAGTATCGTGTGTGATGCTTTGACACATCAATTTCAGTCAAATTTCCCAAAAATGTCATATTTCTGCAGATTGTATGGGTGTGAACAATTTTAATTTCAATAATGGTCCAAATTATTGTTAAAAATGGCAATATTAGTATCCGCTTGCTAATTGCGACACTCGTACTTCATTAAAAAATCTTTAAAATGACATATTTTTGCAAAGTGTATGTGTGCAAAAACGTTTAAAATACCTATTAGTCTAAAATAAATGTAATAAGTTAAAATTGTCTATCTCATTATTATGTATGTACGTATGTATATTTGAAAGTATACATAGATGTATGTATGTATTTTTATATACATGTAGTCATCTTTGAACTATGTATGTATCAGATAAATATGTATGTATGTGTGTTTGTATGTTTGAATATTGGAATGCTTGATTGTATGTTGTAGCTATGTATGTATATTTAATGTATTATTTTTTGCATGTATGTTAAAATGTATGTATATATTTAAGTTTATGTTTGTATTGATGTAAGTACGTGTACATGTATGTATGAATGTATGAATGTTTGTATGTTTGTTTGTATGTATGTATGTGTAAAATTTCTTACTAACAACAAAGGATATAAATAGTCAAGGCTGATATTATGATACCAAGGTCCCAGCTGTCAAATAAACCGCCAGGCACTGTTAAACAGCACACATCCTCTCTAAAGTTGCCCCCAAACTGAGCACTCTAAAAATAAATTAATAAGTCTACAAATTTTAAATAGCATTTCTTTAATAGAAAATTGAAGAAAATTTTTATTCTAACTGTCTAACGTTCTATACTACAAACAAGTAACACTGATGTGAAGTTTGATTTGATTGATTCATAATTACAGTAATACAATAAACTCGATGAACATCTAGATGTAGTGCTCTCGTTAACTACAACTAATTATGAAATACAAAAAAAATACCAGTTTTAAATACTAGTATTGTGAATTTCGATATACTGTACACGTGTTTTAAGGAGTAACCTCTCATCAGCATAATTAAAATCAAATGTGTAGAGAAATCATAATCAAAATATTAGCTGTTTACAGATCGAAAGACAACGCCAAATCCATCAACGAGAGGTTCTACCGTATGCAATGCAAGGAATGAAGCCTCAGTGTTTAACATATTTTTTTTTAAAAATGTACCTGGGAGAATTTCATTTTCCGAACACTATTCAGAGCTTTCACAAATTTTGTTTTCATAATTTGATTCTGCAAATGGAGGGTTCAGTCCACATTCGCGCTTAATATGCGATACTTCTTTTCTTGAGAGGATATGCCAAGATGCGTTTCAATCTTAAGTGTCAGTCACTGTAGGAATCGTCTAAATATAGCTGAAATATTGCTGCTCGGACGTTAAACCCCAACAAACAAAAACAAACAAACTCTAGGAATCACGCAGTATTTGAAACATGGTATAAAAAAACCATCATTTTAATAGTGTAATTTGGCTATTTGCATCATAAGGAAAACAGAAAAGATTGTTCATATCATGCTGGACCTTTAGTTATATAGTTACAAGTTTATTGATATGCACTGAAAATGAACATTTCATGGGCAGATAACTCCGTCAAAACCTCATTTTTCTATGTTCTTTTGAAAAAAATCTGTTTTGTTTGTTTGTTTGTTGGGGTTTAACGTCCGAGCAGCAATATTTCAGCTATATTCAGACAATGAACATGAAATGGATGATAAAATGAACATGAAATGAAAAAAAGAAAGGATGGGTCACAAGGATAATAGGGTCGACAAATTTTGATTACCACTGGAAAAAGGGGCAGATGGGTAAGGTCGGGCAATTTAGCCTCCTGTGGCGGAGCGCAAAGGTTCCTACTCCTATCGAATACCACAGCAGGGTTCTTTAACGTGCGAGGAACGCGGTTTCTTTCCCAACACGGTGCACCACTATGGTTTGCGGTCAGGTTTTCCGTATTATACCCTGACAACCCCAGCATGTAACACGCCAGGGGTACCCCATTCCACCACCTGGGGCACACATCCCAGTTGCTCTGTGGGCAGAGCGCCTAGCCCCCGGCTAGGTTTCTGAGCACTATTTAGTCGCCTTATACGACAAGCTTAGCGCTGCTGCAGGCCTATTCTTTTAACACCTGGACCTGCACGGGGGAAAAAAATCTGATCAAAGCCAGTGATGCAGAGATCAGATAGAGAAAACATTCTTGGGTAATAATATTTTATTGTCTAGTTCGGTTGGGATTTGACATGCATGTTTCTGATTTTTCCCTGATTCTTACTAACGCTAACACTTAAATCAAATATTCAATATCTCTTAGTACTGCTTATACACATACAGAAAAGTATATAGTTGGTTCTCATCAAGCTTTGCGCCATCATGCTGATTAAGATGTCAGTTCTGGGATAGCATTAAGATGTTCAACTGGAGGTGGTAAGAAAAACCCTTAATATGCAGTTGTAAATATGAACTACGTGAGAGTCATTATACTGAACTAGAGCAAGTGATGATAAAGCCCTGGTTCACACTGACATGTTGTAGTTCAAAGACAAAGTAAGTCATTGAAACAAGTAATTTATGATTGATTGTTTCGGTTTAACATCCGAACAGCAATAACATGAACTAGTAATGAAATAAAAAATGGGGGCACAAGGATAATGGGATTGCCACTGGAAAAATGGAAAGGGCAATTAAAACTTCTTTTGGTTCCTACTCCGTTTGTTTGTTTGTTTGTTGGGGTTTAGCGTCCGAGCAGCAATATTTCAGCTATATTCAGACGATGAACATGAAATTGATGATAAAATGAACATGAAATGATGAAATGAAAAAGGGGTGGGACACAAGGACAATGGGTTCGACAAATTTTGATTGCCACTGGAAATGGGGAGAGGTGGTTAGGGTCGGGCAATTTAGCCTCCTGTGGCGGAGCCCTATGGTTCCTACTCCGGGAGAATACCACAGTAGTATTATTTAACGTGCGAGGAACGTGGCACCTTTCCCAACACGGTGCACCACTATGGTTTGCGGTCAGGTTTTCCGTATTATAGCCTGACAACCCCAGCATGTAACACGCCAGGGGTACCCCATTCCACCACCTGGGGCGCTCATCCCAGTTGCTCTGTGGGCAGGCGCCCTAGTCCCCGGCTAGGGTTCTGAGCACTATTTAGTCGCCTCTTATGACAAGCTTAGCGCTGCTGCAGGCCTCTTCTTTTAACACCCGGACCTGCACGGGGCGGTGTTAAAAGGAAAATGGTAGATGATGCTACAGACAATTTCATCTCCTCTTGTAAAAGGAGAAAGAACAATTACAGTTAGAGTTTTCTTATAGACTTATTTAATTATTTAACAGTTTTATCATGTTAATATTCTTACATTCTATGTTTGAGTTTTGCTTCAGGCAAAATAAATAAATACATATTATTGTAATTTATTTTTATTCATTCAATCATTTGAAAATGGCATACAATTTTATAATACAATACAAAACAAATGTAATTACAAACTGAAATGAAGATATCATGTGTTACACTACATTTTAGTTTATTGACTGGGTTCAGGTTCTCAAGGTTTGAAAATGTGACCCTTCAAGGTCGTGTCCCATCCCTTTTTCATTTCATCGTCATTTCATGTTCATCGTCTGAATATAGCTGAAATATTACTGCTCGGACGTTAAACCCCAACAAACAAACATTTGTTGTGTGGTGCATTTTCTTACTTACTTGGTGTCAATCAATCGTAAGTTGTAGCAATATTATTCTTTTACGGACTGTGTAGCCGCATCAGCTGTGGCATATCAAATCAGTTATCCTTCCTGGACAAGCTTGTTTCTATTTTTCGCCCCTTGTCCGGATGTCAAAGGGATGGTCCTGCAACAGCGCTAAGCTTGGCGTAAAAGATGGCCTATGAACGATTGGCTCTTTCATTTTTATTCGACATGTGTATTTTCTTCTTTACTTTGTCATTTTCATAAGTTGTAGCAGTATTATCCTTTTGCCGATTGCGCTTCTCCATCAGTTGACCCGTGCAGGTCCGGGTGTCAAAAAAAAAGGCCTGCAGCAGCGCTAAGCTTCTCGTAAAGGGCGACTAAATGGTATTTATAACCCTGACCGGGGGCTAGGGCGCACTGCCAACAGAGCCAATGGGTTGTGCGCCCCAGGTGGTGGAATGAGGTACCCCTGGTGTGTTTTATGCTGCGGTTGTCAGACTAATACGAAAAGCTGACCGCAAACCATAGTGGTGCACCGTGTTGGGAAAGATGCCACGTTCCTCGAACGCTAAAAAACCCTACTTTGGTATTCTCCCGGAATAGGAACCATAGGGCTCCGCCACAGGAGGCTAAATTACCCGACCCTACCCACCTCTCCCTATTTCCAATGGCCATCAAATTCTGTCGTCCCCATTGTCCATGTGTCCCATCCCTTTTTCATTTCATCATGCCCGTGCAGGTCCGGGTGTTAAAAGAATAGGCCTGCAGCAGCGCTAAGCTTGTCGTATAAGGCGACTAAATTGTGCTCAGAAACCTAGCCGGAGGCTAGGCGCTCTGCCCACAGAGCAACTGAGATGTGTGCCCCAGGTGGTGGAATGGGGTACCCTGGCGTGTTACATGCTGGGGTTGTCAGGCTATAATACGGAAAACCTGACGGCAAACCATAGTGGTGTACCGTGTTGGGAAAGATGCCACGTTCCTCGCACGTTAAAGAACCCTGCTGTGGTATTCGATAGGAGTAGGAACCTTTGTGCTCCGCCACAGGAGGCTAAATTGCCCGACGTTACCCACCCCTCCCCCTTTTTCCAGTGGCAATCAAAATTTGTCAACCCTATTATCCTTGTGACCAATCCTTTTTCTTTCATTTCATGTTCATTTTATCATCGATTTCATGTTCATTGTCTGAATATAGCTGAAATATTGCTGCCCGGACGTTAAACCCTAACAAACAAACAAAAAAAACAAACATTTCATCATCATGTCATGTTCATTTTGTCATCAATTTCATATTCATCGTCTGAATATAGCTGAAATATTACTGCTCGGACGTTAAACCCCAACAAACAAACAAACCTCCTGGCGCTCTCAACCCAGTTGCTATGTTTAGAGAGCGCCCTAGCCCCCGGCCAGGGTTCTGGGCACAGCTTGGTTGCCTTTTACCACAAGCTTAGCGCTGCTCCAGCGCCATTCCTTTGACACCCGGACACGGGGCGAAAGGATAATTAGAAACCAGCTTGCCTTGGAAGGATAACTGATGGAGATACCATGTCTGTTAATATTACTTGATGACAATCCGTATTTTTTTTGTCGTGTTCTTTGGATATGATCCGTAAAATCCTGAAGCTTCTACAATTTTAATGAATGAATGAAGTTATGAAATATTAACAATCCGTTGATCGTAATCTGCAGTCAAAATTCGTAGAAAAAAAAACGGAAAACCCGTGCAAGGAAACGCCTCCGAGATAGAAAGTCAGCAACAGGATAATACTGCAACATCTTATGAAAATGACACCGAGTAAGCAAGAATATCAACCACACAACGAATAAAAATGAAAGAGTCCATCGTTCATCGAGTGTAAGTTTTTCGAATAAAGAATACTTATGGAAGTAACATTGAAGTTAGACTCCATGCTGTGAAGCTGTAAACTCCAGCATACAAGACGCCAGGGGTAGCCCACTCCACCATCTGGGGGCGGAGGAACCCTATGCTTCCTTCTCCGGGAGAGTACCATAAAAGGGTTTCTTATCGTGCGAGGAAAGTCGCATCTTTCCCAATACGTTGCACCAGTATGGTCTGCGGTCGGGTTTTCGTATTGTGGCCAGACGACCGTTCCACCTCCTAGCGCACTCATCCCAGTTGCTCTGTTGAGAGAGCGCCCTAGCCCCCGGCCAGCGTTCTGGGCACTGCTTGGTTGCCTTTTACGACAAGCTTAGCGCTGCTCCAGCACCATTCTTTTGACACCCGGACACGGAGCGAAAGGATAATTAGAAACCAGCTTGCCCTGGAAGGATAACTGATGGAGATACCATGTCTGTTAATATTACTTGATGACAATCCGTATTTTTTGTAGTGTTCTATGGAAATGATCCGTAAAATCCTGAACCTGCTATAATGAATGAAGTTATGAAATGTTAACAATCCGTTGATCGTAATCTGCAGTCAAAATTCGTAGAAAAAACGGAAAACCCGTGCAAGTAAACGCCTCCGAGATAGAAAGTCAGCAACAGGATAATACTGCAACAACTTATGAAAATGACACCGAGTAAGCAAGAATATCCACCACACAACGAATAAAAATGAAAGAGTCCATCGTTCATCGAGTGTAAGTTTTTCGAATAAAGAATACTTGTGGAAGTAACATTGAAGTTAGACTCCATGCTGTGAAGCTGTAAACTCCAGCATACAAGACGCCAGGGGTAGCCCACTCCACCATCTGGGGGCGGAGGAACCCTATGCTTCCTTCTCCGGGAGAATATCATAAAAGGGTTTCTTATGGTGCGAGGAAAGCCGCATCTTTCCCAACACGTTGCATCAGTATAGTTTGCGGTCGGGTTTTCGTATTATGGCCTGACGACCCAGCATGGAACATGCCAGGGTCACCCCGTTCCACATCCTAGCGCACACAACCAAGTTGCTCTGTTTAAAGGCGTCCTAGCCCCCGGCCATGATTCTGAGCACCCTTTGGTTGCCTTTTACAACAAGCTTAGCGCTGCTGCAGGCCCATTCCTTTGACATCCGGACACGGGGCGAAAGAAAAGTTAGAAACCAGCTTCCCCTGAGTGGATTACTGATTAGTTATACCACAACTGGTGGAGATGGAAGGTCGATAAAACTATAATACTGCAACAATTTATGAACATGACACGTAATAAGCAAGAAGATGCACCACAAAACGAATAAAAATGAAAGTGTTCGTCAAGTGAAAGTTTTCGAGAAAAGAATACTTATGGAAGTAACATTGAAGTTAGACTCCATGCTGTGAAGCTGTAAACTCCAGCATACAAGACGCCAGGAGTAGCCCACTCCACCATCTGGGGGCGGAGGAACCCTATGCTTCCTTCTCCGGGAGAATATCATAAAAGGGTTTCTTATCGTGCGAGGAAAGTCGCATCTTTCCCAATACGTTGCACCAGTATGGTCTGCGGTCGGGTTTTCGTATTGTGGCCAGACGACCGTTCCACCTCCTAGCGCACTCATCCCAGTTGCTCTGTTGAGAGAGCGCCCTAGCCCCCGGCCAGCGTTCTGGGCACTGCTTGGTTGCCTTTTACGACAAGCTTAGCGCTGCTCCAGCACCATTATTTTGACACCCGGACACGGAGCGAAAGGATAATTAGAAACCAGCTTGCCCTGGAAGGATAACTGATGGAGATACCATGTCTGTTAATATTACTTGATGACAATCCGTTGATCGTAATCTGCAGTCAAAATTCTTAGAAAAAACGGAAAACCCGTGCAAGTAAACGCCTCCGAGATACAAAGTCAGCAACAGGATAATACTGCAACAACTTATGAAAATGACACCGAGTAAGCAAGAATATCCACCACACAACGAATAAAAATGAAAGAGTCCATCGTTCATCGAGTGTAAGTTTTTCGAATAAAGAATACTTGTGGAAGTAACATTGAAGTTAGACTCCATGCTGTGAAGCTGTAAACTCCAGCATACAAGACGCCAGGGGTAGCCCACTCCACCATCTGGGGGCGGAGGAACCCTATGCTTCCTTCTCCGGGAGAATATCATAAAAGGGTTTCTTATCGTGCGAGGAAAGTCGCATCTTTCCCAATACGTTGCACCAGTATGGTCTGCGGTCGGGTTTTCGTATTATGGCCTGACGACCCAGCATGGAACATGCCAGGGTCACCCCGTTCCACATCCTAGCGCACACAACCAAGTTGCTCTGTTTAAAGGCGTCCTAGCCCCCGGGCATGGTTCTGAGCACTCTTTGGTTGCCTTTTACAACAAGCTTAGCGCTGCTGCAGGCCCATTCCTTTGACATCCGGACACGGGGCGAAAGAAAAGTTAGAAACCAGCTTCCCCTGAGTGGATTACTGATTAGTTATACCACAACTGGTGGAGATGGAAGGTCGATAAAACTATAATACTGCAACAATTTATGAACATGACACGTAATAAGCAAGAAGATGCACCACAAAACGAATAAAAATGAAAGTGTTCGTCAAGTGAAAGTTTTCGAGAAAAGAATACTTATGGAAGTAACATTGAAGTTAGACTCCATGCTGTGAAGCTGTAAACTCCAGCATACAAGACGCCAGGAATAGCCCACTCCACCATCTGGGGGCGGAGGAACCCTATGCTTCCTTCTCCGGGAGAATATCATAAAAGGGTTTCTTATCGTGCGAGGAAAGTCGCATCTTTCCCAATACGTTGCACCAGTATGGTCTGCGGTCGGGTTTTCGTATTGTGGCCAGACGACCGTTCCACCTCCTAGCGCACTCATCCCAGTTGCTCTGTTGAGAGAGCGCCCTAGCCCCCGGCCAGCGTTCTGGGCACTGCTTGGTTGCCTTTTACGACAAGCTTAGCGCTGCTCCAGCACCATTCTTTTGACACCCGGACACGGAGCGAAAGGATAATTAGAAACCAGCTTGCCCTGGAAGGATAACTGATGGAGATACCATGTCTGTTAATATTACTTGATGACAATCCGTGGATCGTAATCTGCAGTCAAAATTCTTAGAAAAAACGGAAAACCCGTGCAAGTAAACGCCTCCGAGATAGAAAGTCAGCAACAGGATAATACTGCAACAACTTATGAAAATGACACCGAGTAAGCAAGAATATCCACCACACAACGAATAAAAATGAAAGAGTCCATCGTTCATCGAGTGTAAGTTTTTCGAATAAAGAATACTTGTGGAAGTAACATTGAAGTTAGACTCCATGCTGTGAAGCTGTAAACTCCAGCATACAAGACGCCAGGGGTAGCCCACTCCACCATCTGGGGGCGGAGGAACCCTATGCTTCCTTCTCCGGGAGAATATCATAAAAGGGTTTCTTATCGTGCGAGGAAAGTCGCATCTTTCCCAATACGTTGCACCAGTATGGTCTGCGGTCGGGTTTTCGTATTGTGGCCAGACGACCGTTCCACCTCCTAGCGCACTCATCCCAGTTGCTCTGTTGAGAGAGCGCCCTAGCCCCCGGCCAGCGTCTGGGCACTGCTTGGTTGCCTTTTACGACAAGCTTAGCGCTGCTCCAGCACCATTCTTTTGACACCCGGACACGGAGCGAAAGGATAATTAGAAACCAGCTTGCCCTGGAAGGATAACTGACGGAGATACCATGTCTGTTAATATTACTTGATGACAATCCGTGGATCGTAATCTGCAGTCAAAATTCTTAGAAAAAACGGAAAACCCGTGCAAGTAAACGCCTCCGAGATACAAAGTCAGCAACAGGATAATACTGCAACAACTTATGAAAATGACACCGAGTAAGCAAGAATATCCACCACACAACGAATAAAAATGAAAGAGTCCATCGTTCATCGAGTGTAAGTTTTTCGAATAAAGAATACTTGTGGAAGTAACATTGAATGTAGACTTCATGCTGTGAAGCTGTAAACTCCAGCATACAAGACGCCAGGGGTAGCCCACTCCACCATCTGGGGGCGGAGGAACCCTATGCTTCCTTCTCCGGGAGAATATCATAAAAGGGTTTCTTATGGTGCGAGGAAAGCCGCATCTTTCCCAACACGTTGCATCAGTATAGTTTGCGGTCGCGTTTTCGTATTATGGCCTGACGACCCAGCATGGAACATGCCAGGGTCACCCCGTTCCACATCCTAGCGCACATAACCAAGTTGCTCTGTTTAAAGGCGTCCTAGCCCCCGGCCATGGTTCTGAGCACTCTTTGGTTGCCTTTTACAACAAGCTTAGCGCTGCTGCAGGCCCATTCCTTTGACATCCGGACACGGGGCGAAAGAAAAGTTAGAAACCAGCTTCCCCTGAGTGGATTACTGATTAGTTATACCACAACTGGTGGAGATGGAAGGTCGATAAAACTATAATACTGCAACAATTTATGAACATGACACGTAATAAGCTAGAAGATGCACCACAAAACGAATAAAAATGAAAGTGTTCGTCAAGTGAAAGTTTTCGAGAAAAGAATACTTATGGAAGTAACATTGAAGTTAGACTCCATGCTGTGAAGCTGTAAACTCCAGCATACAAGACGCCAGGAATAGCCCACTCCACCATCTGGGGGCGGAGGAACCCTATGCTTCCTTCTCCGGGAGAATACCATAAAAGGGTTTCTTATCGTGCGAGGAAAGTCGCATCTTTCCCAATACGTTGCACCAGTATGGTCTGCGGTCGGGTTTTCGTATTGTGGCCAGACGACCGTTCCACCTCCTAGCGCACTCATCCCAGTTGCTCTGTTGAGAGAGCGCCCTAGCCCCCGGCCAGCGTTCTGGGCACTGCTTGGTTGCCTTTTACGACAAGCTTAGCGCTGCTCCAGCACCATTCTTTTGACACCCGGACACGGAGCGAAAGGATAATTAGAAACCAGCTTGCCCTGGAAGGATAACTGATGGAGATACCATGTCTGTTAATATTACTTGATGACAATCCGTATTTTTTGTAGTGTTCTATGGAAATGATCCGTAAAATCCTGAACCTTCTATAATTTTAATGAATGAAGTTATGAAATGTTAACAATCGGTGGATTGTAATCTGCAGTCAAAATTCGTAGAAAAAACGGAAAACCCGTGCAAGTAAACGCCTCCGAGATACCAAGTTTGTTTGTTTGTTGGGGTTTAACGTCCGAGCAGCAATATTTCAGTTATATTCAGACGATGAACATGTTTGTTTGTTTGTTTGTTGGGGTTTAACGTCCGAGCAGCAATATTTCAGCTATATTCAGACTATGAACATGAAATTAATAAAATGAAAAAGGGATGGGACACAACGACAATGGGAACGACAAAATGTGATTGCCACTGGAAATGAGGAGAGGTGGGTAGGGTCGGGCAATTTAGCCTCCTGTGGTGGAGCCCTATGGTTCCTACTCCGGGAGAATACCACAGTAGGGTTCTTTAGCGTGCGAGGAAAGTCGCATCTTTCCCAACACGTTGCATCAGTATGGTCTGCGGTCGGGTTTTCGTATTGTGGCCTGACGACCATTCCACCTCCTGGCGCACCCAAACAAGTTGCTCTTTATAATGAGCGCCCTAGCCCCCGGCCAGGGTTCTGGGCACTGCTTGGTTGCCTTTTACGACAAGCTTAGCGCTGCTCCAGCGCCATTCTTTCGACACCCGGACACGGGGCGAAAGGATAATTAGAAACCAGCTTGCCCTGGAAGGATAATTGATGGAGATACCATGTCTGTTAATATTACTTGATGACAATCCGTATTTTTTTGTAGTGTTCTTTGGATATGATCCGTAAAATCCTGAAGCTTCTATAATTTTAATGAATGAATGAAGTTATGAAATATTAACAATCCGTGGATCGTAATCTGCAGTCAAAATTCGTAGAAAAAAAAAAACGGAAAACCCGTGCAAGTAAACGCCTCCGAGATAGAAAGTCAGCAACAGGATAATACTGCAACAACTTATGAAAATGACACCGAGTAAGCAAGAATATCCACCACACAACGAATAAAAATGAAAGAGTCCATCGTTCATCGAGTGTAAGTTTTTCGAATAAAGAATACTTGTGGAAGTAACATTGAAGTTAGACTCCATGCTGTGAAGCTGTAAACTCCAGCATACAAGACGCCAGGGGTAGCCCACTCCACCATCTGGGGGCGGAGGAACCCTATGCTTCCTTCTCCGGGAGAATATCATAAAAGGGTTTCTTATCGTGCGAGGAAAGTCGCATCTTTCCCAATACGTTGCACCAGTATGGTCTGCGGTCGGGTTTTCGTATTGTGGCCAGACGACCGTTCCACCTCCTAGCGCACTCATCCCAGTTGCTCTGTTGAGAGAGCGCCCTAGCCCCCGGCCAGCGTCTGGGCACTGCTTGGTTGCCTTTTACGACAAGCTTAGCGCTGCTCCAGCACCATTCTTTTGACACCCGGACACGGAGCGAAAGGATAATTAGAAACCAGCTTGCCCTGGAAGGATAACTGATGGAGATACCATGTCTGTTAATATTACTTGATGACAATCCGTGGATCGTAATCTGCAGTCAAAATTCTTAGAAAAAACGGAAAACCCGTGCAAGTAAACGCCTCCGAGATACAAAGTCAGCAACAGGATAATACTGCAACAACTTATGAAAATGACACCGAGTAAGCAAGAATATCCACCACACAACGAATAAAAATGAAAGAGTCCATCGTTCATCGAGTGTAAGTTTTTCGAATAAAGAATACTTGTGGAAGTAACATTGAATGTAGACTCCATGCTGTGAAGCTGTAAACTCCAGCATACAAGACGCCAGGGGTAGCCCACTCCACCATCTGGGGGCGGAGGAACCCTATGCTTCCTTCTCCGGGAGAATATCATAAAAGGGTTTCTTATGGTGCGAGGAAAGCCGCATCTTTCCCAACACGTTGCATCAGTATAGTTTGCGGTCGCGTTTTCGTATTATGGCCTGACGACCCAGCATGGAACATGCCAGGGTCACCCCGTTCCACATCCTAGCGCACATAACCAAGTTGCTCTGTTTAAAGGCGTCCTAGCCCCCGGCCATGGTTCTGAGCACTCTTTGGTTGCCTTTTACAACAAGCTTAGCGCTGCTGCAGGCCCATTCCTTTGACATCCGGACACGGGGCGAAAGAAAAGTTAGAAACCAGCTTCCCCTGAGTGGATTACTGATTAGTTATACCACAACTGGTGGAGATGGAAGGTCGATAAAACTATAATACTGCAACAATTTATGAACATGACGCGTAATAAGCTAGAAGATGCACCACAAAACGAATAAAAATGAAAGTGTTCGTCAAGTGAAAGTTTTCGAGAAAAGAATACTTATGGAAGTAACATTGAAGTTAGACTCCATGCTGTGAAGCTGTAAACTCCAGCATACAAGACGCCAGGAATAGCCCACTCCACCATCTGGGGGCGGAGGAACCCTATGCTTCCTTCTCCGGGAGAATACCATAAAAGGGTTTCTTATCGTGCGAGGAAAGTCGCATCTTTCCCAATACGTTGCACCAGTATGGTCTGCGGTCGGGTTTTCGTATTGTGGCCAGACGACCGTTCCACCTCCTAGCGCACTCATCCCAGTTGCTCTGTTGAGAGAGCGCCCTAGCCCCCGGCCAGCGTTCTGGGCACTGCTTGGTTGCCTTTTACGACAAGCTTAGCGCTGCTCCAGCACCATTCTTTTGACACCCGGACACGGAGCGAAAGGATAATTAGAAACCAGCTTGCCCTGGAAGGATAACTGATGGAGATACCATGTCTGTTAATATTACTTGATGACAATCCGTATTTTTTGTAGTGTTCTATGGAAATGATCCGTAAAATCCTGAACCTTCTATAATTTTAATGAATGAAGTTATGAAATGTTAACAATCGGTGGATTGTAATCTGCAGTCAAAATTCGTAGAAAAAACGGAAAACCCGTGCAAGTAAACGCCTCCGAGATACCAAGTTTGTTTGTTTGTTGGGGTTTAACGTCCGAGCAGCAATATTTCAGTTATATTCAGACGATGAACATGTTTGTTTGTTTGTTTGTTGGGGTTTAACGTCCGAGCAGCAATATTTCAGCTATATTCAGACTATGAACATGAAATTAATAAAATGAAAAGGGGATGGGACACAACGACAATGGGAACGACAAAATGTGATTGCCACTGGAAATGAGGAGAGGTGGGTAGGGTCGGGCAATTTAGCCTCCTGTGGTGGAGCCCTATGGTTCCTACTCCGGGAGAATACCACAGTAGGGTTCTTTAGCGTGCGAGGAAAGTCGCATCTTTCCCAACACGTTGCATCAGTATGGTCTGCGGTCGGGTTTTCGTATTGTGGCCTGACGACCATTCCACCTCCTGGCGCACCCAAACAAGTTGCTCTTTATAATGAGCGCCCTAGCCCCCGGCCAGGGTTCTGGGCACTGCTTGGTTGCCTTTTACGACAAGCTTAGCGCTGCTCCAGCGCCATTCTTTGGACACGGGGCGAAAGGATAATTAGAAACCAGCTTGCCCTGGAAGGATAATTGATGGAGATACCATGTCTGTTAATATTACTTGATGACAATCCGTATTTTTTTGTAGTGTTCTTTGGATATGATCCGTAAAATCCTGAAGCTTCTATAATTTTAATGAATGAATGAAGTTATGAAATATTAACAATCCGTGGATCGTAATCTGCAGTCAAAATTCGTAGAAAAAAAAAACGGAAAACCCGTGCAAGTAAACGCCTCCGAGATAGAAAGTCAGCAACAGGATAATACTGCAACAACTTATGAAAATGACACCGAGTAAGCAAGAATATCCACCACACAACGAATAAAAATGAAAGAGTCCATCGTTCATCGAGTGTAAGTTTTTCGAATAAAGAATACTTGTGGAAGTAACATTGAAGTTAGACTCCATGCTGTGAAGCTGTAAACTCCAGCATACAAGACGCCAGGGGTAGCCCACTCCACCATCTGGGGGCGGAGGAACCCTATGCTTCCTTCTCCGGGAGAATATCATAAAAGGGTTTCTTATCGTGCGAGGAAAGTCGCATCTTTCCCAATACGTTGCACCAGTATGGTCTGCGGTCGGGTTTTCGTATTGTGGCCAGACGACCGTTCCACCTCCTAGCGCACTCATCCCAGTTGCTCTGTTGAGAGAGCGCCCTAGCCCCCGGCCAGCGTCTGGGCACTGCTTGGTTGCCTTTTACGACAAACTTAGCGCTGCTCCAGCACCATTCTTTTGACACCCGGACACGGAGCGAAAGGATAATTAGAAACCAGGTTGCCCTGGAAGGATAACTGATGGAGATACCATGTCTGTTAATATGACTTGATGACAATCCGTGGATCGTAATCTGCAGTCAAAATTCTTAGAAAAAACGGAAAACCCGTGCAAGTAAACGCCTCCGAGATACAAAGTCAGCAACAGGATAATACTGCAACAACTTATGAAAATGACACCTAGTAAGCAAGAATATCCACCACACAACGAATAAAAATGAAAGAGTCCATCGTTCATCGAGTGTAAGTTTTTCGAATAAAGAATACTTGTGGAAGTAACATTGAATGTAGACTCCATGCTGTGAAGCTGTAAACTCCAGCATACAAGACGCCAGGGGTAGCCCACTCCACCATCTGGGGGCGGAGGAACCCTATGCTTCCTTCTCCGGGAGAATATCATAAAAGGGTTTCTTATGGTGCGAGGAAAGCCGCATCTTTCCCAACACGTTGCATCAGTATAGTTTGCGGTCGCGTTTTCGTATTATGGCCTGACGACCCAGCATGGAACATGCCAGGGTCACCCCGTTCCACATCCTAGCGCACATAACCAAGTTGCTCTGTTTAAAGGCGTCCTAGCCCCCGGCCATGGTTCTGAGCACTCTTTGGTTGCCTTTTACAACAAGCTTAGCGCTGCTGCAGGCCCATTCCTTTGACATCCGGACACGGGGCGAAAGAAAAGTTAGAAACCAGCTTCCCCTGAGTGGATTACTGATTAGTTATACCACAACTGGTGGAGATGGAAGGTCGATAAAACTATAATACTGCAACAATTTATGAACATGACACGTAATAAGCTAGAAGATGCACCACAAAACGAATAAAAATGAAAGTGTTCGTCAAGTGAAAGTTTTCGAGAAAAGAATACTTATGGAAGTAACATTGAAGTTAGACTCCATGCTGTGAAGCTGTAAACTCCAGCATACAAGACGCCAGGAATAGCCCACTCCACCATCTGGGGGCGGAGGAACCCTATGCTTCCTTCTCCGGGAGAATACCATAAAAGGGTTTCTTATCGTGCGAGGAAAGTCGCATCTTTCCCAATACGTTGCACCAGTATGGTCTGCGGTCGGGTTTTCGTATTGTGGCCAGACGACCGTTCCACCTCCTAGCGCACTCATCCCAGTTGCTCTGTTGAGAGAGCGCCCTAGCCCCCGGCCAGCGTTCTGGGCACTGCTTGGTTGCCTTTTACGACAAGCTTAGCGCTGCTCCAGCACCATTCTTTTGACACCCGGACACGGAGCGAAAGGATAATTAGAAACCAGCTTGCCCTGGAAGGATAACTGATGGAGATACCATGTCTGTTAATATTACTTGATGACAATCCGTATTTTTTGTAGTGTTCTATGGAAATGATCCGTAAAATCCTGAACCTTCTATAATTTTAATGAATGAAGTTATGAAATGTTAACAATCGGTGGATTGTAATCTGCAGTCAAAATTCGTAGAAAAAACGGAAAACCCGTGCAAGTAAACGCCTCCGAGATACCAAGTTTGTTTGTTTGTTGGGGTTTAACGTCCGAGCAGCAATATTTCAGTTATATTCAGACGATGAACATGTTTGTTTGTTTGTTTGTTGGGGTTTAACGTCCGAGCAGCAATATTTCAGCTATATTCAGACTATGAACATGAAATTAATAAAATGAAAAGGGGATGGGACACAACGACAATGGGAACGACAAAATGTGATTGCCACTGGAAATGAGGAGAGGTGGGTAGGGTCGGGCAATTTAGCCTCCTGTGGTGGAGCCCTATGGTTCCTACTCCGGGAGAATACCACAGTAGGGTTCTTTAGCGTGCGAGGAAAGTCGCATCTTTCCCAACACGTTGCATCAGTATGGTCTGCGGTCGGGTTTTCGTATTGTGGCCTGACGACCATTCCACCTCCTGGCGCACCCAAACAAGTTGCTCTTTATAATGAGCGCCCTAGCCCCCGGCCAGGGTTCTGGGCACTGCTTGGTTGCCTTTTACGACAAGCTTAGCGCTGCTCCAGCGCCATTCTTTCGACACCCGGACACGGGGCGAAAGGATAATTAGAAACCAGCTTGCCCTGGAAGGATAATTGATGGAGATACCATGTCTGTTAATATTACTTGATGACAATCCGTATTTTTTTGTAGTGTTCTTTGGATATGATCCGTAAAATCCTGAAGCTTCTATAATTTTAATGAATGAATGAAGTTATGAAATATTAACAATCCGTGGATCGTAATCTGCAGTCAAAATTCGTAGAAAAAAAAAACGGAAAACCCGTGCAAGTAAACGCCTCCGAGATAGAAAGTCAGCAACAGGATAATACTGCAACAACTTATGAAAATGACACCGAGTAAGCAAGAATATCCACCACACAACGAATAAAAATGAAAGAGTCCATCGTTCATCGAGTGTAAGTTTTTCGAATAAAGAATACTTGTGGAAGTAACATTGAAGTTAGACTCCATGCTGTGAAGCTGTAAACTCCAGCATACAAGACGCCAGGGGTAGCCCACTCCACCATCTGGGGGCGGAGGAACCCTATGCTTCCTTCTCCGGGAGAATATCATAAAAGGGTTTCTTATCGTGCGAGGAAAGTCGCATCTTTCCCAATACGTTGCACCAGTATGGTCTGCGGTCGGGTTTTCGTATTGTGGCCAGACGACCGTTCCACCTCCTAGCGCACTCATCCCAGTTGCTCTGTTGAGAGAGCGCCCTAGCCCCCGGCCAGCGTCTGGGCACTGCTTGGTTGCCTTTTACGACAAGCTTAGCGCTGCTCCAGCACCATTCTTTTGACACCCGGACACGGAGCGAAAGGATAATTAGAAACCAGGTTGCCCTGGAAGGATAACTGATGGAGATACCATGTCTGTTAATATGACTTGATGACAATCCGTGGATCGTAATCTGCAGTCAAAATTCTTAGAAAAAACGGAAAACCCGTGCAAGTAAACGCCTCCGAGATACAAAGTCAGCAACAGGATAATACTGCAACAACTTATGAAAATGACACCGAGTAAGCAAGAATATCCACCACACAACGAATAAAAATGAAAGAGTCCATCGTTCATCGAGTGTAAGTTTTTCGAATAAAGAATACTTGTGGAAGTAACATTGAATGTAGACTCCATGCTGTGAAGCTGTAAACTCCAGCATACAAGACGCCAGGGGTAGCCCACTCCACCATCTGGGGGCGGAGGAACCCTATGCTTCCTTCTCCGGGAGAATATCATAAAAGGGTTTCTTATGGTGCGAGGAAAGCCGCATCTTTCCCAACACGTTGCATCAGTATAGTTTGCGGTCGCGTTTTCGTATTATGGCCTGACGACCCAGCATGGAACATGCCAGGGTCACCCCGTTCCACATCCTAGCGCACATAACCAAGTTGCTCTGTTTAAAGGCGTCCTAGCCCCCGGCCATGGTTCTGAGCACTCTTTGGTTGCCTTTTACAACAAGCTTAGCGCTGCTGCAGGCCCATTCCTTTGACATCCGGACACGGGGCGAAAGAAAAGTTAGAAACCAGCTTCCCCTGAGTGGATTACTGATTAGTTATACCACAACTGGTGGAGATGGAAGGTCGATAAAACTATAATACTGCAACAATTTATGAACATGACACGTAATAAGCTAGAAGATGCACCACAAAACGAATAAAAATGAAAGTGTTCGTCAAGTGAAAGTTTTCGAGAAAAGAATACTTATGGAAGTAACATTGAAGTTAGACTCCATGCTGTGAAGCTGTAAACTCCAGCATACAAGACGCCAGGAATAGCCCACTCCACCATCTGGGGGCGGAGGAACCCTATGCTTCCTTCTCCGGGAGAATACCATAAAAGGGTTTCTTATCGTGCGAGGAAAGTCGCATCTTTCCCAATACGTTGCACCAGTATGGTCTGCGGTCGGGTTTTCGTATTGTGGCCAGACGACCGTTCCACCTCCTAGCGCACTCATCCCAGTTGCTCTGTTGAGAGAGCGCCCTAGCCCCCGGCCAGCGTTCTGGGCACTGCTTGGTTGCCTTTTACGACAAGCTTAGCGCTGCTCCAGCACCATTCTTTTGACACCCGGACACGGAGCGAAAGGATAATTAGAAACCAGCTTGCCCTGGAAGGATAACTGATGGAGATACCATGTCTGTTAATATTACTTGATGACAATCCGTATTTTTTGTAGTGTTCTATGGAAATGATCCGTAAAATCCTGAACCTTCTATAATTTTAATGAATGAAGTTATGAAATGTTAACAATCGGTGGATTGTAATCTGCAGTCAAAATTCGTAGAAAAAACGGAAAACCCGTGCAAGTAAACGCCTCCGAGATACCAAGTTTGTTTGTTTGTTGGGGTTTAACGTCCGAGCAGCAATATTTCAGTTATATTCAGACGATGAACATGTTTGTTTGTTTGTTTGTTGGGGTTTAACGTCCGAGCAGCAATATTTCAGCTATATTCAGACTATGAACATGAAATTAATAAAATGAAAAGGGGATGGGACACAACGACAATGGGAACGACAAAATGTGATTGCCACTGGAAATGAGGAGAGGTGGGTAGGGTCGGGCAATTTAGCCTCCTGTGGTGGAGCCCTATGGTTCCTACTCCGGGAGAATACCACAGTAGGGTTCTTTAGCGTGCGAGGAAAGTCGCATCTTTCCCAACACGTTGCATCAGTATGGTCTGCGGTCGGGTTTTCGTATTGTGGCCTGACGACCATTCCACCTCCTGGCGCACCCAAACAAGTTGCTCTTTATAATGAGCGCCCTAGCCCCCGGCCAGGGTTCTGGGCACTGCTTGGTTGCCTTTTACGACAAGCTTAGCGCTGCTCCAGCGCCATTCTTTCGACACCCGGACACGGGGCGAAAGGATAATTAGAAACCAGCTTGCCCTGGAAGGATAATTGATGGAGATACCATGTCTGTTAATATTACTTGATGACAATCCGTATTTTTTTGTAGTGTTCTTTGGATATGATCCGTAAAATCCTGAAGCTTCTATAATTTTAATGAATGAATGAAGTTATGAAATATTAACAATCCGTGGATCGTAATCTGCAGTCAAAATTCGTAGAAAAAAAAAACGGAAAACCCGTGCAAGTAAACGCCTCCGAGATAGAAAGTCAGCAACAGGATAATACTGCAACAACTTATGAAAATGACACCGAGTAAGCAAGAATATCCACCACACAACGAATAAAAATGAAAGAGTCCATCGTTCATCGAGTGTAAGTTTTTCGAATAAAGAATACTTGTGGAAGTAACATTGAAGTTAGACTCCATGCTGTGAAGCTGTAAACTCCAGCATACAAGACGCCAGGGGTAGCCCACTCCACCATCTGGGGGCGGAGGAACCCTATGCTTCCTTCTCCGGGAGAATATCATAAAAGGGTTTCTTATCGTGCGAGGAAAGTCGCATCTTTCCCAATACGTTGCACCAGTATGGTCTGCGGTCGGGTTTTCGTATTGTGGCCAGACGACCGTTCCACCTCCTAGCGCACTCATCCCAGTTGCTCTGTTGAGAGAGCGCCCTAGCCCCCGGCCAGCGTCTGGGCACTGCTTGGTTGCCTTTTACGACAAGCTTAGCGCTGCTCCAGCACCATTCTTTTGACACCCGGACACGGAGCGAAAGGATAATTAGAAACCAGCTTGCCCTGGAAGGATAAGTGATGGAGATACCATGTCTGTTAATATGACTTGATGACAATCCGTGGATCGTAATCTGCAGTCAAAATTCTTAGAAAAAACGGAAAACCCGTGCAAGTAAACGCCTCCGAGATACAAAGTCAGCAACAGGATAATACTGCAACAACTTATGAAAATGACACCGAGTAAGCAAGAATATCCACCACACAACGAATAAAAATGAAAGAGTCCATCGTTCATCGAGTGTAAGTTTTTCGAATAAAGAATACTTGTGGAAGTAACATTGAATGTAGACTCCATGCTGTGAAGCTGTAAACTCCAGCATACAAGACGCCAGGGGTAGCCCACTCCACCATCTGGGGGCGGAGGAACCCTATGCTTCCTTCTCCGGGAGAATATCATAAAAGGGTTTCTTATGGTGCGAGGAAAGCCGCATCTTTCCCAACACGTTGCATCAGTATAGTTTGCGGTCGCGTTTTCGTATTATGGCCTGACGACCCAGCATGGAACATGCCAGGGTCACCCCGTTCCACATCCTAGCGCACATAACCAAGTTGCTCTGTTTAAAGGCGTCCTAGCCCCCGGCCATGGTTCTGAGCACTCTTTGGTTGCCTTTTACAACAAGCTTAGCGCTGCTGCAGGCCCATTCCTTTGACATCCGGACACGGGGCGAAAGAAAAGTTAGAAACCAGCTTCCCCTGAGTGGATTACTGATTAGTTATACCACAACTGGTGGAGATGGAAGGTCGATAAAACTATAATACTGCAACAATTTATGAACATGACACGTAATAAGCTAGAAGATGCACCACAAAACGAATAAAAATGAAAGTGTTCGTCAAGTGAAAGTTTTCGAGAAAAGAATACTTATGGAAGTAACATTGAAGTTAGACTCCATGCTGTGAAGCTGTTAACTCCAGCATACAAGACGCCAGGAATAGCCCACTCCACCATCTGGGGGCGGAGGAACCCTATGCTTCCTTCTCCGGGAGAATACCATAAAAGGGTTTCTTATCGTGCGAGGAAAGTCGCATCTTTCCCAATACGTTGCACCAGTATGGTCTGCGGTCGGGTTTTCGTATTGTGGCCAGACGACCGTTCCACCTCCTAGCGCACTCATCCCAGTTGCTCTGTTGAGAGAGCGCCCTAGCCCCCGGCCAGCGTTCTGGGCACTGCTTGGTTGCCTTTTACGACAAGCTTAGCGCTGCTCCAGCACCATTCTTTTGACACCCGGACACGGAGCGAAAGGATAATTAGAAACCAGCTTGCCCTGGAAGGATAACTGATGGAGATACCATGTCTGTTAATATTACTTGATGACAATCCGTATTTTTTGTAGTGTTCTATGGAAATGATCCGTAAAATCCTGAACCTTCTATAATTTTAATGAATGAAGTTATGAAATGTTAACAATCGGTGGATTGTAATCTGCAGTCAAAATTCGTAGAAAAAACGGAAAACCCGTGCAAGTAAACGCCTCCGAGATACCAAGTTTGTTTGTTTGTTGGGGTTTAACGTCCGAGCAGCAATATTTCAGTTATATTCAGACGATGAACATGTTTGTTTGTTTGTTTGTTGGGGTTTAACGTCCGAGCAGCAATATTTCAGCTATATTCAGACTATGAACATGAAATTAATAAAATGAAAAGGGGATGGGACACAACGACAATGGGAACGACAAAATGTGATTGCCACTGGAAATGAGGAGAGGTGGGTAGGGTCGGGCAATTTAGCCTCCTGTGGTGGAGCCCTATGGTTCCTACTCCGGGAGAATACCACAGTAGGGTTCTTTAGCGTGCGAGGAAAGTCGCATCTTTCCCAACACGTTGCATCAGTATGGTCTGCGGTCGGGTTTTCGTATTGTGGCCTGACGACCATTCCACCTCCTGGCGCACCCAAACAAGTTGCTCTTTATAATGAGCGCCCTAGCCCCCGGCCAGGGTTCTGGGCACTGCTTGGTTGCCTTTTACGACAAGCTTAGCGCTGCTCCAGCGCCATTCTTTCGACACCCGGACACGGGGCGAAAGGATAATTAGAAACCAGCTTGCCCTGGAAGGATAATTGATGGAGATACCATGTCTGTTAATATTACTTGATGACAATCCGTATTTTTTTGTAGTGTTCTTTGGATATGATCCGTAAAATCCTGAAGCTTCTATAATTTTAATGAATGAATGAAGTTATGAAATATTAACAATCCGTGGATCGTAATCTGCAGTCAAAATTCGTAGAAAAAAAAAACGGAAAACCCGTGCAAGTAAACGCCTCCGAGATAGAAAGTCAGCAACAGGATAATACTGCAACAACTTATGAAAATGACACCGAGTAAGCAAGAATATCCACCACACAACGAATAAAAATGAAAGAGTCCATCGTTCATCGAGTGTAAGTTTTTCGAATAAAGAATACTTGTGGAAGTAACATTGAAGTTAGACTCCATGCTGTGAAGCTGTAAACTCCAGCATACAAGACGCCAGGGGTAGCCCACTCCACCATCTGGGGGCGGAGGAACCCTATGCTTCCTTCTCCGGGAGAATATCATAAAAGGGTTTCTTATCGTGCGAGGAAAGTCGCATCTTTCCCAATACGTTGCACCAGTATGGTCTGCGGTCGGGTTTTCGTATTGTGGCCAGACGACCGTTCCACCTCCTAGCGCACTCATCCCAGTTGCTCTGTTGAGAGAGCGCCCTAGCCCCCGGCCAGCGTCTGGGCACTGCTTGGTTGCCTTTTACGACAAGCTTAGCGCTGCTCCAGCACCATTCTTTTGACACCCGGACACGGAGCGAAAGGATAATTAGAAACCAGCTTGCCCTGGAAGGATAACTGATGGAGATACCATGTCTGTTAATATGACTTGATGACAATCCGTGGATCGTAATCTGCAGTCAAAATTCTTAGAAAAAACGGAAAACCCGTGCAAGTAAACGCCTCCGAGATACAAAGTCAGCAACAGGATAATACTGCAACAACTTATGAAAATGACACCGAGTAAGCAAGAATATCCACCACACAACGAATAAAAATGAAAGAGTCCATCGTTCATCGAGTGTAAGTTTTTCGAATAAAGAATACTTGTGGAAGTAACATTGAATGTAGACTCCATGCTGTGAAGCTGTAAACTCCAGCATACAAGACGCCAGGGGTAGCCCACTCCACCATCTGGGGGCGGAGGAACCCTATGCTTCCTTCTCCGGGAGAATATCATAAAAGGGTTTCTTATGGTGCGAGGAAAGCCGCATCTTTCCCAACACGTTGCATCAGTATAGTTTGCGGTCGCGTTTTCGTATTATGGCCTGACGACCCAGCATGGAACATGCCAGGGTCACCCCGTTCCACATCCTAGCGCACATAACCAAGTTGCTCTGTTTAAAGGCGTCCTAGCCCCCGGCCATGGTTCTGAGCACTCTTTGGTTGCCTTTTACAACAAGCTTAGCGCTGCTGCAGGCCCATTCCTTTGACATCCGGACACGGGGCGAAAGAAAAGTTAGAAACCAGCTTCCCCTGAGTGGATTACTGATTAGTTATACCACAACTGGTGGAGATGGAAGGTCGATAAAACTATAATACTGCAACAATTTATGAACATGACACGTAATAAGCTAGAAGATGCACCACAAAACGAATAAAAATGAAAGTGTTCGTCAAGTGAAAGTTTTCGAGAAAAGAATACTTATGGAAGTAACATTGAAGTTAGACTCCATGCTGTGAAGCTGTAAACTCCAGCATACAAGACGCCAGGAATAGCCCACTCCACCATCTGGGGGCGGAGGAACCCTATGCTTCCTTCTCCGGGAGAATACCATAAAAGGGTTTCTTATCGTGCGAGGAAAGTCGCATCTTTCCCAATACGTTGCACCAGTATGGTCTGCGGTCGGGTTTTCGTATTGTGGCCAGACGACCGTTCCACCTCCTAGCGCACTCATCCCAGTTGCTCTGTTGAGAGAGCGCCCTAGCCCCCGGCCAGCGTTCTGGGCACTGCTTGGTTGCCTTTTACGACAAGCTTAGCGCTGCTCCAGCACCATTCTTTTGACACCCGGACACGGAGCGAAAGGATAATTAGAAACCAGCTTGCCCTGGAAGGATAACTGATGGAGATACCATGTCTGTTAATATTACTTGATGACAATCCGTATTTTTTGTAGTGTTCTATGGAAATGATCCGTAAAATCCTGAACCTTCTATAATTTTAATGAATGAAGTTATGAAATGTTAACAATCGGTGGATTGTAATCTGCAGTCAAAATTCGTAGAAAAAACGGAAAACCCGTGCAAGTAAACGCCTCCGAGATACCAAGTTTGTTTGTTTGTTGGGGTTTAACGTCCGAGCAGCAATATTTCAGTTATATTCAGACGATGAACATGTTTGTTTGTTTGTTTGTTGGGGTTTAACGTCCGAGCAGCAATATTTCAGCTATATTCAGACTATGAACATGAAATTAATAAAATGAAAAGGGGATGGGACACAACGACAATGGGAACGACAAAATGTGATTGCCACTGGAAATGAGGAGAGGTGGGTAGGGTCGGGCAATTTAGCCTCCTGTGGTGGAGCCCTATGGTTCCTACTCCGGGAGAATACCACAGTAGGGTTCTTTAGCGTGCGAGGAAAGTCGCATCTTTCCCAACACGTTGCATCAGTATGGTCTGCGGTCGGGTTTTCGTATTGTGGCCTGACGACCATTCCACCTCCTGGCGCACCCAAACAAGTTGCTCTTTATAATGAGCGCCCTAGCCCCCGGCCAGGGTTCTGGGCACTGCTTGGTTGCCTTTTACGACAAGCTTAGCGCTGCTCCAGCGCCATTCTTTCGACACCCGGACACGGGGCGAAAGGATAATTAGAAACCAGCTTGCCCTGGAAGGATAATTGATGGAGATACCATGTCTGTTAATATTACTTGATGACAATCCGTATTTTTTTGTAGTGTTCTTTGGATATGATCCGTAAAATCCTGAAGCTTCTATAATTTTAATGAATGAATGAAGTTATGAAATATTAACAATCCGTGGATCGTAATCTGCAGTCAAAATTCGTAGAAAAAAAAAACGGAAAACCCGTGCAAGTAAACGCCTCCGAGATAGAAAGTCAGCAACAGGATAATACTGCAACAACTTATGAAAATGACACCGAGTAAGCAAGAATATCCACCACACAACGAATAAAAATGAAAGAGTCCATCGTTCATCGAGTGTAAGTTTTTCGAATAAAGAATACTTGTGGAAGTAACATTGAAGTTAGACTCCATGCTGTGAAGCTGTAAACTCCAGCATACAAGACGCCAGGGGTAGCCCACTCCACCATCTGGGGGCGGAGGAACCCTATGCTTCCTTCTCCGGGAGAATATCATAAAAGGGTTTCTTATCGTGCGAGGAAAGTCGCATCTTTCCCAATACGTTGCACCAGTATGGTCTGCGGTCGGGTTTTCGTATTGTGGCCAGACGACCGTTCCACCTCCTAGCGCACTCATCCCAGTTGCTCTGTTGAGAGAGCGCCCTAGCCCCCGGCCAGCGTCTGGGCACTGCTTGGTTGCCTTTTACGACAAGCTTAGCGCTGCTCCAGCACCATTCTTTTGACACCCGGACACGGAGCGAAAGGATAATTAGAAACCAGCTTGCCCTGGAAGGATAAGTGATGGAGATACCATGTCTGTTAATATGACTTGATGACAATCCGTGGATCGTAATCTGCAGTCAAAATTCGTAGAAAAAACGGAAAACCCGTGCAAGTAAACGCCTCCGAGATACAAAGTCAGCAACAGGATAATACTGCAACAACTTATGAAAATGACACCGAGTAAGCAAGAATATCCACCACACAACGAATAAAAATGAAAGAGTCCATCGTTCATCGAGTGTAAGTTTTTCGAATAAAGAATACTTGTGGAAGTAACATTGAATGTAGACTCCATGCTGTGAAGCTGTAAACTCCAGCATACAAGACGCCAGGGGTAGCCCACTCCACCATCTGGGGGCGGAGGAACCCTATGCTTCCTTCTCCGGGAGAATATCATAAAAGGGTTTCTTATGGTGCGAGGAAAGCCGCATCTTTCCCAACACGTTGCATCAGTATAGTTTGCGGTCGCGTTTTCGTATTATGGCCTGACGACCCAGCATGGAACATGCCAGGGTCACCCCGTTCCACATCCTAGCGCACATAACCAAGTTGCTCTGTTTAAAGGCGTCCTAGCCCCCGGCCATGGTTCTGAGCACTCTTTGGTTGCCTTTTACAACAAGCTTAGCGCTGCTGCAGGCCCATTCCTTTGACATCCGGACACGGGGCGAAAGAAAAGTTAGAAACCAGCTTCCCCTGAGTGGATTACTGATTAGTTATACCACAACTGGTGGAGATGGAAGGTCGATAAAACTATAATACTGCAACAATTTATGAACATGACACGTAATAAGCTAGAAGATGCACCACAAAACGAATAAAAATGAAAGTGTTCGTCAAGTGAAAGTTTTCGAGAAAAGAATACTTATGGAAGTAACATTGAAGTTAGACTCCATGCTGTGAAGCTGTAAACTCCAGCATACAAGACGCCAGGAATAGCCCACTCCACCATCTGGGGGCGGAGGAACCCTATGCTTCCTTCTCCGGGAGAATACCATAAAAGGGTTTCTTATCGTGCGAGGAAAGTCGCATCTTTCCCAATACGTTGCACCAGTATGGTCTGCGGTCGGGTTTTCGTATTGTGGCCAGACGACCGTTCCACCTCCTAGCGCACTCATCCCAGTTGCTCTGTTGAGAGAGCGCCCTAGCCCCCGGCCAGCGTTCTGGGCACTGCTTGGTTGCCTTTTACGACAAGCTTAGCGCTGCTCCAGCACCATTCTTTTGACACCCGGACACGGAGCGAAAGGATAATTAGAAACCAGCTTGCCCTGGAAGGATAACTGATGGAGATACCATGTCTGTTAATATTACTTGATGACAATCCGTATTTTTTGTAGTGTTCTATGGAAATGATCCGTAAAATCCTGAACCTTCTATAATTTTAATGAATGAAGTTATGAAATGTTAACAATCGGTGGATTGTAATCTGCAGTCAAAATTCGTAGAAAAAACGGAAAACCCGTGCAAGTAAACGCCTCCGAGATACCAAGTTTGTTTGTTTGTTGGGGTTTAACGTCCGAGCAGCAATATTTCAGTTATATTCAGACGATGAACATGTTTGTTTGTTTGTTTGTTGGGGTTTAACGTCCGAGCAGCAATATTTCAGCTATATTCAGACTATGAACATGAAATTAATAAAATGAAAAAGGGATGGGACACAACGACAATGGGAACGACAAAATGTGATTGCCACTGGAAATGAGGAGAGGTGGGTAGGGTCGGGCAATTTAGCCTCCTGTGGTGGAGCCCTATGGTTCCTACTCCGGGAGAATACCACAGTAGGGTTCTTTAGCGTGCGAGGAAAGTCGCATCTTTCCCAACACGTTGCATCAGTATGGTCTGCGGTCGGGTTTTCGTATTGTGGCCTGACGACCATTCCACCTCCTGGCGCACCCAAACAAGTTGCTCTTTATAATGAGCGCCCTAGCCCCCGGCCAGGGTTCTGGGCACTGCTTGGTTGCCTTTTACGACAAGCTTAGCGCTGCTCCAGCGCCATTCTTTCGACACCCGGACACGGGGCGAAAGGATAATTAGAAACCAGCTTGCCCTGGAAGGATAATTGATGGAGATACCATGTCTGTTAATATTACTTGATGACAATCCGTATTTTTTTGTAGTGTTCTTTGGATATGATCCGTAAAATCCTGAAGCTTCTATAATTTTAATGAATGAATGAAGTTATGAAATATTAACAATCCGTGGATCGTAATCTGCAGTCAAAATTCGTAGAAAAAAAAAAACGGAAAACCCGTGCAAGTAAACGCCTCCGAGATAGAAAGTCAGCAACAGGATAATACTGCAACAACTTATGAAAATGACACCGAGTAAGCAAGAATATCCACCACACAACGAATAAAAATGAAAGAGTCCATCGTTCATCGAGTGTAAGTTTTTCGAATAAAGAATACTTGTGGAAGTAACATTGAAGTTAGACTCCATGCTGTGAAGCTGTAAACTCCAGCATACAAGACGCCAGGGGTAGCCCACTCCACCATCTGGGGGCGGAGGAACCCTATGCTTCCTTCTCCGGGAGAATATCATAAAAGGGTTTCTTATCGTGCGAGGAAAGTCGCATCTTTCCCAATACGTTGCACCAGTGTGGTCTGCGGTCGGGTTTTCGTATTGTGGCCAGACGACCGTTCCACCTCCTAGCGCACTCATCCCAGTTGCTCTGTTGAGAGAGCGCCCTAGCCCCCGGCCAGCGTCTGGGCACTGCTTGGTTGCCTTTTACGACAAGCTTAGCGCTGCTCCAGCACCATTCTTTTGACACCCGGACACGGAGCGAAAGGATAATTAGAAACCAGCTTGCCCTGGAAGGATAACTGATGGAGATACCATGTCTGTTAATATTACTTGATGACAATCCGTGGATCGTAATCTGCAGTCAAAATTCTTAGAAAAAACGGAAAACCCGTGCAAGTAAACGCCTCCGAGATACAAAGTCAGCAACAGGATAATACTGCAACAACTTATGAAAATGACACCGAGTAAGCAAGAATATCCACCACACAACGAATAAAAATGAAAGAGTCCATCGTTCATCGAGTGTAAGTTTTTCGAATAAAGAATACTTGTGGAAGTAACATTGAATGTAGACTTCATGCTGTGAAGCTGTAAACTCCAGCATACAAGACGCCAGGGGTAGCCCACTCCACCATCTGGGGGCGGAGGAACCCTATGCTTCCTTCTCCGGGAGAATATCATAAAAGGGTTTCTTATGGTGCGAGGAAAGCCGCATCTTTCCCAACACGTTGCATCAGTATAGTTTGCGGTCGCGTTTTCGTATTATGGCCTGACGACCCAGCATGGAACATGCCAGGGTCACCCCGTTCCACATCCTAGCGCACATAACCAAGTTGCTCTGTTTAAAGGCGTCCTAGCCCCCGGCCATGGTTCTGAGCACTCTTTGGTTACCTTTTACAACAAGTTTAGCGCTGCTGCAGGCCCATTCCTTTGACATCCGGACACGGGGCGAAAGAAAAGTTAGAAACCAGCTTCCCCTGAGTGGATTACTGATTAGTTATACCACAACTGGTGGAGATGGAAGGTCGATAAAACTATAATACTGCAACAATTTATGAACATGACACGTAATAAGCTAGAAGATGCACCACAAAACGAATAAAAATGAAAGTGTTCGTCAAGTGAAAGTTTTCGAGAAAAGAATACTTATGGAAGTAACATTGAAGTTAGACTCCATGCTGTGAAGCTGTAAACTCCAGCATACAAGACGCCAGGAATAGCCCACTCCACCATCTGGGGGCGGAGGAACCCTATGCTTCCTTCTCCGGGAGAATACCATAAAAGGGTTTCTTATCGTGCGAGGAAAGTCGCATCTTTCCCAATACGTTGCACCAGTATGGTCTGCGGTCGGGTTTTCGTATTGTGGCCAGACGACCGTTCCACCTCCTAGCGCACTCATCCCAGTTGCTCTGTTGAGAGAGCGCCCTAGCCCCCGGCCAGCGTTCTGGGCACTGCTTGGTTGCCTTTTACGACAAGCTTAGCGCTGCTCCAGCACCATTCTTTTGACACCCGGACACGGAGCGAAAGGATAATTAGAAACCAGCTTGCCCTGGAAGGATAACTGATGGAGATACCATGTCTGTTAATATGACTTGATGACAATCCGTGGATCGTAATCTGCAGTCAAAATTCTTAGAAAAAACGGAAAACCCGTGCAAGTAAACGCCTCCGAGATACAAAGTCAGCAACAGGATAATACTGCAACAACTTATGAAAATGACACCGAGTAAGCAAGAATATCCACCACACAACGAATAAAAATGAAAGAGTCCATCGTTCATCGAGTGTAAGTTTTTCGAATAAAGAATACTTGTGGAAGTAACATTGAATGTAGACTTCATGCTGTGAAGCTGTAAACTCCAGCATACAAGACGCCAGGGGTAGCCCACTCCACCATCTGGGGGCGGAGGAACCCTATGCTTCCTTCTCCGGGAGAATATCATAAAAGGGTTTCTTATGGTGCGAGGAAAGCCGCATCTTTCCCAACACGTTGCATCAGTATAGTTTGCGGTCGCGTTTTCGTATTATGGCCTGACGACCCAGCATGGAACATGCCAGGGTCACCCCGTTCCACATCCTAGCGCACATAACCAAGTTGCTCTGTTTAAAGGCGTCCTAGCCCCCGGCCATGGTTCTGAGCACTCTTTGGTTACCTTTTACAACAAGTTTAGCGCTGCTGCAGGCCCATTCCTTTGACATCCGGACACGGGGCGAAAGAAAAGTTAGAAACCAGCTTCCCCTGAGTGGATTACTGATTAGTTATACCACAACTGGTGGAGATGGAAGGTCGATAAAACTATAATACTGCAACAATTTATGAACATGACACGTAATAAGCTAGAAGATGCACCACAAAACGAATAAAAATGAAAGTGTTCGTCAAGTGAAAGTTTTCGAGAAAAGAATACTTATGGAAGTAACATTGAAGTTAGACTCCATGCTGTGAAGCTGTAAACTCCAGCATACAAGACGCCAGGAATAGCCCACTCCACCATCTGGGGGCGGAGGAACCCTATGCTTCCTTCTCCGGGAGAATACCATAAAAGGGTTTCTTATCGTGCGAGGAAAGTCGCATCTTTCCCAATACGTTGCACCAGTATGGTCTGCGGTCGGGTTTTCGTATTGTGGCCAGACGACCGTTCCACCTCCTAGCGCACTCATCCCAGTTGCTCTGTTGAGAGAGCGCCCTAGCCCCCGGCCAGCGTTCTGGGCACTGCTTGGTTGCCTTTTACGACAAGCTTAGCGCTGCTCCAGCACCATTCTTTTGACACCCGGACACGGAGCGAAAGGATAATTAGAAACCAGCTTGCCCTGGAAGGATAACTGATGGAGATACCATGTCTGTTAATATGACTTGATGACAATCCGTGGATCGTAATCTGCAGTCAAAATTCGTAGAAAAAACGGAAAACCCGTGCAAGTAAACGCCTCCGAGATACAAAGTCAGCAACAGGATAATACTGCAACAACTTATGAAAATGACACCGAGTAAGCAAGAATATCCACCACACAACGAATAAAAATGAAAGAGTCCATCGTTCATCGAGTGTAAGTTTTTCGAATAAAGAATACTTGTGGAAGTAACATTGAATGTAGACTCCATGCTGTGAAGCTGTAAACTCCAGCATACAAGACGCCAGGGGTAGCCCACTCCACCATCTGGGGGCGGAGGAACCCTATGCTTCCTTCTCCGGGAGAATATCATAAAAGGGTTTCTTATGGTGCGAGGAAAGCCGCATCTTTCCCAACACGTTGCATCAGTATAGTTTGCGGTCGCGTTTTCGTATTATGGCCTGACGACCCAGCATGGAACATGCCAGGGTCACCCCGTTCCACATCCTAGCGCACATAACCAAGTTGCTCTGTTTAAAGGCGTCCTAGCCCCCGGCCATGGTTCTGAGCACTCTTTGGTTGCCTTTTACAACAAGCTTAGCGCTGCTGCAGGCCCATTCCTTTGACATCCGGACACGGGGCGAAAGAAAAGTTAGAAACCAGCTTCCCCTGAGTGGATTACTGATTAGTTATACCACAACTGGTGGAGATGGAAGGTCGATAAAACTATAATACTGCAACAATTTATGAACATGACACGTAATAAGCTAGAAGATGCACCACAAAACGAATAAAAATGAAAGTGTTCGTCAAGTGAAAGTTTTCGAGAAAAGAATACTTATGGAAGTAACATTGAAGTTAGACTCCATGCTGTGAAGCTGTAAACTCCAGCATACAAGACGCCAGGAATAGCCCACTCCACCATCTGGGGGCGGAGGAACCCTATGCTTCCTTCTCCGGGAGAATACCATAAAAGGGTTTCTTATCGTGCGAGGAAAGTCGCATCTTTCCCAATACGTTGCACCAGTATGGTCTGCGGTCGGGTTTTCGTATTGTGGCCAGACGACCGTTCCACCTCCTAGCGCACTCATCCCAGTTGCTCTGTTGAGAGAGCGCCCTAGCCCCCGGCCAGCGTTCTGGGCACTGCTTGGTTGCCTTTTACGACAAGCTTAGCGCTGCTCCAGCACCATTCTTTTGACACCCGGACACGGAGCGAAAGGATAATTAGAAACCAGCTTGCCCTGGAAGGATAACTGATGGAGATACCATGTCTGTTAATATTACTTGATGACAATCCGTATTTTTTGTAGTGTTCTATGGAAATGATCCGTAAAATCCTGAACCTTCTATAATTTTAATGAATGAAGTTATGAAATGTTAACAATCGGTGGATTGTAATCTGCAGTCAAAATTCGTAGAAAAAACGGAAAACCCGTGCAAGTAAACGCCTCCGAGATACCAAGTTTGTTTGTTTGTTGGGGTTTAACGTCCGAGCAGCAATATTTCAGTTATATTCAGACGATGAACATGTTTGTTTGTTTGTTTGTTGGGGTTTAACGTCCGAGCAGCAATATTTCAGCTATATTCAGACTATGAACATGAAATTAATAAAATGAAAAGGGGATGGGACACAACGACAATGGGAACGACAAAATGTGATTGCCACTGGAAATGAGGAGAGGTGGGTAGGGTCGGGCAATTTAGCCTCCTGTGGTGGAGCCCTATGGTTCCTACTCCGGGAGAATACCACAGTAGGGTTCTTTAGCGTGCGAGGAAAGTCGCATCTTTCCCAACACGTTGCATCAGTATGGTCTGCGGTCGGGTTTTCGTATTGTGGCCTGACGACCATTCCACCTCCTGGCGCACCCAAACAAGTTGCTCTTTATAATGAGCGCCCTAGCCCCCGGCCAGGGTTCTGGGCACTGCTTGGTTGCCTTTTACGACAAGCTTAGCGCTGCTCCAGCGCCATTCTTTCGACACCCGGACACGGGGCGAAAGGATAATTAGAAACCAGCTTGCCCTGGAAGGATAATTGATGGAGATACCATGTCTGTTAATATTACTTGATGACAATCCGTATTTTTTTGTAGTGTTCTTTGGATATGATCCGTAAAATCCTGAAGCTTCTATAATTTTAATGAATGAATGAAGTTATGAAATATTAACAATCCGTGGATCGTAATCTGCAGTCAAAATTCGTAGAAAAAAAAAACGGAAAACCCGTGCAAGTAAACGCCTCCGAGATAGAAAGTCAGCAACAGGATAATACTGCAACAACTTATGAAAATGACACCGAGTAAGCAAGAATATCCACCACACAACGAATAAAAATGAAAGAGTCCATCGTTCATCGAGTGTAAGTTTTTCGAATAAAGAATACTTGTGGAAGTAACATTGAAGTTAGACTCCATGCTGTGAAGCTGTAAACTCCAGCATACAAGACGCCAGGGGTAGCCCACTCCACCATCTGGGGGCGGAGGAACCCTATGCTTCCTTCTCCGGGAGAATATCATAAAAGGGTTTCTTATCGTGCGAGGAAAGTCGCATCTTTCCCAATACGTTGCACCAGTATGGTCTGCGGTCGGGTTTTCGTATTGTGGCCAGACGACCGTTCCACCTCCTAGCGCACTCATCCCAGTTGCTCTGTTGAGAGAGCGCCCTAGCCCCCGGCCAGCGTCTGGGCACTGCTTGGTTGCCTTTTACGACAAGCTTAGCGCTGCTCCAGCACCATTCTTTTGACACCCGGACACGGAGCGAAAGGATAATTAGAAACCAGCTTGCCCTGGAAGGATAAGTGATGGAGATACCATGTCTGTTAATATGACTTGATGACAATCCGTGGATCGTAATCTGCAGTCAAAATTCGTAGAAAAAACGGAAAACCCGTGCAAGTAAACGCCTCCGAGATACAAAGTCAGCAACAGGATAATACTGCAACAACTTATGAAAATGACACCGAGTAAGCAAGAATATCCACCACACAACGAATAAAAATGAAAGAGTCCATCGTTCATCGAGTGTAAGTTTTTCGAATAAAGAATACTTGTGGAAGTAACATTGAATGTAGACTCCATGCTGTGAAGCTGTAAACTCCAGCATACAAGACGCCAGGGGTAGCCCACTCCACCATCTGGGGGCGGAGGAACCCTATGCTTCCTTCTCCGGGAGAATATCATAAAAGGGTTTCTTATGGTGCGAGGAAAGCCGCATCTTTCCCAACACGTTGCATCAGTATAGTTTGCGGTCGCGTTTTCGTATTATGGCCTGACGACCCAGCATGGAACATGCCAGGGTCACCCCGTTCCACATCCTAGCGCACATAACCAAGTTGCTCTGTTTAAAGGCGTCCTAGCCCCCGGCCATGGTTCTGAGCACTCTTTGGTTGCCTTTTACAACAAGCTTAGCGCTGCTGCAGGCCCATTCCTTTGACATCCGGACACGGGGCGAAAGAAAAGTTAGAAACCAGCTTCCCCTGAGTGGATTACTGATTAGTTATACCACAACTGGTGGAGATGGAAGGTCGATAAAACTATAATACTGCAACAATTTATGAACATGACACGTAATAAGCTAGAAGATGCACCACAAAACGAATAAAAATGAAAGTGTTCGTCAAGTGAAAGTTTTCGAGAAAAGAATACTTATGGAAGTAACATTGAAGTTAGACTCCATGCTGTGAAGCTGTAAACTCCAGCATACAAGACGCCAGGAATAGCCCACTCCACCATCTGGGGGCGGAGGAACCCTATGCTTCCTTCTCCGGGAGAATACCATAAAAGGGTTTCTTATCGTGCGAGGAAAGTCGCATCTTTCCCAATACGTTGCACCAGTATGGTCTGCGGTCGGGTTTTCGTATTGTGGCCAGACGACCGTTCCACCTCCTAGCGCACTCATCCCAGTTGCTCTGTTGAGAGAGCGCCCTAGCCCCCGGCCAGCGTTCTGGGCACTGCTTGGTTGCCTTTTACGACAAGCTTAGCGCTGCTCCAGCACCATTCTTTTGACACCCGGACACGGAGCGAAAGGATAATTAGAAACCAGCTTGCCCTGGAAGGATAACTGATGGAGATACCATGTCTGTTAATATTACTTGATGACAATCCGTATTTTTTGTAGTGTTCTATGGAAATGATCCGTAAAATCCTGAACCTTCTATAATTTTAATGAATGAAGTTATGAAATGTTAACAATCGGTGGATTGTAATCTGCAGTCAAAATTCGTAGAAAAAACGGAAAACCCGTGCAAGTAAACGCCTCCGAGATACCAAGTTTGTTTGTTTGTTGGGGTTTAACGTCCGAGCAGCAATATTTCAGTTATATTCAGACGATGAACATGTTTGTTTGTTTGTTTGTTGGGGTTTAACGTCCGAGCAGCAATATTTCAGCTATATTCAGACTATGAACATGAAATTAATAAAATGAAAAAGGGATGGGACACAACGACAATGGGAACGACAAAATGTGATTGCCACTGGAAATGAGGAGAGGTGGGTAGGGTCGGGCAATTTAGCCTCCTGTGGTGGAGCCCTATGGTTCCTACTCCGGGAGAATACCACAGTAGGGTTCTTTAGCGTGCGAGGAAAGTCGCATCTTTCCCAACACGTTGCATCAGTATGGTCTGCGGTCGGGTTTTCGTATTGTGGCCTGACGACCATTCCACCTCCTGGCGCACCCAAACAAGTTGCTCTTTATAATGAGCGCCCTAGCCCCCGGCCAGGGTTCTGGGCACTGCTTGGTTGCCTTTTACGACAAGCTTAGCGCTGCTCCAGCGCCATTCTTTCGACACCCGGACACGGGGCGAAAGGATAATTAGAAACCAGCTTGCCCTGGAAGGATAATTGATGGAGATACCATGTCTGTTAATATTACTTGATGACAATCCGTATTTTTTTGTAGTGTTCTTTGGATATGATCCGTAAAATCCTGAAGCTTCTATAATTTTAATGAATGAATGAAGTTATGAAATATTAACAATCCGTGGATCGTAATCTGCAGTCAAAATTCGTAGAAAAAAAAAAACGGAAAACCCGTGCAAGTAAACGCCTCCGAGATAGAAAGTCAGCAACAGGATAATACTGCAACAACTTATGAAAATGACACCGAGTAAGCAAGAATATCCACCACACAACGAATAAAAATGAAAGAGTCCATCGTTCATCGAGTGTAAGTTTTTCGAATAAAGAATACTTGTGGAAGTAACATTGAAGTTAGACTCCATGCTGTGAAGCTGTAAACTCCAGCATACAAGACGCCAGGGGTAGCCCACTCCACCATCTGGGGGCGGAGGAACCCTATGCTTCCTTCTCCGGGAGAATATCATAAAAGGGTTTCTTATCGTGCGAGGAAAGTCGCATCTTTCCCAATACGTTGCACCAGTGTGGTCTGCGGTCGGGTTTTCGTATTGTGGCCAGACGACCGTTCCACCTCCTAGCGCACTCATCCCAGTTGCTCTGTTGAGAGAGCGCCCTAGCCCCCGGCCAGCGTCTGGGCACTGCTTGGTTGCCTTTTACGACAAGCTTAGCGCTGCTCCAGCACCATTCTTTTGACACCCGGACACGGAGCGAAAGGATAATTAGAAACCAGCTTGCCCTGGAAGGATAACTGATGGAGATACCATGTCTGTTAATATTACTTGATGACAATCCGTGGATCGTAATCTGCAGTCAAAATTCTTAGAAAAAACGGAAAACCCGTGCAAGTAAACGCCTCCGAGATACAAAGTCAGCAACAGGATAATACTGCAACAACTTATGAAAATGACACCGAGTAAGCAAGAATATCCACCACACAACGAATAAAAATGAAAGAGTCCATCGTTCATCGAGTGTAAGTTTTTCGAATAAAGAATACTTGTGGAAGTAACATTGAATGTAGACTTCATGCTGTGAAGCTGTAAACTCCAGCATACAAGACGCCAGGGGTAGCCCACTCCACCATCTGGGGGCGGAGGAACCCTATGCTTCCTTCTCCGGGAGAATATCATAAAAGGGTTTCTTATGGTGCGAGGAAAGCCGCATCTTTCCCAACACGTTGCATCAGTATAGTTTGCGGTCGCGTTTTCGTATTATGGCCTGACGACCCAGCATGGAACATGCCAGGGTCACCCCGTTCCACATCCTAGCGCACATAACCAAGTTGCTCTGTTTAAAGGCGTCCTAGCCCCCGGCCATGGTTCTGAGCACTCTTTGGTTACCTTTTACAACAAGTTTAGCGCTGCTGCAGGCCCATTCCTTTGACATCCGGACACGGGGCGAAAGAAAAGTTAGAAACCAGCTTCCCCTGAGTGGATTACTGATTAGTTATACCACAACTGGTGGAGATGGAAGGTCGATAAAACTATAATACTGCAACAATTTATGAACATGACACGTAATAAGCTAGAAGATGCACCACAAAACGAATAAAAATGAAAGTGTTCGTCAAGTGAAAGTTTTCGAGAAAAGAATACTTATGGAAGTAACATTGAAGTTAGACTCCATGCTGTGAAGCTGTAAACTCCAGCATACAAGACGCCAGGAATAGCCCACTCCACCATCTGGGGGCGGAGGAACCCTATGCTTCCTTCTCCGGGAGAATACCATAAAAGGGTTTCTTATCGTGCGAGGAAAGTCGCATCTTTCCCAATACGTTGCACCAGTATGGTCTGCGGTCGGGTTTTCGTATTGTGGCCAGACGACCGTTCCACCTCCTAGCGCACTCATCCCAGTTGCTCTGTTGAGAGAGCGCCCTAGCCCCCGGCCAGCGTTCTGGGCACTGCTTGGTTGCCTTTTACGACAAGCTTAGCGCTGCTCCAGCACCATTCTTTTGACACCCGGACACGGAGCGAAAGGATAATTAGAAACCAGCTTGCCCTGGAAGGATAACTGATGGAGATACCATGTCTGTTAATATGACTTGATGACAATCCGTGGATCGTAATCTGCAGTCAAAATTCTTAGAAAAAACGGAAAACCCGTGCAAGTAAACGCCTCCGAGATACAAAGTCAGCAACAGGATAATACTGCAACAACTTATGAAAATGACACCGAGTAAGCAAGAATATCCACCACACAACGAATAAAAATGAAAGAGTCCATCGTTCATCGAGTGTAAGTTTTTCGAATAAAGAATACTTGTGGAAGTAACATTGAATGTAGACTTCATGCTGTGAAGCTGTAAACTCCAGCATACAAGACGCCAGGGGTAGCCCACTCCACCATCTGGGGGCGGAGGAACCCTATGCTTCCTTCTCCGGGAGAATATCATAAAAGGGTTTCTTATGGTGCGAGGAAAGCCGCATCTTTCCCAACACGTTGCATCAGTATAGTTTGCGGTCGCGTTTTCGTATTATGGCCTGACGACCCAGCATGGAACATGCCAGGGTCACCCCGTTCCACATCCTAGCGCACATAACCAAGTTGCTCTGTTTAAAGGCGTCCTAGCCCCCGGCCATGGTTCTGAGCACTCTTTGGTTACCTTTTACAACAAGTTTAGCGCTGCTGCAGGCCCATTCCTTTGACATCCGGACACGGGGCGAAAGAAAAGTTAGAAACCAGCTTCCCCTGAGTGGATTACTGATTAGTTATACCACAACTGGTGGAGATGGAAGGTCGATAAAACTATAATACTGCAACAATTTATGAACATGACACGTAATAAGCTAGAAGATGCACCACAAAACGAATAAAAATGAAAGTGTTCGTCAAGTGAAAGTTTTCGAGAAAAGAATACTTATGGAAGTAACATTGAAGTTAGACTCCATGCTGTGAAGCTGTAAACTCCAGCATACAAGACGCCAGGAATAGCCCACTCCACCATCTGGGGGCGGAGGAACCCTATGCTTCCTTCTCCGGGAGAATACCATAAAAGGGTTTCTTATCGTGCGAGGAAAGTCGCATCTTTCCCAATACGTTGCACCAGTATGGTCTGCGGTCGGGTTTTCGTATTGTGGCCAGACGACCGTTCCACCTCCTAGCGCACTCATCCCAGTTGCTCTGTTGAGAGAGCGCCCTAGCCCCCGGCCAGCGTTCTGGGCACTGCTTGGTTGCCTTTTACGACAAGCTTAGCGCTGCTCCAGCACCATTCTTTTGACACCCGGACACGGAGCGAAAGGATAATTAGAAACCAGCTTGCCCTGGAAGGATAACTGATGGAGATACCATGTCTGTTAATATGACTTGATGACAATCCGTGGATCGTAATCTGCAGTCAAAATTCGTAGAAAAAACGGAAAACCCGTGCAAGTAAACGCCTCCGAGATACAAAGTCAGCAACAGGATAATACTGCAACAACTTATGAAAATGACACCGAGTAAGCAAGAATATCCACCACACAACGAATAAAAATGAAAGAGTCCATCGTTCATCGAGTGTAAGTTTTTCGAATAAAGAATACTTGTGGAAGTAACATTGAATGTAGACTCCATGCTGTGAAGCTGTAAACTCCAGCATACAAGACGCCAGGGGTAGCCCACTCCACCATCTGGGGGCGGAGGAACCCTATGCTTCCTTCTCCGGGAGAATATCATAAAAGGGTTTCTTATGGTGCGAGGAAAGCCGCATCTTTCCCAACACGTTGCATCAGTATAGTTTGCGGTCGCGTTTTCGTATTATGGCCTGACGACCCAGCATGGAACATGCCAGGGTCACCCCGTTCCACATCCTAGCGCACATAACCAAGTTGCTCTGTTTAAAGGCGTCCTAGCCCCCGGCCATGGTTCTGAGCACTCTTTGGTTGCCTTTTACAACAAGCTTAGCGCTGCTGCAGGCCCATTCCTTTGACATCCGGACACGGGGCGAAAGAAAAGTTAGAAACCAGCTTCCCCTGAGTGGATTACTGATTAGTTATACCACAACTGGTGGAGATGGAAGGTCGATAAAACTATAATACTGCAACAATTTATGAACATGACACGTAATAAGCTAGAAGATGCACCACAAAACGAATAAAAATGAAAGTGTTCGTCAAGTGAAAGTTTTCGAGAAAAGAATACTTATGGAAGTAACATTGAAGTTAGACTCCATGCTGTGAAGCTGTAAACTCCAGCATACAAGACGCCAGGAATAGCCCACTCCACCATCTGGGGGCGGAGGAACCCTATGCTTCCTTCTCCGGGAGAATACCATAAAAGGGTTTCTTATCGTGCGAGGAAAGTCGCATCTTTCCCAATACGTTGCACCAGTATGGTCTGCGGTCGGGTTTTCGTATTGTGGCCAGACGACCGTTCCACCTCCTAGCGCACTCATCCCAGTTGCTCTGTTGAGAGAGCGCCCTAGCCCCCGGCCAGCGTTCTGGGCACTGCTTGGTTGCCTTTTACGACAAGCTTAGCGCTGCTCCAGCACCATTCTTTTGACACCCGGACACGGAGCGAAAGGATAATTAGAAACCAGCTTGCCCTGGAAGGATAACTGATGGAGATACCATGTCTGTTAATATTACTTGATGACAATCCGTATTTTTTGTAGTGTTCTATGGAAATGATCCGTAAAATCCTGAACCTTCTATAATTTTAATGAATGAAGTTATGAAATGTTAACAATCGGTGGATTGTAATCTGCAGTCAAAATTCGTAGAAAAAACGGAAAACCCGTGCAAGTAAACGCCTCCGAGATACCAAGTTTGTTTGTTTGTTGGGGTTTAACGTCCGAGCAGCAATATTTCAGTTATATTCAGACGATGAACATGTTTGTTTGTTTGTTTGTTGGGGTTTAACGTCCGAGCAGCAATATTTCAGCTATATTCAGACTATGAACATGAAATTAATAAAATGAAAAGGGGATGGGACACAACGACAATGGGAACGACAAAATGTGATTGCCACTGGAAATGAGGAGAGGTGGGTAGGGTCGGGCAATTTAGCCTCCTGTGGTGGAGCCCTATGGTTCCTACTCCGGGAGAATACCACAGTAGGGTTCTTTAGCGTGCGAGGAAAGTCGCATCTTTCCCAACACGTTGCATCAGTATGGTCTGCGGTCGGGTTTTCGTATTGTGGCCTGACGACCATTCCACCTCCTGGCGCACCCAAACAAGTTGCTCTTTATAATGAGCGCCCTAGCCCCCGGCCAGGGTTCTGGGCACTGCTTGGTTGCCTTTTACGACAAGCTTAGCGCTGCTCCAGCGCCATTCTTTCGACACCCGGACACGGGGCGAAAGGATAATTAGAAACCAGCTTGCCCTGGAAGGATAATTGATGGAGATACCATGTCTGTTAATATTACTTGATGACAATCCGTATTTTTTTGTAGTGTTCTTTGGATATGATCCGTAAAATCCTGAAGCTTCTATAATTTTAATGAATGAATGAAGTTATGAAATATTAACAATCCGTGGATCGTAATCTGCAGTCAAAATTCGTAGAAAAAAAAAACGGAAAACCCGTGCAAGTAAACGCCTCCGAGATAGAAAGTCAGCAACAGGATAATACTGCAACAACTTATGAAAATGACACCGAGTAAGCAAGAATATCCACCACACAACGAATAAAAATGAAAGAGTCCATCGTTCATCGAGTGTAAGTTTTTCGAATAAAGAATACTTGTGGAAGTAACATTGAAGTTAGACTCCATGCTGTGAAGCTGTAAACTCCAGCATACAAGACGCCAGGGGTAGCCCACTCCACCATCTGGGGGCGGAGGAACCCTATGCTTCCTTCTCCGGGAGAATATCATAAAAGGGTTTCTTATCGTGCGAGGAAAGTCGCATCTTTCCCAATACGTTGCACCAGTATGGTCTGCGGTCGGGTTTTCGTATTGTGGCCAGACGACCGTTCCACCTCCTAGCGCACTCATCCCAGTTGCTCTGTTGAGAGAGCGCCCTAGCCCCCGGCCAGCGTCTGGGCACTGCTTGGTTGCCTTTTACGACAAGCTTAGCGCTGCTCCAGCACCATTCTTTTGACACCCGGACACGGAGCGAAAGGATAATTAGAAACCAGCTTGCCCTGGAAGGATAAGTGATGGAGATACCATGTCTGTTAATATGACTTGATGACAATCCGTGGATCGTAATCTGCAGTCAAAATTCTTAGAAAAAACGGAAAACCCGTGCAAGTAAACGCCTCCGAGATACAAAGTCAGCAACAGGATAATACTGCAACAACTTATGAAAATGACACCGAGTAAGCAAGAATATCCACCACACAACGAATAAAAATGAAAGAGTCCATCGTTCATCGAGTGTAAGTTTTTCGAATAAAGAATACTTGTGGAAGTAACATTGAATGTAGACTTCATGCTGTGAAGCTGTAAACTCCAGCATACAAGACGCCAGGGGTAGCCCACTCCACCATCTGGGGGCGGAGGAACCCTATGCTTCCTTCTCCGGGAGAATATCATAAAAGGGTTTCTTATGGTGCGAGGAAAGCCGCATCTTTCCCAACACGTTGCATCAGTATAGTTTGCGGTCGCGTTTTCGTATTATGGCCTGACGACCCAGCATGGAACATGCCAGGGTCACCCCGTTCCACATCCTAGCGCACATAACCAAGTTGCTCTGTTTAAAGGCGTCCTAGCCCCCGGCCATGGTTCTGAGCACTCTTTGGTTACCTTTTACAACAAGTTTAGCGCTGCTGCAGGCCCATTCCTTTGACATCCGGACACGGGGCGAAAGAAAAGTTAGAAACCAGCTTCCCCTGAGTGGATTACTGATTAGTTATACCACAACTGGTGGAGATGGAAGGTCGATAAAACTATAATACTGCAACAATTTATGAACATGACACGTAATAAGCTAGAAGATGCACCACAAAACGAATAAAAATGAAAGTGTTCGTCAAGTGAAAGTTTTCGAGAAAAGAATACTTATGGAAGTAACATTGAAGTTAGACTCCATGCTGTGAAGCTGTAAACTCCAGCATACAAGACGCCAGGAATAGCCCACTCCACCATCTGGGGGCGGAGGAACCCTATGCTTCCTTCTCCGGGAGAATACCATAAAAGGGTTTCTTATCGTGCGAGGAAAGTCGCATCTTTCCCAATACGTTGCACCAGTATGGTCTGCGGTTGGGTTTTCGTATTGTGGCCAGACGACCGTTCCACCTCCTAGCGCACTCATCCCAGTTGCTCTGTTGAGAGAGCGCCCTAGCCCCCGGCCAGCGTTCTGGGCACTGCTTGGTTGCCTTTTACGACAAGCTTAGCGCTGCTCCAGCACCATTCTTTTGACACCCGGACACGGAGCGAAAGGATAATTAGAAACCAGCTTGCCCTGGAAGGATAACTGATGGAGATACCATGTCTGTTAATATGACTTGATGACAATCCGTGGATCGTAATCTGCAGTCAAAATTCTTAGAAAAAACGGAAAACCCGTGCAAGTAAACGCCTCCGAGATAGAAAGTCAGCAACAGGATAATACTGCAACAACTTATGAAAATGACACCGAGTAAGCAAGAATATCCACCACACAACGAATAAAAATGAAAGAGTCCATCGTTCATCGAGTGTAAGTTTTTCGAATAAAGAATACTTGTGGAAGTAACATTGAATGTAGACTTCATGCTGTGAAGCTGTAAACTCCAGCATACAAGACGCCAGGGGTAGCCCACTCCACCATCTGGGGGCGGAGGAACCCTATGCTTCCTTCTCCGGGAGAATATCATAAAAGGGTTTCTTATGGTGCGAGGAAAGCCGCATCTTTCCCAACACGTTGCATCAGTATAGTTTGCGGTCGCGTTTTCGTATTATGGCCTGACGACCCAGCATGGAACATGCCAGGGTCACCCCGTTCCACATCCTAGCGCACATAACCAAGTTGCTCTGTTTAAAGGCGTCCTAGCCCCCGGCCATGGTTCTGAGCACTCTTTGGTTACCTTTTACAACAAGTTTAGCGCTGCTGCAGGCCCATTCCTTTGACATCCGGACACGGGGCGAAAGAAAAGTTAGAAACCAGCTTCCCCTGAGTGGATTACTGATTAGTTATACCACAACTGGTGGAGATGGAAGGTCGATAAAACTATAATACTGCAACAATTTATGAACATGACACGTAATAAGCTAGAAGATGCACCACAAAACGAATAAAAATGAAAGTGTTCGTCAAGTGAAAGTTTTCGAGAAAAGAATACTTATGGAAGTAACATTGAAGTTAGACTCCATGCTGTGAAGCTGTAAACTCCAGCATACAAGACGCCAGGAATAGCCCACTCCACCATCTGGGGGCGGAGGAACCCTATGCTTCCTTCTCCGGGAGAATACCATAAAAGGGTTTCTTATCGTGCGAGGAAAGTCGCATCTTTCCCAATACGTTGCACCAGTATGGTCTGCGGTCGGGTTTTCGTATTGTGGCCAGACGACCGTTCCACCTCCTAGCGCACTCATCCCAGTTGCTCTGTTGAGAGAGCGCCCTAGCCCCCGGCCAGCGTTCTGGGCACTGCTTGGTTGCCTTTTACGACAAGCTTAGCGCTGCTCCAGCACCATTCTTTTGACACCCGGACACGGAGCGAAAGGATAATTAGAAACCAGCTTGCCCTGGAAGGATAACTGATGGAGATACCATGTCTGTTAATATGACTTGATGACAATCCGTGGATCGTAATCTGCAGTCAAAATTCGTAGAAAAAACGGAAAACCCGTGCAAGTAAACGCCTCCGAGATACAAAGTCAGCAACAGGATAATACTGCAACAACTTATGAAAATGACACCGAGTAAGCAAGAATATCCACCACACAACGAATAAAAATGAAAGAGTCCATCGTTCATCGAGTGTAAGTTTTTCGAATAAAGAATACTTGTGGAAGTAACATTGAATGTAGACTCCATGCTGTGAAGCTGTAAACTCCAGCATACAAGACGCCAGGGGTAGCCCACTCCACCATCTGGGGGCGGAGGAACCCTATGCTTCCTTCTCCGGGAGAATATCATAAAAGGGTTTCTTATGGTGCGAGGAAAGCCGCATCTTTCCCAACACGTTGCATCAGTATAGTTTGCGGTCGCGTTTTCGTATTATGGCCTGACGACCCAGCATGGAACATGCCAGGGTCACCCCGTTCCACATCCTAGCGCACATAACCAAGTTGCTCTGTTTAAAGGCGTCCTAGCCCCCGGCCATGGTTCTGAGCACTCTTTGGTTGCCTTTTACAACAAGCTTAGCGCTGCTGCAGGCCCATTCCTTTGACATCCGGACACGGGGCGAAAGAAAAGTTAGAAACCAGCTTCCCCTGAGTGGATTACTGATTAGTTATACCACAACTGGTGGAGATGGAAGGTCGATAAAACTATAATACTGCAACAATTTATGAACATGACACGTAATAAGCTAGAAGATGCACCACAAAACGAATAAAAATGAAAGTGTTCGTCAAGTGAAAGTTTTCGAGAAAAGAATACTTATGGAAGTAACATTGAAGTTAGACTCCATGCTGTGAAGCTGTAAACTCCAGCATACAAGACGCCAGGAATAGCCCACTCCACCATCTGGGGGCGGAGGAACCCTATGCTTCCTTCTCCGGGAGAATACCATAAAAGGGTTTCTTATCGTGCGAGGAAAGTCGCATCTTTCCCAATACGTTGCACCAGTATGGTCTGCGGTCGGGTTTTCGTATTGTGGCCAGACGACCGTTCCACCTCCTAGCGCACTCATCCCAGTTGCTCTGTTGAGAGAGCGCCCTAGCCCCCGGCCAGCGTTCTGGGCACTGCTTGGTTGCCTTTTACGACAAGCTTAGCGCTGCTCCAGCACCATTCTTTTGACACCCGGACACGGAGCGAAAGGATAATTAGAAACCAGCTTGCCCTGGAAGGATAACTGATGGAGATACCATGTCTGTTAATATTACTTGATGACAATCCGTATTTTTTGTAGTGTTCTATGGAAATGATCCGTAAAATCCTGAACCTTCTATAATTTTAATGAATGAAGTTATGAAATGTTAACAATCGGTGGATTGTAATCTGCAGTCAAAATTCGTAGAAAAAACGGAAAACCCGTGCAAGTAAACGCCTCCGAGATACCAAGTTTGTTTGTTTGTTGGGGTTTAACGTCCGAGCAGCAATATTTCAGTTATATTCAGACGATGAACATGTTTGTTTGTTTGTTTGTTGGGGTTTAACGTCCGAGCAGCAATATTTCAGCTATATTCAGACTATGAACATGAAATTAATAAAATGAAAAGGGGATGGGACACAACGACAATGGGAACGACAAAATGTGATTGCCACTGGAAATGAGGAGAGGTGGGTAGGGTCGGGCAATTTAGCCTCCTGTGGTGGAGCCCTATGGTTCCTACTCCGGGAGAATACCACAGTAGGGTTCTTTAGCGTGCGAGGAAAGTCGCATCTTTCCCAACACGTTGCATCAGTATGGTCTGCGGTCGGGTTTTCGTATTGTGGCCTGACGACCATTCCACCTCCTGGCGCACCCAAACAAGTTGCTCTTTATAATGAGCGCCCTAGCCCCCGGCCAGGGTTCTGGGCACTGCTTGGTTGCCTTTTACGACAAGCTTAGCGCTGCTCCAGCGCCATTCTTTCGACACCCGGACACGGGGCGAAAGGATAATTAGAAACCAGCTTGCCCTGGAAGGATAATTGATGGAGATACCATGTCTGTTAATATTACTTGATGACAATCCGTATTTTTTTGTAGTGTTCTTTGGATATGATCCGTAAAATCCTGAAGCTTCTATAATTTTAATGAATGAATGAAGTTATGAAATATTAACAATCCGTGGATCGTAATCTGCAGTCAAAATTCGTAGAAAAAAAAAACGGAAAACCCGTGCAAGTAAACGCCTCCGAGATAGAAAGTCAGCAACAGGATAATACTGCAACAACTTATGAAAATGACACCGAGTAAGCAAGAATATCCACCACACAACGAATAAAAATGAAAGAGTCCATCGTTCATCGAGTGTAAGTTTTTCGAATAAAGAATACTTGTGGAAGTAACATTGAAGTTAGACTCCATGCTGTGAAGCTGTAAACTCCAGCATACAAGACGCCAGGGGTAGCCCACTCCACCATCTGGGGGCGGAGGAACCCTATGCTTCCTTCTCCGGGAGAATATCATAAAAGGGTTTCTTATCGTGCGAGGAAAGTCGCATCTTTCCCAATACGTTGCACCAGTATGGTCTGCGGTCGGGTTTTCGTATTGTGGCCAGACGACCGTTCCACCTCCTAGCGCACTCATCCCAGTTGCTCTGTTGAGAGAGCGCCCTAGCCCCCGGCCAGCGTCTGGGCACTGCTTGGTTGCCTTTTACGACAAGCTTAGCGCTGCTCCAGCACCATTCTTTTGACACCCGGACACGGAGCGAAAGGATAATTAGAAACCAGCTTGCCCTGGAAGGATAAGTGATGGAGATACCATGTCTGTTAATATGACTTGATGACAATCCGTGGATCGTAATCTGCAGTCAAAATTCTTAGAAAAAACGGAAAACCCGTGCAAGTAAACGCCTCCGAGATACAAAGTCAGCAACAGGATAATACTGCAACAACTTATGAAAATGACACCGAGTAAGCAAGAATATCCACCACACAACGAATAAAAATGAAAGAGTCCATCGTTCATCGAGTGTAAGTTTTTCGAATAAAGAATACTTGTGGAAGTAACATTGAATGTAGACTCCATGCTGTGAAGCTGTAAACTCCAGCATACAAGACGCCAGGGGTAGCCCACTCCACCATCTGGGGGCGGAGGAACCCTATGCTTCCTTCTCCGGGAGAATATCATAAAAGGGTTTCTTATGGTGCGAGGAAAGCCGCATCTTTCCCAACACGTTGCATCAGTATAGTTTGCGGTCGCGTTTTCGTATTATGGCCTGACGACCCAGCATGGAACATGCCAGGGTCACCCCGTTCCACATCCTAGCGCACATAACCAAGTTGCTCTGTTTAAAGGCGTCCTAGCCCCCGGCCATGGTTCTGAGCACTCTTTGGTTGCCTTTTACAACAAGCTTAGCGCTGCTGCAGGCCCATTCCTTTGACATCCGGACACGGGGCGAAAGAAAAGTTAGAAACCAGCTTCCCCTGAGTGGATTACTGATTAGTTATACCACAACTGGTGGAGATGGAAGGTCGATAAAACTATAATACTGCAACAATTTATGAACATGACACGTAATAAGCTAGAAGATGCACCACAAAACGAATAAAAATGAAAGTGTTCGTCAAGTGAAAGTTTTCGAGAAAAGAATACTTATGGAAGTAACATTGAAGTTAGACTCCATGCTGTGAAGCTGTAAACTCCAGCATACAAGACGCCAGGAATAGCCCACTCCACCATCTGGGGGCGGAGGAACCCTATGCTTCCTTCTCCGGGAGAATACCATAAAAGGGTTTCTTATCGTGCGAGGAAAGTCGCATCTTTCCCAATACGTTGCACCAGTATGGTCTGCGGTCGGGTTTTCGTATTGTGGCCAGACGACCGTTCCACCTCCTAGCGCACTCATCCCAGTTGCTCTGTTGAGAGAGCGCCCTAGCCCCCGGCCAGCGTTCTGGGCACTGCTTGGTTGCCTTTTACGACAAGCTTAGCGCTGCTCCAGCACCATTCTTTTGACACCCGGACACGGAGCGAAAGGATAATTAGAAACCAGCTTGCCCTGGAAGGATAACTGATGGAGATACCATGTCTGTTAATATTACTTGATGACAATCCGTATTTTTTGTAGTGTTCTATGGAAATGATCCGTAAAATCCTGAACCTTCTATAATTTTAATGAATGAAGTTATGAAATGTTAACAATCGGTGGATTGTAATCTGCAGTCAAAATTCGTAGAAAAAACGGAAAACCCGTGCAAGTAAACGCCTCCGAGATACCAAGTTTGTTTGTTTGTTGGGGTTTAACGTCCGAGCAGCAATATTTCAGTTATATTCAGACGATGAACATGTTTGTTTGTTTGTTTGTTGGGGTTTAACGTCCGAGCAGCAATATTTCAGCTATATTCAGACTATGAACATGAAATTAATAAAATGAAAAAGGGATGGGACACAACGACAATGGGAACGACAAAATGTGATTGCCACTGGAAATGAGGAGAGGTGGGTAGGGTCGGGCAATTTAGCCTCCTGTGGTGGAGCCCTATGGTTCCTACTCCGGGAGAATACCACAGTAGGGTTCTTTAGCGTGCGAGGAAAGTCGCATCTTTCCCAACACGTTGCATCAGTATGGTCTGCGGTCGGGTTTTCGTATTGTGGCCTGACGACCATTCCACCTCCTGGCGCACCCAAACAAGTTGCTCTTTATAATGAGCGCCCTAGCCCCCGGCCAGGGTTCTGGGCACTGCTTGGTTGCCTTTTACGACAAGCTTAGCGCTGCTCCAGCGCCATTCTTTCGACACCCGGACACGGGGCGAAAGGATAATTAGAAACCAGCTTGCCCTGGAAGGATAATTGATGGAGATACCATGTCTGTTAATATTACTTGATGACAATCCGTATTTTTTTGTAGTGTTCTTTGGATATGATCCGTAAAATCCTGAAGCTTCTATAATTTTAATGAATGAATGAAGTTATGAAATATTAACAATCCGTGGATCGTAATCTGCAGTCAAAATTCGTAGAAAAAAAAAAACGGAAAACCCGTGCAAGTAAACGCCTCCGAGATAGAAAGTCAGCAACAGGATAATACTGCAACAACTTATGAAAATGACACCGAGTAAGCAAGAATATCCACCACACAACGAATAAAAATGAAAGAGTCCATCGTTCATCGAGTGTAAGTTTTTCGAATAAAGAATACTTGTGGAAGTAACATTGAAGTTAGACTCCATGCTGTGAAGCTGTAAACTCCAGCATACAAGACGCCAGGGGTAGCCCACTCCACCATCTGGGGGCGGAGGAACCCTATGCTTCCTTCTCCGGGAGAATATCATAAAAGGGTTTCTTATCGTGCGAGGAAAGTCGCATCTTTCCCAATACGTTGCACCAGTGTGGTCTGCGGTCGGGTTTTCGTATTGTGGCCAGACGACCGTTCCACCTCCTAGCGCACTCATCCCAGTTGCTCTGTTGAGAGAGCGCCCTAGCCCCCGGCCAGCGTTCTGGGCACTGCTTGGTTGCCTTTTACGACAAGCTTAGCGCTGCTCCAGCACCATTCTTTTGACACCCGGACACGGAGCGAAAGGATAATTAGAAACCAGCTTGCCCTGGAAGGATAACTGATGGAGATACCATGTCTGTTAATATGACTTGATGACAATCCGTGGATCGTAATCTGCAGTCAAAATTCTTAGAAAAAACGGAAAACCCGTGCAAGTAAACGCCTCCGAGATACAAAGTCAGCAACAGGATAATACTGCAACAACTTATGAAAATGACACCGAGTAAGCAAGAATATCCACCACACAACGAATAAAAATGAAAGAGTCCATCGTTCATCGAGTGTAAGTTTTTCGAATAAAGAATACTTGTGGAAGTAACATTGAATGTAGACTTCATGCTGTGAAGCTGTAAACTCCAGCATACAAGACGCCAGGGGTAGCCCACTCCACCATCTGGGGGCGGAGGAACCCTATGCTTCCTTCTCCGGGAGAATATCATAAAAGGGTTTCTTATGGTGCGAGGAAAGCCGCATCTTTCCCAACACGTTGCATCAGTATAGTTTGCGGTCGCGTTTTCGTATTATGGCCTGACGACCCAGCATGGAACATGCCAGGGTCACCCCGTTCCACATCCTAGCGCACATAACCAAGTTGCTCTGTTTAAAGGCGTCCTAGCCCCCGGCCATGGTTCTGAGCACTCTTTGGTTACCTTTTACAACAAGTTTAGCGCTGCTGCAGGCCCATTCCTTTGACATCCGGACACGGGGCGAAAGAAAAGTTAGAAACCAGCTTCCCCTGAGTGGATTACTGATTAGTTATACCACAACTGGTGGAGATGGAAGGTCGATAAAACTATAATACTGCAACAATTTATGAACATGACACGTAATAAGCTAGAAGATGCACCACAAAACGAATAAAAATGAAAGTGTTCGTCAAGTGAAAGTTTTCGAGAAAAGAATACTTATGGAAGTAACATTGAAGTTAGACTCCATGCTGTGAAGCTGTAAACTCCAGCATACAAGACGCCAGGAATAGCCCACTCCACCATCTGGGGGCGGAGGAACCCTATGCTTCCTTCTCCGGGAGAATACCATAAAAGGGTTTCTTATCGTGCGAGGAAAGTCGCATCTTTCCCAATACGTTGCACCAGTATGGTCTGCGGTCGGGTTTTCGTATTGTGGCCAGACGACCGTTCCACCTCCTAGCGCACTCATCCCAGTTGCTCTGTTGAGAGAGCGCCCTAGCCCCCGGCCAGCGTTCTGGGCACTGCTTGGTTGCCTTTTACGACAAGCTTAGCGCTGCTCCAGCACCATTCTTTTGACACCCGGACACGGAGCGAAAGGATAATTAGAAACCAGCTTGCCCTGGAAGGATAACTGATGGAGATACCATGTCTGTTAATATGACTTGATGACAATCCGTGGATCGTAATCTGCAGTCAAAATTCGTAGAAAAAACGGAAAACCCGTGCAAGTAAACGCCTCCGAGATACAAAGTCAGCAACAGGATAATACTGCAACAACTTATGAAAATGACACCGAGTAAGCAAGAATATCCACCACACAACGAATAAAAATGAAAGAGTCCATCGTTCATCGAGTGTAAGTTTTTCGAATAAAGAATACTTGTGGAAGTAACATTGAATGTAGACTCCATGCTGTGAAGCTGTAAACTCCAGCATACAAGACGCCAGGGGTAGCCCACTCCACCATCTGGGGGCGGAGGAACCCTATGCTTCCTTCTCCGGGAGAATATCATAAAAGGGTTTCTTATGGTGCGAGGAAAGCCGCATCTTTCCCAACACGTTGCATCAGTATAGTTTGCGGTCGCGTTTTCGTATTATGGCCTGACGACCCAGCATGGAACATGCCAGGGTCACCCCGTTCCACATCCTAGCGCACATAACCAAGTTGCTCTGTTTAAAGGCGTCCTAGCCCCCGGCCATGGTTCTGAGCACTCTTTGGTTGCCTTTTACAACAAGCTTAGCGCTGCTGCAGGCCCATTCCTTTGACATCCGGACACGGGGCGAAAGAAAAGTTAGAAACCAGCTTCCCCTGAGTGGATTACTGATTAGTTATACCACAACTGGTGGAGATGGAAGGTCGATAAAACTATAATACTGCAACAATTTATGAACATGACACGTAATAAGCTAGAAGATGCACCACAAAACGAATAAAAATGAAAGTGTTCGTCAAGTGAAAGTTTTCGAGAAAAGAATACTTATGGAAGTAACATTGAAGTTAGACTCCATGCTGTGAAGCTGTAAACTCCAGCATACAAGACGCCAGGAATAGCCCACTCCACCATCTGGGGGCGGAGGAACCCTATGCTTCCTTCTCCGGGAGAATACCATAAAAGGGTTTCTTATCGTGCGAGGAAAGTCGCATCTTTCCCAATACGTTGCACCAGTATGGTCTGCGGTCGGGTTTTCGTATTGTGGCCAGACGACCGTTCCACCTCCTAGCGCACTCATCCCAGTTGCTCTGTTGAGAGAGCGCCCTAGCCCCCGGCCAGCGTTCTGGGCACTGCTTGGTTGCCTTTTACGACAAGCTTAGCGCTGCTCCAGCACCATTCTTTTGACACCCGGACACGGAGCGAAAGGATAATTAGAAACCAGCTTGCCCTGGAAGGATAACTGATGGAGATACCATGTCTGTTAATATTACTTGATGACAATCCGTATTTTTTGTAGTGTTCTATGGAAATGATCCGTAAAATCCTGAACCTTCTATAATTTTAATGAATGAAGTTATGAAATGTTAACAATCGGTGGATTGTAATCTGCAGTCAAAATTCGTAGAAAAAACGGAAAACCCGTGCAAGTAAACGCCTCCGAGATACCAAGTTTGTTTGTTTGTTGGGGTTTAACGTCCGAGCAGCAATATTTCAGTTATATTCAGACGATGAACATGTTTGTTTGTTTGTTTGTTGGGGTTTAACGTCCGAGCAGCAATATTTCAGCTATATTCAGACTATGAACATGAAATTAATAAAATGAAAAGGGGATGGGACACAACGACAATGGGAACGACAAAATGTGATTGCCACTGGAAATGAGGAGAGGTGGGTAGGGTCGGGCAATTTAGCCTCCTGTGGTGGAGCCCTATGGTTCCTACTCCGGGAGAATACCACAGTAGGGTTCTTTAGCGTGCGAGGAAAGTCGCATCTTTCCCAACACGTTGCATCAGTATGGTCTGCGGTCGGGTTTTCGTATTGTGGCCTGACGACCATTCCACCTCCTGGCGCACCCAAACAAGTTGCTCTTTATAATGAGCGCCCTAGCCCCCGGCCAGGGTTCTGGGCACTGCTTGGTTGCCTTTTACGACAAGCTTAGCGCTGCTCCAGCGCCATTCTTTCGACACCCGGACACGGGGCGAAAGGATAATTAGAAACCAGCTTGCCCTGGAAGGATAATTGATGGAGATACCATGTCTGTTAATATTACTTGATGACAATCCGTATTTTTTTGTAGTGTTCTTTGGATATGATCCGTAAAATCCTGAAGCTTCTATAATTTTAATGAATGAATGAAGTTATGAAATATTAACAATCCGTGGATCGTAATCTGCAGTCAAAATTCGTAGAAAAAAAAAACGGAAAACCCGTGCAAGTAAACGCCTCCGAGATAGAAAGTCAGCAACAGGATAATACTGCAACAACTTATGAAAATGACACCGAGTAAGCAAGAATATCCACCACACAACGAATAAAAATGAAAGAGTCCATCGTTCATCGAGTGTAAGTTTTTCGAATAAAGAATACTTGTGGAAGTAACATTGAAGTTAGACTCCATGCTGTGAAGCTGTAAACTCCAGCATACAAGACGCCAGGGGTAGCCCACTCCACCATCTGGGGGCGGAGGAACCCTATGCTTCCTTCTCCGGGAGAATATCATAAAAGGGTTTCTTATCGTGCGAGGAAAGTCGCATCTTTCCCAATACGTTGCACCAGTATGGTCTGCGGTCGGGTTTTCGTATTGTGGCCAGACGACCGTTCCACCTCCTAGCGCACTCATCCCAGTTGCTCTGTTGAGAGAGCGCCCTAGCCCCCGGCCAGCGTCTGGGCACTGCTTGGTTGCCTTTTACGACAAGCTTAGCGCTGCTCCAGCACCATTCTTTTGACACCCGGACACGGAGCGAAAGGATAATTAGAAACCAGCTTGCCCTGGAAGGATAAGTGATGGAGATACCATGTCTGTTAATATGACTTGATGACAATCCGTGGATCGTAATCTGCAGTCAAAATTCTTAGAAAAAACGGAAAACCCGTGCAAGTAAACGCCTCCGAGATACAAAGTCAGCAACAGGATAATACTGCAACAACTTATGAAAATGACACCGAGTAAGCAAGAATATCCACCACACAACGAATAAAAATGAAAGAGTCCATCGTTCATCGAGTGTAAGTTTTTCGAATAAAGAATACTTGTGGAAGTAACATTGAATGTAGACTTCATGCTGTGAAGCTGTAAACTCCAGCATACAAGACGCCAGGGGTAGCCCACTCCACCATCTGGGGGCGGAGGAACCCTATGCTTCCTTCTCCGGGAGAATATCATAAAAGGGTTTCTTATGGTGCGAGGAAAGCCGCATCTTTCCCAACACGTTGCATCAGTATAGTTTGCGGTCGCGTTTTCGTATTATGGCCTGACGACCCAGCATGGAACATGCCAGGGTCACCCCGTTCCACATCCTAGCGCACATAACCAAGTTGCTCTGTTTAAAGGCGTCCTAGCCCCCGGCCATGGTTCTGAGCACTCTTTGGTTACCTTTTACAACAAGTTTAGCGCTGCTGCAGGCCCATTCCTTTGACATCCGGACACGGGGCGAAAGAAAAGTTAGAAACCAGCTTCCCCTGAGTGGATTACTGATTAGTTATACCACAACTGGTGGAGATGGAAGGTCGATAAAACTATAATACTGCAACAATTTATGAACATGACACGTAATAAGCTAGAAGATGCACCACAAAACGAATAAAAATGAAAGTGTTCGTCAAGTGAAAGTTTTCGAGAAAAGAATACTTATGGAAGTAACATTGAAGTTAGACTCCATGCTGTGAAGCTGTAAACTCCAGCATACAAGACGCCAGGAATAGCCCACTCCACCATCTGGGGGCGGAGGAACCCTATGCTTCCTTCTCCGGGAGAATACCATAAAAGGGTTTCTTATCGTGCGAGGAAAGTCGCATCTTTCCCAATACGTTGCACCAGTATGGTCTGCGGTTGGGTTTTCGTATTGTGGCCAGACGACCGTTCCACCTCCTAGCGCACTCATCCCAGTTGCTCTGTTGAGAGAGCGCCCTAGCCCCCGGCCAGCGTTCTGGGCACTGCTTGGTTGCCTTTTACGACAAGCTTAGCGCTGCTCCAGCACCATTCTTTTGACACCCGGACACGGAGCGAAAGGATAATTAGAAACCAGCTTGCCCTGGAAGGATAACTGATGGAGATACCATGTCTGTTAATATGACTTGATGACAATCCGTGGATCGTAATCTGCAGTCAAAATTCTTAGAAAAAACGGAAAACCCGTGCAAGTAAACGCCTCCGAGATAGAAAGTCAGCAACAGGATAATACTGCAACAACTTATGAAAATGACACCGAGTAAGCAAGAATATCCACCACACAACGAATAAAAATGAAAGAGTCCATCGTTCATCGAGTGTAAGTTTTTCGAATAAAGAATACTTGTGGAAGTAACATTGAATGTAGACTTCATGCTGTGAAGCTGTAAACTCCAGCATACAAGACGCCAGGGGTAGCCCACTCCACCATCTGGGGGCGGAGGAACCCTATGCTTCCTTCTCCGGGAGAATATCATAAAAGGGTTTCTTATGGTGCGAGGAAAGCCGCATCTTTCCCAACACGTTGCATCAGTATAGTTTGCGGTCGCGTTTTCGTATTATGGCCTGACGACCCAGCATGGAACATGCCAGGGTCACCCCGTTCCACATCCTAGCGCACATAACCAAGTTGCTCTGTTTAAAGGCGTCCTAGCCCCCGGCCATGGTTCTGAGCACTCTTTGGTTACCTTTTACAACAAGTTTAGCGCTGCTGCAGGCCCATTCCTTTGACATCCGGACACGGGGCGAAAGAAAAGTTAGAAACCAGCTTCCCCTGAGTGGATTACTGATTAGTTATACCACAACTGGTGGAGATGGAAGGTCGATAAAACTATAATACTGCAACAATTTATGAACATGACACGTAATAAGCTAGAAGATGCACCACAAAACGAATAAAAATGAAAGTGTTCGTCAAGTGAAAGTTTTCGAGAAAAGAATACTTATGGAAGTAACATTGAAGTTAGACTCCATGCTGTGAAGCTGTAAACTCCAGCATACAAGACGCCAGGAATAGCCCACTCCACCATCTGGGGGCGGAGGAACCCTATGCTTCCTTCTCCGGGAGAATACCATAAAAGGGTTTCTTATCGTGCGAGGAAAGTCGCATCTTTCCCAATACGTTGCACCAGTATGGTCTGCGGTCGGGTTTTCGTATTGTGGCCAGACGACCGTTCCACCTCCTAGCGCACTCATCCCAGTTGCTCTGTTGAGAGAGCGCCCTAGCCCCCGGCCAGCGTTCTGGGCACTGCTTGGTTGCCTTTTACGACAAGCTTAGCGCTGCTCCAGCACCATTCTTTTGACACCCGGACACGGAGCGAAAGGATAATTAGAAACCAGCTTGCCCTGGAAGGATAACTGATGGAGATACCATGTCTGTTAATATGACTTGATGACAATCCGTGGATCGTAATCTGCAGTCAAAATTCGTAGAAAAAACGGAAAACCCGTGCAAGTAAACGCCTCCGAGATACAAAGTCAGCAACAGGATAATACTGCAACAACTTATGAAAATGACACCGAGTAAGCAAGAATATCCACCACACAACGAATAAAAATGAAAGAGTCCATCGTTCATCGAGTGTAAGTTTTTCGAATAAAGAATACTTGTGGAAGTAACATTGAATGTAGACTCCATGCTGTGAAGCTGTAAACTCCAGCATACAAGACGCCAGGGGTAGCCCACTCCACCATCTGGGGGCGGAGGAACCCTATGCTTCCTTCTCCGGGAGAATATCATAAAAGGGTTTCTTATGGTGCGAGGAAAGCCGCATCTTTCCCAACACGTTGCATCAGTATAGTTTGCGGTCGCGTTTTCGTATTATGGCCTGACGACCCAGCATGGAACATGCCAGGGTCACCCCGTTCCACATCCTAGCGCACATAACCAAGTTGCTCTGTTTAAAGGCGTCCTAGCCCCCGGCCATGGTTCTGAGCACTCTTTGGTTGCCTTTTACAACAAGCTTAGCGCTGCTGCAGGCCCATTCCTTTGACATCCGGACACGGGGCGAAAGAAAAGTTAGAAACCAGCTTCCCCTGAGTGGATTACTGATTAGTTATACCACAACTGGTGGAGATGGAAGGTCGATAAAACTATAATACTGCAACAATTTATGAACATGACACGTAATAAGCTAGAAGATGCACCACAAAACGAATAAAAATGAAAGTGTTCGTCAAGTGAAAGTTTTCGAGAAAAGAATACTTATGGAAGTAACATTGAAGTTAGACTCCATGCTGTGAAGCTGTAAACTCCAGCATACAAGACGCCAGGAATAGCCCACTCCACCATCTGGGGGCGGAGGAACCCTATGCTTCCTTCTCCGGGAGAATACCATAAAAGGGTTTCTTATCGTGCGAGGAAAGTCGCATCTTTCCCAATACGTTGCACCAGTATGGTCTGCGGTCGGGTTTTCGTATTGTGGCCAGACGACCGTTCCACCTCCTAGCGCACTCATCCCAGTTGCTCTGTTGAGAGAGCGCCCTAGCCCCCGGCCAGCGTTCTGGGCACTGCTTGGTTGCCTTTTACGACAAGCTTAGCGCTGCTCCAGCACCATTCTTTTGACACCCGGACACGGAGCGAAAGGATAATTAGAAACCAGCTTGCCCTGGAAGGATAACTGATGGAGATACCATGTCTGTTAATATTACTTGATGACAATCCGTATTTTTTGTAGTGTTCTATGGAAATGATCCGTAAAATCCTGAACCTTCTATAATTTTAATGAATGAAGTTATGAAATGTTAACAATCGGTGGATTGTAATCTGCAGTCAAAATTCGTAGAAAAAACGGAAAACCCGTGCAAGTAAACGCCTCCGAGATACCAAGTTTGTTTGTTTGTTGGGGTTTAACGTCCGAGCAGCAATATTTCAGTTATATTCAGACGATGAACATGTTTGTTTGTTTGTTTGTTGGGGTTTAACGTCCGAGCAGCAATATTTCAGCTATATTCAGACTATGAACATGAAATTAATAAAATGAAAAGGGGATGGGACACAACGACAATGGGAACGACAAAATGTGATTGCCACTGGAAATGAGGAGAGGTGGGTAGGGTCGGGCAATTTAGCCTCCTGTGGTGGAGCCCTATGGTTCCTACTCCGGGAGAATACCACAGTAGGGTTCTTTAGCGTGCGAGGAAAGTCGCATCTTTCCCAACACGTTGCATCAGTATGGTCTGCGGTCGGGTTTTCGTATTGTGGCCTGACGACCATTCCACCTCCTGGCGCACCCAAACAAGTTGCTCTTTATAATGAGCGCCCTAGCCCCCGGCCAGGGTTCTGGGCACTGCTTGGTTGCCTTTTACGACAAGCTTAGCGCTGCTCCAGCGCCATTCTTTCGACACCCGGACACGGGGCGAAAGGATAATTAGAAACCAGCTTGCCCTGGAAGGATAATTGATGGAGATACCATGTCTGTTAATATTACTTGATGACAATCCGTATTTTTTTGTAGTGTTCTTTGGATATGATCCGTAAAATCCTGAAGCTTCTATAATTTTAATGAATGAATGAAGTTATGAAATATTAACAATCCGTGGATCGTAATCTGCAGTCAAAATTCGTAGAAAAAAAAAACGGAAAACCCGTGCAAGTAAACGCCTCCGAGATAGAAAGTCAGCAACAGGATAATACTGCAACAACTTATGAAAATGACACCGAGTAAGCAAGAATATCCACCACACAACGAATAAAAATGAAAGAGTCCATCGTTCATCGAGTGTAAGTTTTTCGAATAAAGAATACTTGTGGAAGTAACATTGAAGTTAGACTCCATGCTGTGAAGCTGTAAACTCCAGCATACAAGACGCCAGGGGTAGCCCACTCCACCATCTGGGGGCGGAGGAACCCTATGCTTCCTTCTCCGGGAGAATATCATAAAAGGGTTTCTTATCGTGCGAGGAAAGTCGCATCTTTCCCAATACGTTGCACCAGTATGGTCTGCGGTCGGGTTTTCGTATTGTGGCCAGACGACCGTTCCACCTCCTAGCGCACTCATCCCAGTTGCTCTGTTGAGAGAGCGCCCTAGCCCCCGGCCAGCGTCTGGGCACTGCTTGGTTGCCTTTTACGACAAGCTTAGCGCTGCTCCAGCACCATTCTTTTGACACCCGGACACGGAGCGAAAGGATAATTAGAAACCAGCTTGCCCTGGAAGGATAAGTGATGGAGATACCATGTCTGTTAATATGACTTGATGACAATCCGTGGATCGTAATCTGCAGTCAAAATTCTTAGAAAAAACGGAAAACCCGTGCAAGTAAACGCCTCCGAGATACAAAGTCAGCAACAGGATAATACTGCAACAACTTATGAAAATGACACCGAGTAAGCAAGAATATCCACCACACAACGAATAAAAATGAAAGAGTCCATCGTTCATCGAGTGTAAGTTTTTCGAATAAAGAATACTTGTGGAAGTAACATTGAATGTAGACTCCATGCTGTGAAGCTGTAAACTCCAGCATACAAGACGCCAGGGGTAGCCCACTCCACCATCTGGGGGCGGAGGAACCCTATGCTTCCTTCTCCGGGAGAATATCATAAAAGGGTTTCTTATGGTGCGAGGAAAGCCGCATCTTTCCCAACACGTTGCATCAGTATAGTTTGCGGTCGCGTTTTCGTATTATGGCCTGACGACCCAGCATGGAACATGCCAGGGTCACCCCGTTCCACATCCTAGCGCACATAACCAAGTTGCTCTGTTTAAAGGCGTCCTAGCCCCCGGCCATGGTTCTGAGCACTCTTTGGTTGCCTTTTACAACAAGCTTAGCGCTGCTGCAGGCCCATTCCTTTGACATCCGGACACGGGGCGAAAGAAAAGTTAGAAACCAGCTTCCCCTGAGTGGATTACTGATTAGTTATACCACAACTGGTGGAGATGGAAGGTCGATAAAACTATAATACTGCAACAATTTATGAACATGACACGTAATAAGCTAGAAGATGCACCACAAAACGAATAAAAATGAAAGTGTTCGTCAAGTGAAAGTTTTCGAGAAAAGAATACTTATGGAAGTAACATTGAAGTTAGACTCCATGCTGTGAAGCTGTAAACTCCAGCATACAAGACGCCAGGAATAGCCCACTCCACCATCTGGGGGCGGAGGAACCCTATGCTTCCTTCTCCGGGAGAATACCATAAAAGGGTTTCTTATCGTGCGAGGAAAGTCGCATCTTTCCCAATACGTTGCACCAGTATGGTCTGCGGTCGGGTTTTCGTATTGTGGCCAGACGACCGTTCCACCTCCTAGCGCACTCATCCCAGTTGCTCTGTTGAGAGAGCGCCCTAGCCCCCGGCCAGCGTTCTGGGCACTGCTTGGTTGCCTTTTACGACAAGCTTAGCGCTGCTCCAGCACCATTCTTTTGACACCCGGACACGGAGCGAAAGGATAATTAGAAACCAGCTTGCCCTGGAAGGATAACTGATGGAGATACCATGTCTGTTAATATTACTTGATGACAATCCGTATTTTTTGTAGTGTTCTATGGAAATGATCCGTAAAATCCTGAACCTTCTATAATTTTAATGAATGAAGTTATGAAATGTTAACAATCGGTGGATTGTAATCTGCAGTCAAAATTCGTAGAAAAAACGGAAAACCCGTGCAAGTAAACGCCTCCGAGATACCAAGTTTGTTTGTTTGTTGGGGTTTAACGTCCGAGCAGCAATATTTCAGTTATATTCAGACGATGAACATGTTTGTTTGTTTGTTTGTTGGGGTTTAACGTCCGAGCAGCAATATTTCAGCTATATTCAGACTATGAACATGAAATTAATAAAATGAAAAAGGGATGGGACACAACGACAATGGGAACGACAAAATGTGATTGCCACTGGAAATGAGGAGAGGTGGGTAGGGTCGGGCAATTTAGCCTCCTGTGGTGGAGCCCTATGGTTCCTACTCCGGGAGAATACCACAGTAGGGTTCTTTAGCGTGCGAGGAAAGTCGCATCTTTCCCAACACGTTGCATCAGTATGGTCTGCGGTCGGGTTTTCGTATTGTGGCCTGACGACCATTCCACCTCCTGGCGCACCCAAACAAGTTGCTCTTTATAATGAGCGCCCTAGCCCCCGGCCAGGGTTCTGGGCACTGCTTGGTTGCCTTTTACGACAAGCTTAGCGCTGCTCCAGCGCCATTCTTTCGACACCCGGACACGGGGCGAAAGGATAATTAGAAACCAGCTTGCCCTGGAAGGATAATTGATGGAGATACCATGTCTGTTAATATTACTTGATGACAATCCGTATTTTTTTGTAGTGTTCTTTGGATATGATCCGTAAAATCCTGAAGCTTCTATAATTTTAATGAATGAATGAAGTTATGAAATATTAACAATCCGTGGATCGTAATCTGCAGTCAAAATTCGTAGAAAAAAAAAAACGGAAAACCCGTGCAAGTAAACGCCTCCGAGATAGAAAGTCAGCAACAGGATAATACTGCAACAACTTATGAAAATGACACCGAGTAAGCAAGAATATCCACCACACAACGAATAAAAATGAAAGAGTCCATCGTTCATCGAGTGTAAGTTTTTCGAATAAAGAATACTTGTGGAAGTAACATTGAAGTTAGACTCCATGCTGTGAAGCTGTAAACTCCAGCATACAAGACGCCAGGGGTAGCCCACTCCACCATCTGGGGGCGGAGGAACCCTATGCTTCCTTCTCCGGGAGAATATCATAAAAGGGTTTCTTATCGTGCGAGGAAAGTCGCATCTTTCCCAATACGTTGCACCAGTGTGGTCTGCGGTCGGGTTTTCGTATTGTGGCCAGACGACCGTTCCACCTCCTAGCGCACTCATCCCAGTTGCTCTGTTGAGAGAGCGCCCTAGCCCCCGGCCAGCGTCTGGGCACTGCTTGGTTGCCTTTTACGACAAGCTTAGCGCTGCTCCAGCACCATTCTTTTGACACCCGGACACGGAGCGAAAGGATAATTAGAAACCAGCTTGCCCTGGAAGGATAACTGATGGAGATACCATGTCTGTTAATATTACTTGATGACAATCCGTGGATCGTAATCTGCAGTCAAAATTCTTAGAAAAAACGGAAAACCCGTGCAAGTAAACGCCTCCGAGATACAAAGTCAGCAACAGGATAATACTGCAACAACTTATGAAAATGACACCGAGTAAGCAAGAATATCCACCACACAACGAATAAAAATGAAAGAGTCCATCGTTCATCGAGTGTAAGTTTTTCGAATAAAGAATACTTGTGGAAGTAACATTGAATGTAGACTTCATGCTGTGAAGCTGTAAACTCCAGCATACAAGACGCCAGGGGTAGCCCACTCCACCATCTGGGGGCGGAGGAACCCTATGCTTCCTTCTCCGGGAGAATATCATAAAAGGGTTTCTTATGGTGCGAGGAAAGCCGCATCTTTCCCAACACGTTGCATCAGTATAGTTTGCGGTCGCGTTTTCGTATTATGGCCTGACGACCCAGCATGGAACATGCCAGGGTCACCCCGTTCCACATCCTAGCGCACATAACCAAGTTGCTCTGTTTAAAGGCGTCCTAGCCCCCGGCCATGGTTCTGAGCACTCTTTGGTTACCTTTTACAACAAGTTTAGCGCTGCTGCAGGCCCATTCCTTTGACATCCGGACACGGGGCGAAAGAAAAGTTAGAAACCAGCTTCCCCTGAGTGGATTACTGATTAGTTATACCACAACTGGTGGAGATGGAAGGTCGATAAAACTATAATACTGCAACAATTTATGAACATGACACGTAATAAGCTAGAAGATGCACCACAAAACGAATAAAAATGAAAGTGTTCGTCAAGTGAAAGTTTTCGAGAAAAGAATACTTATGGAAGTAACATTGAAGTTAGACTCCATGCTGTGAAGCTGTAAACTCCAGCATACAAGACGCCAGGAATAGCCCACTCCACCATCTGGGGGCGGAGGAACCCTATGCTTCCTTCTCCGGGAGAATACCATAAAAGGGTTTCTTATCGTGCGAGGAAAGTCGCATCTTTCCCAATACGTTGCACCAGTATGGTCTGCGGTCGGGTTTTCGTATTGTGGCCAGACGACCGTTCCACCTCCTAGCGCACTCATCCCAGTTGCTCTGTTGAGAGAGCGCCCTAGCCCCCGGCCAGCGTTCTGGGCACTGCTTGGTTGCCTTTTACGACAAGCTTAGCGCTGCTCCAGCACCATTCTTTTGACACCCGGACACGGAGCGAAAGGATAATTAGAAACCAGCTTGCCCTGGAAGGATAACTGATGGAGATACCATGTCTGTTAATATGACTTGATGACAATCCGTGGATCGTAATCTGCAGTCAAAATTCTTAGAAAAAACGGAAAACCCGTGCAAGTAAACGCCTCCGAGATAGAAAGTCAGCAACAGGATAATACTGCAACAACTTATGAAAATGACACCGAGTAAGCAAGAATATCCACCACACAACGAATAAAAATGAAAGAGTCCATCGTTCATCGAGTGTAAGTTTTTCGAATAAAGAATACTTGTGGAAGTAACATTGAATGTAGACTTCATGCTGTGAAGCTGTAAACTCCAGCATACAAGACGCCAGGGGTAGCCCACTCCACCATCTGGGGGCGGAGGAACCCTATGCTTCCTTCTCCGGGAGAATATCATAAAAGGGTTTCTTATGGTGCGAGGAAAGCCGCATCTTTCCCAACACGTTGCATCAGTATAGTTTGCGGTCGCGTTTTCGTATTATGGCCTGACGACCCAGCATGGAACATGCCAGGGTCACCCCGTTCCACATCCTAGCGCACATAACCAAGTTGCTCTGTTTAAAGGCGTCCTAGCCCCCGGCCATGGTTCTGAGCACTCTTTGGTTACCTTTTACAACAAGTTTAGCGCTGCTGCAGGCCCATTCCTTTGACATCCGGACACGGGGCGAAAGAAAAGTTAGAAACCAGCTTCCCCTGAGTGGATTACTGATTAGTTATACCACAACTGGTGGAGATGGAAGGTCGATAAAACTATAATACTGCAACAATTTATGAACATGACACGTAATAAGCTAGAAGATGCACCACAAAACGAATAAAAATGAAAGTGTTCGTCAAGTGAAAGTTTTCGAGAAAAGAATACTTATGGAAGTAACATTGAAGTTAGACTCCATGCTGTGAAGCTGTAAACTCCAGCATACAAGACGCCAGGAATAGCCCACTCCACCATCTGGGGGCGGAGGAACCCTATGCTTCCTTCTCCGGGAGAATACCATAAAAGGGTTTCTTATCGTGCGAGGAAAGTCGCATCTTTCCCAATACGTTGCACCAGTATGGTCTGCGGTCGGGTTTTCGTATTGTGGCCAGACGACCGTTCCACCTCCTAGCGCACTCATCCCAGTTGCTCTGTTGAGAGAGCGCCCTAGCCCCCGGCCAGCGTTCTGGGCACTGCTTGGTTGCCTTTTACGACAAGCTTAGCGCTGCTCCAGCACCATTCTTTTGACACCCGGACACGGAGCGAAAGGATAATTAGAAACCAGCTTGCCCTGGAAGGATAACTGATGGAGATACCATGTCTGTTAATATGACTTGATGACAATCCGTGGATCGTAATCTGCAGTCAAAATTCGTAGAAAAAACGGAAAACCCGTGCAAGTAAACGCCTCCGAGATACAAAGTCAGCAACAGGATAATACTGCAACAACTTATGAAAATGACACCGAGTAAGCAAGAATATCCACCACACAACGAATAAAAATGAAAGAGTCCATCGTTCATCGAGTGTAAGTTTTTCGAATAAAGAATACTTGTGGAAGTAACATTGAATGTAGACTCCATGCTGTGAAGCTGTAAACTCCAGCATACAAGACGCCAGGGGTAGCCCACTCCACCATCTGGGGGCGGAGGAACCCTATGCTTCCTTCTCCGGGAGAATATCATAAAAGGGTTTCTTATGGTGCGAGGAAAGCCGCATCTTTCCCAACACGTTGCATCAGTATAGTTTGCGGTCGCGTTTTCGTATTATGGCCTGACGACCCAGCATGGAACATGCCAGGGTCACCCCGTTCCACATCCTAGCGCACATAACCAAGTTGCTCTGTTTAAAGGCGTCCTAGCCCCCGGCCATGGTTCTGAGCACTCTTTGGTTGCCTTTTACAACAAGCTTAGCGCTGCTGCAGGCCCATTCCTTTGACATCCGGACACGGGGCGAAAGAAAAGTTAGAAACCAGCTTCCCCTGAGTGGATTACTGATTAGTTATACCACAACTGGTGGAGATGGAAGGTCGATAAAACTATAATACTGCAACAATTTATGAACATGACACGTAATAAGCTAGAAGATGCACCACAAAACGAATAAAAATGAAAGTGTTCGTCAAGTGAAAGTTTTCGAGAAAAGAATACTTATGGAAGTAACATTGAAGTTAGACTCCATGCTGTGAAGCTGTAAACTCCAGCATACAAGACGCCAGGAATAGCCCACTCCACCATCTGGGGGCGGAGGAACCCTATGCTTCCTTCTCCGGGAGAATACCATAAAAGGGTTTCTTATCGTGCGAGGAAAGTCGCATCTTTCCCAATACGTTGCACCAGTATGGTCTGCGGTCGGGTTTTCGTATTGTGGCCAGACGACCGTTCCACCTCCTAGCGCACTCATCCCAGTTGCTCTGTTGAGAGAGCGCCCTAGCCCCCGGCCAGCGTTCTGGGCACTGCTTGGTTGCCTTTTACGACAAGCTTAGCGCTGCTCCAGCACCATTCTTTTGACACCCGGACACGGAGCGAAAGGATAATTAGAAACCAGCTTGCCCTGGAAGGATAACTGATGGAGATACCATGTCTGTTAATATTACTTGATGACAATCCGTTTTTTTTGTAGTGTTCTATGGAAATGATCCGTAAAATCCTGAACCTTCTATAATTTTAATGAATGAAGTTATGAAATGTTAACAATCGGTGGATTGTAATCTGCAGTCAAAATTCGTAGAAAAAACGGAAAACCCGTGCAAGTAAACGCCTCCGAGATACCAAGTTTGTTTGTTTGTTGGGGTTTAACGTCCGAGCAGCAATATTTCAGTTATATTCAGACGATGAACATGTTTGTTTGTTTGTTTGTTGGGGTTTAACGTCCGAGCAGCAATATTTCAGCTATATTCAGACTATGAACATGAAATTAATAAAATGAAAAAGGGATGGGACACAACGACAATGGGGACGACAAAATGTGATTGACACTGGAAATGAGGAGAGGTGGGTAGGGTCGGGCAATTTAGCCTCCTGTGGTGGAGCCCTATGGTTCCTACTCCGGGAGAATACCACAGTAGGGTTCTTTAGCGTGCGAGGAAAGTCGCATCTTTCCCAACACGTTGCATCAGTATGGTCTGCGGTCGGGTTTTCGTATTGTGGCCTGACGACCATTCCACCTCCTGGCGCACCCAAACAAGTTGCTCTTTATAATGAGCGCCCTAGCCCCCGGCCAGGGTTCTGGGCACTGCTTGGTTGCCTTTTACGACAAGCTTAGCGCTGCTCCAGCGCCATTCTTTCGACACCCGGACACGGGGCGAAAGGATAATTAGAAACCAGCTTGCCCTGGAAGGATAATTGATGGAGATACCATGTCTGTTAATATTACTTGATGACAATCCGTATTTTTTTGTAGTGTTCTTTGGATATGATCCGTAAAATCCTGAAGCTTCTATAATTTTAATGAATGAATGAAGTTATGAAATATTAACAATCCGTGGATCGTAATCTGCAGTCAAAATTCGTAGAAAAAAAAAACGGAAAACCCGTGCAAGTAAACGCCTCCGAGATAGAAAGTCAGCAACAGGATAATACTGCAACAACTTATGAAAATGACACCGAGTAAGCAAGAATATCCACCACACAACGAATAAAAATGAAAGAGTCCATCGTTCATCGAGTGTAAGTTTTTCGAATAAAGAATACTTATGGAAGTAACATTGAAGTTAGACTCCATGCTGTGAAGCTGTAAACTCCAGCATACAAGACGCCAGGAATAGCCCACTCCACCATCTGGGGGCGGAGGAACCCTATGCTTCCTTCTCCGGGAGAATACCATAAAAGGGTTTCTTATCGTGCGAGGAAAGTCGCATCTTTCCCAATACGTTGCACCAGTATGGTCTGCGGTCGGGTTTTCGTATTGTGGCCAGACGACCGTTCCACCTCCTAGCGCACTCATCCCAGTTGCTCTGTTGAGAGAGCGCCCTAGCCCCCGGCCAGCGTTCTGGGCACTGCTTGGTTGCCTTTTACGACAAGCTTAGCGCTGCTCCAGCACCATTCTTTTGACACCCGGACACGGAGCGAAAGGATAATTAGAAACCAGCTTGCCCTGGAAGGATAACTGATGGAGATACCATGTCTGTTAATATTACTTGATGACAATCCGTTTTTTTTGTAGTGTTCTATGGAAATGATCCGTAAAATCCTGAACCTTCTATAATTTTAATGAATGAAGTTATGAAATGTTAACAATCGGTGGATTGTAATCTGCAGTCAAAATTCGTAGAAAAAACGGAAAACCCGTGCAAGTAAACGCCTCCGAGATACCAAGTTTGTTTGTTTGTTGGGGTTTAACGTCCGAGCAGCAATATTTCAGTTATATTCAGACGATGAACATGTTTGTTTGTTTGTTTGTTGGGGTTTAACGTCCGAGCAGCAATATTTCAGCTATATTCAGACTATGAACATGAAATTAATAAAATGAAAAAGGGATGGGACACAACGACAATGGGGACGACAAAATGTGATTGACACTGGAAATGAGGAGAGGTGGGTAGGGTCGGGCAATTTAGCCTCCTGTGGTGGAGCCCTATGGTTCCTACTCCGGGAGAATACCACAGTAGGGTTCTTTAGCGTGCGAGGAAAGTCGCATCTTTCCCAACACGTTGCATCAGTATGGTCTGCGGTCGGGTTTTCGTATTGTGGCCTGACGACCATTCCACCTCCTGGCGCACCCAAACAAGTTGCTCTTTATAATGAGCGCCCTAGCCCCCGGCCAGGGTTCTGGGCACTGCTTGGTTGCCTTTTACGACAAGCTTAGCGCTGCTCCAGCGCCATTCTTTCGACACCCGGACACGGGGCGAAAGGATAATTAGAAACCAGCTTGCCCTGGAAGGATAATTGATGGAGATACCATGTCTGTTAATATTACTTGATGACAATCCGTATTTTTTTGTAGTGTTCTTTGGATATGATCCGTAAAATCCTGAAGCTTCTATAATTTTAATGAATGAATGAAGTTATGAAATATTAACAATCCGTGGATCGTAATCTGCAGTCAAAATTCGTAGAAAAAAAAAACGGAAAACCCGTGCAAGTAAACGCCTCCGAGATAGAAAGTCAGCAACAGGATAATACTGCAACAACTTATGAAAATGACACCGAGTAAGCAAGAATATCCACCACACAACGAATAAAAATGAAAGAGTCCATCGTTCATCGAGTGTAAGGTTTTCGAATAAAGAATACTTATGGAAGTAACATTGAAGTTAGACTCCATGCTGTGAAGCTGTAAACTCCAGCATACAAGACGCCAGGAATAGCCCACTCCACCATCTGGGGGCGGAGGAACCCTATGCTTCCTTCTCCGGGAGAATACCATAAAAGGGTTTCTTATCGTGCGAGGAAAGTCGCATCTTTCCCAATACGTTGCACCAGTATGGTCTGCGGTCGGGTTTTCGTATTGTGGCCAGACGACCGTTCCACCTCCTAGCGCACTCATCCCAGTTGCTCTGTTGAGAGAGCGCCCTAGCCCCCGGCCAGCGTTCTGGGCACTGCTTGGTTGCCTTTTACGACAAGCTTAGCGCTGCTCCAGCACCATTCTTTTGACACCCGGACACGGAGCGAAAGGATAATTAGAAACCAGCTTGCCCTGGAAGGATAACTGATGGAGATACCATGTCTGTTAATATGACTTGATGACAATCCGTGGATCGTAATCTGCAGTCAAAATTCTTAGAAAAAACGGAAAACCCGTGCAAGTAAACGCCTCCGAGATAGAAAGTCAGCAACAGGATAATACTGCAACAACTTATGAAAATGACACCGAGTAAGCAAGAATATCCACCACACAACGAATAAAAATGAAAGAGTCCATCGTTCATCGAGTGTAAGTTTTTCGAATAAAGAATACTTGTGGAAGTAACATTGAATGTAGACTTCATGCTGTGAAGCTGTAAACTCCAGCATACAAGACGCCAGGGGTAGCCCACTCCACCATCTGGGGGCGGAGGAACCCTATGCTTCCTTCTCCGGGAGAATATCATAAAAGGGTTTCTTATGGTGCGAGGAAAGCCGCATCTTTCCCAACACGTTGCATCAGTATAGTTTGCGGTCGCGTTTTCGTATTATGGCCTGACGACCCAGCATGGAACATGCCAGGGTCACCCCGTTCCACATCCTAGCGCACATAACCAAGTTGCTCTGTTTAAAGGCGTCCTAGCCCCCGGCCATGGTTCTGAGCACTCTTTGGTTACCTTTTACAACAAGTTTAGCGCTGCTGCAGGCCCATTCCTTTGACATCCGGACACGGGGCGAAAGAAAAGTTAGAAACCAGCTTCCCCTGAGTGGATTACTGATTAGTTATACCACAACTGGTGGAGATGGAAGGTCGATAAAACTATAATACTGCAACAATTTATGAACATGACACGTAATAAGCTAGAAGATGCACCACAAAACGAATAAAAATGAAAGTGTTCGTCAAGTGAAAGTTTTCGAGAAAAGAATACTTATGGAAGTAACATTGAAGTTAGACTCCATGCTGTGAAGCTGTAAACTCCAGCATACAAGACGCCAGGAATAGCCCACTCCACCATCTGGGGGCGGAGGAACCCTATGCTTCCTTCTCCGGGAGAATACCATAAAAGGGTTTCTTATCGTGCGAGGAAAGTCGCATCTTTCCCAATACGTTGCACCAGTATGGTCTGCGGTCGGGTTTTCGTATTGTGGCCAGACGACCGTTCCACCTCCTAGCGCACTCATCCCAGTTGCTCTGTTGAGAGAGCGCCCTAGCCCCCGGCCAGCGTTCTGGGCACTGCTTGGTTGCCTTTTACGACAAGCTTAGCGCTGCTCCAGCACCATTCTTTTGACACCCGGACACGGAGCGAAAGGATAATTAGAAACCAGCTTGCCCTGGAAGGATAACTGATGGAGATACCATGTCTGTTAATATGACTTGATGACAATCCGTGGATCGTAATCTGCAGTCAAAATTCGTAGAAAAAACGGAAAACCCGTGCAAGTAAACGCCTCCGAGATACAAAGTCAGCAACAGGATAATACTGCAACAACTTATGAAAATGACACCGAGTAAGCAAGAATATCCACCACACAACGAATAAAAATGAAAGAGTCCATCGTTCATCGAGTGTAAGTTTTTCGAATAAAGAATACTTGTGGAAGTAACATTGAATGTAGACTCCATGCTGTGAAGCTGTAAACTCCAGCATACAAGACGCCAGGGGTAGCCCACTCCACCATCTGGGGGCGGAGGAACCCTATGCTTCCTTCTCCGGGAGAATATCATAAAAGGGTTTCTTATGGTGCGAGGAAAGCCGCATCTTTCCCAACACGTTGCATCAGTATAGTTTGCGGTCGCGTTTTCGTATTATGGCCTGACGACCCAGCATGGAACATGCCAGGGTCACCCCGTTCCACATCCTAGCGCACATAACCAAGTTGCTCTGTTTAAAGGCGTCCTAGCCCCCGGCCATGGTTCTGAGCACTCTTTGGTTGCCTTTTACAACAAGCTTAGCGCTGCTGCAGGCCCATTCCTTTGACATCCGGACACGGGGCGAAAGAAAAGTTAGAAACCAGCTTCCCCTGAGTGGATTACTGATTAGTTATACCACAACTGGTGGAGATGGAAGGTCGATAAAACTATAATACTGCAACAATTTATGAACATGACACGTAATAAGCTAGAAGATGCACCACAAAACGAATAAAAATGAAAGTGTTCGTCAAGTGAAAGTTTTCGAGAAAAGAATACTTATGGAAGTAACATTGAAGTTAGACTCCATGCTGTGAAGCTGTAAACTCCAGCATACAAGACGCCAGGAATAGCCCACTCCACCATCTGGGGGCGGAGGAACCCTATGCTTCCTTCTCCGGGAGAATACCATAAAAGGGTTTCTTATCGTGCGAGGAAAGTCGCATCTTTCCCAATACGTTGCACCAGTATGGTCTGCGGTCGGGTTTTCGTATTGTGGCCAGACGACCGTTCCACCTCCTAGCGCACTCATCCCAGTTGCTCTGTTGAGAGAGCGCCCTAGCCCCCGGCCAGCGTTCTGGGCACTGCTTGGTTGCCTTTTACGACAAGCTTAGCGCTGCTCCAGCACCATTCTTTTGACACCCGGACACGGAGCGAAAGGATAATTAGAAACCAGCTTGCCCTGGAAGGATAACTGATGGAGATACCATGTCTGTTAATATTACTTGATGACAATCCGTTTTTTTTGTAGTGTTCTATGGAAATGATCCGTAAAATCCTGAACCTTCTATAATTTTAATGAATGAAGTTATGAAATGTTAACAATCGGTGGATTGTAATCTGCAGTCAAAATTCGTAGAAAAAACGGAAAACCCGTGCAAGTAAACGCCTCCGAGATACCAAGTTTGTTTGTTTGTTGGGGTTTAACGTCCGAGCAGCAATATTTCAGTTATATTCAGACGATGAACATGTTTGTTTGTTTGTTTGTTGGGGTTTAACGTCCGAGCAGCAATATTTCAGCTATATTCAGACTATGAACATGAAATTAATAAAATGAAAAAGGGATGGGACACAACGACAATGGGGACGACAAAATGTGATTGACACTGGAAATGAGGAGAGGTGGGTAGGGTCGGGCAATTTAGCCTCCTGTGGTGGAGCCCTATGGTTCCTACTCCGGGAGAATACCACAGTAGGGTTCTTTAGCGTGCGAGGAAAGTCGCATCTTTCCCAACACGTTGCATCAGTATGGTCTGCGGTCGGGTTTTCGTATTGTGGCCTGACGACCATTCCACCTCCTGGCGCACCCAAACAAGTTGCTCTTTATAATGAGCGCCCTAGCCCCCGGCCAGGGTTCTGGGCACTGCTTGGTTGCCTTTTACGACAAGCTTAGCGCTGCTCCAGCGCCATTCTTTCGACACCCGGACACGGGGCGAAAGGATAATTAGAAACCAGCTTGCCCTGGAAGGATAATTGATGGAGATACCATGTCTGTTAATATTACTTGATGACAATCCGTATTTTTTTGTAGTGTTCTTTGGATATGATCCGTAAAATCCTGAAGCTTCTATAATTTTAATGAATGAATGAAGTTATGAAATATTAACAATCCGTGGATCGTAATCTGCAGTCAAAATTCGTAGAAAAAAAAAACGGAAAACCCGTGCAAGTAAACGCCTCCGAGATAGAAAGTCAGCAACAGGATAATACTGCAACAACTTATGAAAATGACACCGAGTAAGCAAGAATATCCACCACACAACGAATAAAAATGAAAGAGTCCATCGTTCATCGAGTGTAAGTTTTTCGAATAAAGAATACTTATGGAAGTAACATTGAAGTTAGACTCCATGCTGTGAAGCTGTAAACTCCAGCATACAAGACGCCAGGAATAGCCCACTCCACCATCTGGGGGCGGAGGAACCCTATGCTTCCTTCTCCGGGAGAATACCATAAAAGGGTTTCTTATCGTGCGAGGAAAGTCGCATCTTTCCCAATACGTTGCACCAGTATGGTCTGCGGTCGGGTTTTCGTATTGTGGCCAGACGACCGTTCCACCTCCTAGCGCACTCATCCCAGTTGCTCTGTTGAGAGAGCGCCCTAGCCCCCGGCCAGCGTTCTGGGCACTGCTTGGTTGCCTTTTACGACAAGCTTAGCGCTGCTCCAGCACCATTCTTTTGACACCCGGACACGGAGCGAAAGGATAATTAGAAACCAGCTTGCCCTGGAAGGATAACTGATGGAGATACCATGTCTGTTAATATTACTTGATGACAATCCGTTTTTTTTGTAGTGTTCTATGGAAATGATCCGTAAAATCCTGAACCTTCTATAATTTTAATGAATGAAGTTATGAAATGTTAACAATCGGTGGATTGTAATCTGCAGTCAAAATTCGTAGAAAAAACGGAAAACCCGTGCAAGTAAACGCCTCCGAGATACCAAGTTTGTTTGTTTGTTGGGGTTTAACGTCCGAGCAGCAATATTTCAGTTATATTCAGACGATGAACATGTTTGTTTGTTTGTTTGTTGGGGTTTAACGTCCGAGCAGCAATATTTCAGCTATATTCAGACTATGAACATGAAATTAATAAAATGAAAAAGGGATGGGACACAACGACAATGGGGACGACAAAATGTGATTGACACTGGAAATGAGGAGAGGTGGGTAGGGTCGGGCAATTTAGCCTCCTGTGGTGGAGCCCTATGGTTCCTACTCCGGGAGAATACCACAGTAGGGTTCTTTAGCGTGCGAGGAAAGTCGCATCTTTCCCAACACGTTGCATCAGTATGGTCTGCGGTCGGGTTTTCGTATTGTGGCCTGACGACCATTCCACCTCCTGGCGCACCCAAACAAGTTGCTCTTTATAATGAGCGCCCTAGCCCCCGGCCAGGGTTCTGGGCACTGCTTGGTTGCCTTTTACGACAAGCTTAGCGCTGCTCCAGCGCCATTCTTTCGACACCCGGACACGGGGCGAAAGGATAATTAGAAACCAGCTTGCCCTGGAAGGATAATTGATGGAGATACCATGTCTGTTAATATTACTTGATGACAATCCGTATTTTTTTGTAGTGTTCTTTGGATATGATCCGTAAAATCCTGAAGCTTCTATAATTTTAATGAATGAATGAAGTTATGAAATATTAACAATCCGTGGATCGTAATCTGCAGTCAAAATTCGTAGAAAAAAAAAACGGAAAACCCGTGCAAGTAAACGCCTCCGAGATAGAAAGTCAGCAACAGGATAATACTGCAACAACTTATGAAAATGACACCGAGTAAGCAAGAATATCCACCACACAACGAATAAAAATGAAAGAGTCCATCGTTCATCGAGTGTAAGGTTTTCGAATAAAGAATACTTATGGAAGTAACATTGAAGTTAGACTCCATGCTGTGAAGCTGTAAACTCCAGCATACAAGACGCCAGGAATAGCCCACTCCACCATCTGGGGGCGGAGGAACCCTATGCTTCCTTCTCCGGGAGAATACCATAAAAGGGTTTCTTATCGTGCGAGGAAAGTCGCATCTTTCCCAATACGTTGCACCAGTATGGTCTGCGGTCGGGTTTTCGTATTGTGGCCAGACGACCGTTCCACCTCCTAGCGCACTCATCCCAGTTGCTCTGTTGAGAGAGCGCCCTAGCCCCCGGCCAGCGTTCTGGGCACTGCTTGGTTGCCTTTTACGACAAGCTTAGCGCTGCTCCAGCACCATTCTTTTGACACCCGGACACGGAGCGAAAGGATAATTAGAAACCAGCTTGCCCTGGAAGGATAACTGATGGAGATACCATGTCTGTTAATATGACTTGATGACAATCCGTGGATCGTAATCTGCAGTCAAAATTCTTAGAAAAAACGGAAAACCCGTGCAAGTAAACGCCTCCGAGATAGAAAGTCAGCAACAGGATAATACTGCAACAACTTATGAAAATGACACCGAGTAAGCAAGAATATCCACCACACAACGAATAAAAATGAAAGAGTCCATCGTTCATCGAGTGTAAGTTTTTCGAATAAAGAATACTTGTGGAAGTAACATTGAATGTAGACTTCATGCTGTGAAGCTGTAAACTCCAGCATACAAGACGCCAGGGGTAGCCCACTCCACCATCTGGGGGCGGAGGAACCCTATGCTTCCTTCTCCGGGAGAATATCATAAAAGGGTTTCTTATGGTGCGAGGAAAGCCGCATCTTTCCCAACACGTTGCATCAGTATAGTTTGCGGTCGCGTTTTCGTATTATGGCCTGACGACCCAGCATGGAACATGCCAGGGTCACCCCGTTCCACATCCTAGCGCACATAACCAAGTTGCTCTGTTTAAAGGCGTCCTAGCCCCCGGCCATGGTTCTGAGCACTCTTTGGTTGCCTTTTACAACAAGTTTAGCGCTGCTGCAGGCCCATTCCTTTGACATCCGGACACGGGGCGAAAGAAAAGTTAGAAACCAGCTTCCCCTGAGTGGATTACTGATTAGTTATACCACAACTGGTGGAGATGGAAGGTCGATAAAACTATAATACTGCAACAATTTATGAACATGACACGTAATAAGCTAGAAGATGCACCACAAAACGAATAAAAATGAAAGTGTTCGTCAAGTGAAAGTTTTCGAGAAAAGAATACTTATGGAAGTAACATTGAAGTTAGACTCCATGCTGTGAAGCTGTAAACTCCAGCATACAAGACGCCAGGAATAGCCCACTCCACCATCTGGGGGCGGAGGAACCCTATGCTTCCTTCTCCGGGAGAATACCATAAAAGGGTTTCTTATCGTGCGAGGAAAGTCGCATCTTTCCCAATACGTTGCACCAGTATGGTCTGCGGTCGGGTTTTCGTATTGTGGCCAGACGACCGTTCCACCTCCTAGCGCACTCATCCCAGTTGCTCTGTTGAGAGAGCGCCCTAGCCCCCGGCCAGCGTTCTGGGCACTGCTTGGTTGCCTTTTACGACAAGCTTAGCGCTGCTCCAGCACCATTCTTTTGACACCCGGACACGGAGCGAAAGGATAATTAGAAACCAGCTTGCCCTGGAAGGATAACTGATGGAGATACCATGTCTGTTAATATGACTTGATGACAATCCGTGGATCGTAATCTGCAGTCAAAATTCGTAGAAAAAACGGAAAACCCGTGCAAGTAAACGCCTCCGAGATACAAAGTCAGCAACAGGATAATACTGCAACAACTTATGAAAATGACACCGAGTAAGCAAGAATATCCACCACACAACGAATAAAAATGAAAGAGTCCATCGTTCATCGAGTGTAAGTTTTTCGAATAAAGAATACTTGTGGAAGTAACATTGAATGTAGACTCCATGCTGTGAAGCTGTAAACTCCAGCATACAAGACGCCAGGGGTAGCCCACTCCACCATCTGGGGGCGGAGGAACCCTATGCTTCCTTCTCCGGGAGAATATCATAAAAGGGTTTCTTATGGTGCGAGGAAAGCCGCATCTTTCCCAACACGTTGCATCAGTATAGTTTGCGGTCGCGTTTTCGTATTATGGCCTGACGACCCAGCATGGAACATGCCAGGGTCACCCCGTTCCACATCCTAGCGCACATAACCAAGTTGCTCTGTTTAAAGGCGTCCTAGCCCCCGGCCATGGTTCTGAGCACTCTTTGGTTGCCTTTTACAACAAGCTTAGCGCTGCTGCAGGCCCATTCCTTTGACATCCGGACACGGGGCGAAAGAAAAGTTAGAAACCAGCTTCCCCTGAGTGGATTACTGATTAGTTATACCACAACTGGTGGAGATGGAAGGTCGATAAAACTATAATACTGCAACAATTTATGAACATGACACGTAATAAGCTAGAAGATGCACCACAAAACGAATAAAAATGAAAGTGTTCGTCAAGTGAAAGTTTTCGAGAAAAGAATACTTATGGAAGTAACATTGAAGTTAGACTCCATGCTGTGAAGCTGTAAACTCCAGCATACAAGACGCCAGGAATAGCCCACTCCACCATCTGGGGGCGGAGGAACCCTATGCTTCCTTCTCCGGGAGAATACCATAAAAGGGTTTCTTATCGTGCGAGGAAAGTCGCATCTTTCCCAATACGTTGCACCAGTATGGTCTGCGGTCGGGTTTTCGTATTGTGGCCAGACGACCGTTCCACCTCCTAGCGCACTCATCCCAGTTGCTCTGTTGAGAGAGCGCCCTAGCCCCCGGCCAGCGTTCTGGGCACTGCTTGGTTGCCTTTTACGACAAGCTTAGCGCTGCTCCAGCACCATTCTTTTGACACCCGGACACGGAGCGAAAGGATAATTAGAAACCAGCTTGCCCTGGAAGGATAACTGATGGAGATACCATGTCTGTTAATATTACTTGATGACAATCCGTTTTTTTTGTAGTGTTCTATGGAAATGATCCGTAAAATCCTGAACCTTCTATAATTTTAATGAATGAAGTTATGAAATGTTAACAATCGGTGGATTGTAATCTGCAGTCAAAATTCGTAGAAAAAACGGAAAACCCGTGCAAGTAAACGCCTCCGAGATACCAAGTTTGTTTGTTTGTTGGGGTTTAACGTCCGAGCAGCAATATTTCAGTTATATTCAGACGATGAACATGTTTGTTTGTTTGTTTGTTGGGGTTTAACGTCCGAGCAGCAATATTTCAGCTATATTCAGACTATGAACATGAAATTAATAAAATGAAAAAGGGATGGGACACAACGACAATGGGGACGACAAAATGTGATTGACACTGGAAATGAGGAGAGGTGGGTAGGGTCGGGCAATTTAGCCTCCTGTGGTGGAGCCCTATGGTTCCTACTCCGGGAGAATACCACAGTAGGGTTCTTTAGCGTGCGAGGAAAGTCGCATCTTTCCCAACACGTTGCATCAGTATGGTCTGCGGTCGGGTTTTCGTATTGTGGCCTGACGACCATTCCACCTCCTGGCGCACCCAAACAAGTTGCTCTTTATAATGAGCGCCCTAGCCCCCGGCCAGGGTTCTGGGCACTGCTTGGTTGCCTTTTACGACAAGCTTAGCGCTGCTCCAGCGCCATTCTTTCGACACCCGGACACGGGGCGAAAGGATAATTAGAAACCAGCTTGCCCTGGAAGGATAATTGATGGAGATACCATGTCTGTTAATATTACTTGATGACAATCCGTATTTTTTTGTAGTGTTCTTTGGATATGATCCGTAAAATCCTGAAGCTTCTATAATTTTAATGAATGAATGAAGTTATGAAATATTAACAATCCGTGGATCGTAATCTGCAGTCAAAATTCGTAGAAAAAAAAAACGGAAAACCCGTGCAAGTAAACGCCTCCGAGATAGAAAGTCAGCAACAGGATAATACTGCAACAACTTATGAAAATGACACCGAGTAAGCAAGAATATCCACCACACAACGAATAAAAATGAAAGAGTCCATCGTTCATCGAGTGTAAGTTTTTCGAATAAAGAATACTTATGGAAGTAACATTGAAGTTAGACTCCATGCTGTGAAGCTGTAAACTCCAGCATACAAGACGCCAGGAATAGCCCACTCCACCATCTGGGGGCGGAGGAACCCTATGCTTCCTTCTCCGGGAGAATACCATAAAAGGGTTTCTTATCGTGCGAGGAAAGTCGCATCTTTCCCAATACGTTGCACCAGTATGGTCTGCGGTCGGGTTTTCGTATTGTGGCCAGACGACCGTTCCACCTCCTAGCGCACTCATCCCAGTTGCTCTGTTGAGAGAGCGCCCTAGCCCCCGGCCAGCGTTCTGGGCACTGCTTGGTTGCCTTTTACGACAAGCTTAGCGCTGCTCCAGCACCATTCTTTTGACACCCGGACACGGAGCGAAAGGATAATTAGAAACCAGCTTGCCCTGGAAGGATAACTGATGGAGATACCATGTCTGTTAATATTACTTGATGACAATCCGTTTTTTTTGTAGTGTTCTATGGAAATGATCCGTAAAATCCTGAACCTTCTATAATTTTAATGAATGAAGTTATGAAATGTTAACAATCGGTGGATTGTAATCTGCAGTCAAAATTCGTAGAAAAAACGGAAAACCCGTGCAAGTAAACGCCTCCGAGATACCAAGTTTGTTTGTTTGTTGGGGTTTAACGTCCGAGCAGCAATATTTCAGTTATATTCAGACGATGAACATGTTTGTTTGTTTGTTTGTTGGGGTTTAACGTCCGAGCAGCAATATTTCAGCTATATTCAGACTATGAACATGAAATTAATAAAATGAAAAAGGGATGGGACACAACGACAATGGGGACGACAAAATGTGATTGACACTGGAAATGAGGAGAGGTGGGTAGGGTCGGGCAATTTAGCCTCCTGTGGTGGAGCCCTATGGTTCCTACTCCGGGAGAATACCACAGTAGGGTTCTTTAGCGTGCGAGGAAAGTCGCATCTTTCCCAACACGTTGCATCAGTATGGTCTGCGGTCGGGTTTTCGTATTGTGGCCTGACGACCATTCCACCTCCTGGCGCACCCAAACAAGTTGCTCTTTATAATGAGCGCCCTAGCCCCCGGCCAGGGTTCTGGGCACTGCTTGGTTGCCTTTTACGACAAGCTTAGCGCTGCTCCAGCGCCATTCTTTCGACACCCGGACACGGGGCGAAAGGATAATTAGAAACCAGCTTGCCCTGGAAGGATAATTGATGGAGATACCATGTCTGTTAATATTACTTGATGACAATCCGTATTTTTTTGTAGTGTTCTTTGGATATGATCCGTAAAATCCTGAAGCTTCTATAATTTTAATGAATGAATGAAGTTATGAAATATTAACAATCCGTGGATCGTAATCTGCAGTCAAAATTCGTAGAAAAAAAAAACGGAAAACCCGTGCAAGTAAACGCCTCCGAGATAGAAAGTCAGCAACAGGATAATACTGCAACAACTTATGAAAATGACACCGAGTAAGCAAGAATATCCACCACACAACGAATAAAAATGAAAGAGTCCATCGTTCATCGAGTGTAAGGTTTTCGAATAAAGAATACTTATGGAAGTAACATTGAAGTTAGACTCCATGCTGTGAAGCTGTAAACTCCAGCATACAAGACGCCAGGAATAGCCCACTCCACCATCTGGGGGCGGAGGAACCCTATGCTTCCTTCTCCGGGAGAATACCATAAAAGGGTTTCTTATCGTGCGAGGAAAGTCGCATCTTTCCCAATACGTTGCACCAGTATGGTCTGCGGTCGGGTTTTCGTATTGTGGCCAGACGACCGTTCCACCTCCTAGCGCACTCATCCCAGTTGCTCTGTTGAGAGAGCGCCCTAGCCCCCGGCCAGCGTTCTGGGCACTGCTTGGTTGCCTTTTACGACAAGCTTAGCGCTGCTCCAGCACCATTCTTTTGACACCCGGACACGGAGCGAAAGGATAATTAGAAACCAGCTTGCCCTGGAAGGATAACTGATGGAGATACCATGTCTGTTAATATTACTTGATGACAATCCGTTTTTTTTGTAGTGTTCTATGGAAATGATCCGTAAAATCCTGAACCTTCTATAATTTTAATGAATGAAGTTATGAAATGTTAACAATCGGTGGATTGTAATCTGCAGTCAAAATTCGTAGAAAAAACGGAAAACCCGTGCAAGTAAACGCCTCCGAGATACCAAGTTTGTTTGTTTGTTGGGGTTTAACGTCCGAGCAGCAATATTTCAGTTATATTCAGACGATGAACATGTTTGTTTGTTTGTTTGTTGGGGTTTAACGTCCGAGCAGCAATATTTCAGCTATATTCAGACTATGAACATGAAATTAATAAAATGAAAAAGGGATGGGACACAACGACAATGGGGACGACAAAATGTGATTGACACTGGAAATGAGGAGAGGTGGGTAGGGTCGGGCAATTTAGCCTCCTGTGGTGGAGCCCTATGGTTCCTACTCCGGGAGAATACCACAGTAGGGTTCTTTAGCGTGCGAGGAAAGTCGCATCTTTCCCAACACGTTGCATCAGTATGGTCTGCGGTCGGGTTTTCGTATTGTGGCCTGACGACCATTCCACCTCCTGGCGCACCCAAACAAGTTGCTCTTTATAATGAGCGCCCTAGCCCCCGGCCAGGGTTCTGGGCACTGCTTGGTTGCCCTTTACGACAAGCTTAGCGCTGCTCCAGCGCCATTCTTTCGACACCCGGACACGGGGCGAAAGGATAATTAGAAACCAGCTTGCCCTGGAAGGATAATTGATGGAGATACCATGTCTGTTAATATTACTTGATGACAATCCGTATTTTTTTGTAGTGTTCTTTGGATATGATCCGTAAAATCCTGAAGCTTCTATAATTTTAATGAATGAATGAAGTTATGAAATATTAACAATCCGTGGATCGTAATCTGCAGTCAAAATTCGTAGAAAAAAAAACGGAAAACCCGTGCAAGTACACGCCTCCGAGATAGAAAGTCAGCAACAGGATAATACTGCAACAACTTATGAAAATGACACCGAGTAAGCAAGAATATCCACCACACAACGAATTAAAATGAAAGAGTCCATCGTTCATCGAGTGTAAGTTTTTCGAATAAAGAATACTTGTGGAAGTAACATTGAAGTTAGACTTCATGCTGTGAAGCTGTAAACTCCAGCATACAAGACGCCAGGGGTAGCCCACTCCACCATCTGGGGGCGGAGGAACCCTATGCTTCCTTCTCCGGGAGAATATCATAAAAGGGTTTCTTATCGTGCGAGGAAAGTCGCATCTTTCCCAATACGTTGCACCAGTATGGTCTGCGGTCGGGTTTTCGTATTGTGGCCAGACGACCGTTCCACCTCCTAGCGCACTCATCCCAGTTGCTCTGTTGAGAGAGCGCCCTAGCCCCCGGCCAGCGTTCTGGGCATTGCTTGGTTGCCTTTTACGACAAGCTTAGCGCTGCTCCAGCACCATTATTTTGACACCCGGACACGGAGCGAAAGGATAATTAGAAACCAGCTTGCCCTGGAAGGATAAGTGATGGAGATACCATGTCTGTTAATATTACTTGATGACAATCCGTGGATCGTAATCTGCAGTCAAAATTCTTAGAAAAAACGGAAAACCCGTGCAAGTAAACGCCTCCGAGATAGAAAGTCAGCAACAGGATAATACTGCAACAACTTATGAAAATGACACCGAGTAAGCAAGAATATCCACCACACAACGAATAAAAATGAAAGAGTCCATCGTTCATCGAGTGTAAGTTTTTCGAATAAAGAATACTTGTGGAAGTAACATTGAATGTAGACTCCATGCTGTGAAGCTGTAAACTCCAGCATACAAGACGCCAGGGGTAGCCCACTCCACCATCTGGGGGCGGAGGAACCCTATGCTTCCTTCTCCGGGAGAATATCATAAAAGGGTTTCTTATGGTGCGAGGAAAGCCGCATCTTTCCCAACACGTTGCATCAGTATAGTTTGCGGTCGCGTTTTCGTATTATGGCCTGACGACCCAGCATGGAACATGCCAGGGTCACCCCGTTCCACATCCTAGCGCACACAACCAAGTTGCTCTGTTTAAAGGCGTCCTAGCCCCCGGCCATGGTTCTGAGCACTCTTTGGTTGCCTTTTACAACAAGCTTAGCGCTGCTGCAGGCCCATTCCTTTGACATCCGGACACGGGGCGAAAGAAAAGTTAGAAACCAGCTTCCCCTGAGTGGATTACTGATTAGTTATACCACAACTGGTGGAGATGGAAGGTCGATAAAACTATAATACTGCAACAATTTATGAACATGACACGTAATAAGCAAGAAGATGCACCACAAAACGAATAAAAATGAAAGTGTTCGTCAAGTGAAAGTTTTCGAGAAAAGAATACTTATGGAAGTAACATTGAAGTTAGACTCCATGCTGTGAAGCTGTAAACTCCAGCATACAAGACGCCAGGAATAGCCCACTCCACCATCTGGGGGCGGAGGAACCCTATGCTTCCTTCTCCGGGAGAATACCATAAAAGGGTTTCTTATCGTGCGAGGAAAGTCGCATATTTCCCAATACGTTGCACCAGTATGGTCTGCGGTCGGGTTTTCGTATTGTGGCCAGACGACCGTTCCACCTCCTAGCGCACTCATCCCAGTTGCTCTGTTGAGAGAGCGCCCTAGCCCCCGGCCAGCGTTCTGGGCACTGCTTGGTTGCCTTTTACGACAAGCTTAGCGCTGCTCCAGCACCATTCTTTTGACACCCGGACACGGAGCGAAAGGATAATTAGAAACCAGCTTGCCCTGGAAGGATAACTGATGGAGATACC